>BGNK01000108.1:26851-133538 GCA_003297005.1 Symbiodinium sp. clade A Y106 | reverse complement strand
CCACCATGCCGTGCACAGCTTGCGGCCCATGTCGGTATGGATGGACAAAGCATGTATTCACCAGACAGATCACGACTTCAAACATCGTCAGATCCAAGCGCTCCCTGTCTTCGTGGCACGGTCCTCCTCCATGTTGGTGCTCTGGGATGACGAATACTTCCGGCGGCTTTGGTGCCAGTTAGAACTAGCTACCTTTGCACGGTACGGAGGAGCTCGCAAGGTTGATTTCTTGCCGCATTGGCTTGCCCCCTGGCTGTTGTCAACAGTCGTGGCGAATTCCTTCGTGGCCGTTTGCTGGTACATTGCGATTGATGTCACACCAGAAATCCCTGACTCCATCACAGCCTTTTGCACAAGAGTGTTGCCACCGAGCTTCCTTGATTCGGCATCCGGTGCGTTTGTCGCAGATGCCGTTTGGGCCGTAGTGGCAACGAGTTTGGGCACACTGGCATCGATTCCGTGGACCGTGGCTGGCAAAGCTAAGCTGCAGGCCCACGCGCTGATGCTGGAGCAGATGGCTTGTTTCGACTGCCGGGCGGCACAATGCACGATAGAAGCTGACCGAGTCCTGGTGGAACAACAGGTCCAGAAGATTTTCACATCGCAACACGACGAAGAACCTGTGGTTCAGCCGGCCTCTCCTGCAACTTGCGAACACCTGCAGATGACCTCGAACCCATCCACTATGTCCGGCACAGACTCCGACACACCGCAGATCCGTGCGACTAGCATTCAGGCTGAGCAGGAAGCGCTGGACGCTTTCAACAGCTACATTCGTGGTCCCCTTCGTTCTGCGGTGATGGAAAGTGTCGGAAGTCAGCTCCATGTGCCATACCGCATGTGCTTGGCAGCTACTCTGCCCATGACTTTTTACTTGCCCGTGGATAGTTTCCTATGCGACGACGGTTGCAGATCCCGCCATGGACTTCCCCCAATCGCAGAGGCTTTCCTATCTGAGACGCTATATGGGCTTGCCGTCAGTTGGTTGATTTTCCCCACATACTACCCTATTCTTCTTCGCATGCTAAAGCATGCTTCCGCCGTCAAGTCAGAGACATTACAAGTCGTCTTGGCAGCTCTCAGTGCTATTGCAACCTTCAGCTATGGCTCCGTGTGCACCGGAATGGTGTATGGACTTACTCGCAGCGTCTTCCAGCAGGGCTTGATTGGCTTTGTGCCCTTCTACCTTCTGCTGATAATCCTTCTCCTACTTCAGCTGCGATGCCTCTTCAGCACCGATGAAGCAGTTGCGGGTTCTTCGGCAGATGGCATGTACCGGCCTCTGCATGCAGCAGATACCTTCAGCATCTAGTGAAGCTCGTCAGCTAGTGTTTCACCGGGAGCTGGGGGTTCCCAGAGTCCGGATATTGTCCTAACGTCACCGCAGATTATGTATGACAGTTTTGCTATACAGATCCCATTGTTAGAGGCTGCATTTTCGGGACCCTGTGCTTAAGAGCGAACATGTTGTGAGACTTAAGAGACGAGATTGTTGTTGCTTGGCGCAAGTCATTTTGACGCCAGAAGCCCCAGCCTAATTTTCCAAATCAGTTGCCCGGCCGTTTCTGCTTCCCGACCCTGCAATCACGAACCTGTGCCTGTGCTGTTATCATCCTTGAGACCAGGTGCGGTAAAGCAGCTGTGCGTGATATCATCCTTGCTCCGAGCTTCGCATTGCTTCCCTACTCAAACCCGGGGTCCCCGTAGCGAGCTCTAAAGCAGAAGCAGCAGAATTCCAGAGCCAAGACATGGCTAGCAAATGGACGGATCGAAACTGTTGCGTCCTAGAGTAGCGTGTGCCCGGCTGTGCATCGGCACGTCTCACCCCGGGTTTGTTGAGGCAGGCCTTCGTATACCCGGGAGATTTCCAGACATTGTGCAAACAACCGCTGAGGTTGCTGAGAAACAGGCCACAGGATTTACGAAATGTAGTGTTTATTACAGGTCGTGGGACTTACGCAGCTTGGGGTCCTGCCGGCTTCTCGGCCAGAAGTCACAACTAGAGGGCTTCAAATTTTTGCTTTCGCCAGGAAGAGAAGGACAACGTCGTGCCTGTCAAGTCGACGGACGAGATCTCCCAGGCGGGTCTCAGGTAGCCGGGTAGCCAAAACGTCCTGCTGCATTTCGCGGTTGGCAGGCATGTCCTTTGGCAAACGGCAGAAGAAACAAGCATGACTCAGCATGACGCCAGCGTGTCTCTGCCAACGGCACAAGCATTGTGAGAGCAGCTTAGGGGCTTAGCTGAGCAACCCCACTATAAAGAGCGCGTGAATGTAAGTGCGCTTGCAGGGATGCGTGCGGAAAATCTCCGACAAGGGGATGATCCCACGACGTCTTAAGATGTATGTGTGTGTGTTTCTCGTCAGGATCCCTTGACATAACATACCTTTTCCAGTTCATGTTCATGCTGCCTCCAAGATCTCATCGTGCTTTCATTGCGGCCGCAGCTTGCTTTCAACAAAATCAGATTATGGCCAATGGCTCGGCTCCGCCGACAGAAATCCTTCGAAGATGTGTGCGCAGAAGGGCTGTTCCGTGCCACCACTGTGCCGCGGATTCTCGCCCAGCGGGGTGCAATTTTCACAAGGTTTGCCAGGTCTTCTCGGTGCAGGTGGCTTTCGCTCTGCAAAGATTTCCACCAAGGAGGAGGTGCTTCAAGCCGGATCGTGCATCTTCGAGTCGTCTGCCTGTGTCGAGCACGNACAAGGTTTGCCAGGTCTTCTCGGTGCAGGTGGCTTTCGCTCTGCAAAGATTTCCACCAAGGAGGAGGTGCTTCAAGCCGGATCGTGCATCTTCGAGTCGTCTGCCTGTGTCGAGCACGTAGACGTTTTTGTGAGCCATCGTTGGGGTTCCGGCCGCTGGGCAAAGTACTTGGCATTGTGCCTCTACTCGAATCTGACAGCAGCCGTCGTGTGCTCCCTGACCACGTGGATTCTGGCTACCGTATGCATGATCGCCTATGCACGTGGCGTCGCAAACCTTGGAGGAAATCACCTTTTGCTGCCCATCTTGGTCCTTTTCCCGATCGGGGTGTTTCTGGTTGTCTTCTTTTTGGGCCACCATGCCGTGCACAGCTTGCGGCCCATGTCGGTATGGATGGACAAAGCATGTATTCACCAGACAGATCACGACTTCAAACATCGTCAGATCCAAGCGCTCCCTGTCTTCGTGGCACNCCACCATGCCGTGCACAGCTTGCGGCCCATGTCGGTATGGATGGACAAAGCATGTATTCACCAGACAGATCACGACTTCAAACATCGTCAGATCCAAGCGCTCCCTGTCTTCGTGGCACTAGGATATTGCCACCAAACTTCGTGAATTCGTCATCCGCTGCGCTTGTCGCAGATGCGGTTTGGGCAGTAATGGGTGTGTTGATAGGTGCGACTTTGGGCACGCTGGCATCGATTCCATGGATCATCGCTTGCAAAGCTAAGCTGCGGGGCCACGCGCTGATGCTGGAGCAGATGGCTTGTTTCGACTGCCGGGCGGCACAATGCACGATAGAAGCTGACCGAGTCCTGGTGGAACAACAGGCCAGAAGATTTTCACATCGCAACACGACGACGAACCTGTGGTTCAGCCGGCCTCCTCTCCTGGAACTTACGAACACCTTCATATGACCTTGAATCCATCCACTACGTCCGGCACAGACTCCGACACACCGCAGATCCGTGCGACTAGCATTCAGGCTGAGCAGGAAGCGCTGGACGCTTTCAACAGCTATATACATTCGTGGTCCCCTTCGTTCTGCGGTGATGGAAAGTGTCGGCAGTCAGCTCCATGTGCCATACCGCATGTGCTTGGCAGCTACTCTTCCCATGATCTTGTATGTCCCCGCGGACATTCTCCAATGCGATGACGATTGCAGATCCCGCTATGGGATGGCATCCGTTGACAAGGCTCTCCTTTCGGAGACGCTAACCTGGCTTGCCGTCATTGTTATTGTTTTTCCTATGTTGTGTCCTATTCTTCTTCGGATGCTACAGTTGCTACAGAAGGCGTTCACCGTCCAATCACAGACATTGCAATTCGTCTTGGCAGCTGTCAGTGCCATTACAACCTTCACCTGCGGCATCCTACGGCTCCTGTGCACCGGCATGGTGTATGGACTTACCGGCAACATCTTCCAGCAGGGCTTGATTGGCTTTGTGCCCTTCTACCTTCTGCTGATAATCCTTCTCCTACTTCAGCTGCGATGCCTCCTCGGCACCCATGAAGCCGTTGCCGGTTCTTCGGCAGATGGAACGTACCGGCCTTTGGCTGCAGCTGATGCCTTCAGCATGTAGTGAAGCTAGTGTTTCACCGGGTGCTGGGAGTTCAAATATTGTTTGAGGCTACATTTTCGGGACCCTGGGCTTAAGAGCGCACATGCGGTTAGAGAGGCTTATGCAAGACGAACTCATTGTTGTTGTGTTGGACCTAGAAGCCCAGCCGAATTTTCACTGATTCCCCCGGCAGTTTCTGCATCAGTTCCCGACCCTACAATTACGAACCTGTGCCTGTGTTGTAACCATCTCCCAGACTGGGTACAGTGCATGGCGGTTGCCAGCTGGGCGTGATACGATCCTTTCTTGAGCTTTGGCGGCCTGCTCCCCCCCATCATCGAACCAGGAGTTCGCACGGGAACCCGAATGCCAGACGTACCGACCTCTCGCAGAAGCAGCAGGAGAACTCCCCACAGCCAGCCAATGGGCGGATCGAATCTGTTACGTCTCATCCTGCGCCCGGCTGTGCATCGGCACCTCTTATCCCGGATTTGTTTAGGGCGAGCCCTCAAAGATACCCGGGAGATTTCCAGACATTGTGCAAATCACTGCCGAGGCTTGGGGTAACGGTTTCCGTTGTTTGGGGCCGGGGTCCTTCTGTTCCAGCTCTGGCTTTCCGATCTGGGTGGGTCACCCCTACCTCCATCGTGGCTTCTTGGCTTGAAATTTTCATGCATAGCGACGTCCCCAAGCCATGCATTTGCCAGGATGGGAAGGAACACATCGCACCTGTGGCCTCCGGCAAACCGACAGCCGAGACCTTCAAGGTGGGTGTCAGGGTACTATAGAGGCCTTACTAATTACCTATAGCTATTAGGGGGGTTCCTATTATAGTTAAAGCATAATGGGCCCCCAAACCCTATTCTAATTATTAAGGCCCCTTATAGTAGCCTGCTGCACTTTATCTTTGGTTTGGGTGGAATGTCCTCTGGCAACAGATTGCGAAACAAAAATCATGCCAAGCACATTGCGGCCAACTGTTGCCAAGCGTTCTGGCACACTCTAGAATCGCGGTATCACAAGATCCTAGAGTCTTAGACCATCACAAAGCTGGCTACTACGACTTGTACTTGTAATTAATCATTACAGGCCCCAAACCCCAGTCTGCGCATGTCTTCAGGACTCGCTCGAGATCGTCGCAGCGCATAACACTGGCCCGCGACTTGGTGCTCAGTGTGATGCTCACAGGGGCTTGAAGAACGGACAATAAGATCCTGTTCTTGTGGGGGGTCACGATGGTGCGTTTATATCTGAACTCATATTATGTATATGTATATATATATATATGTCTATTTTGTATCCATGTATGTATGTATGTATGTATGTATGTATGTATGTCTGTTCTGTTCTGCTCTGCTCTGCTCTGCTCTGCTCTGCTATGCTATGCTATGCTATGTGTGTGTGCCTGTATTTGTGTATGTTTGTATATGTATGTATGTCTGTATAACATATACATATACATATACATATACATATACATATATATATATACATACATATCTGCGTGTTTATGTATACACCCGCCATGTATCCATGCCTTCTATCTCGGCTTCAGGACTGCATGGGTTATCGGGATAGGGGGGACTTGGAGAGGTTGCCTCGAGATCGTGCGGAACAAGATACAGCGGATTCAAAACATTTTCAATTGAATATGCCTCGGATCCAAGATTCAAGATTCCAGATGCGCAGGGAAAGCTTCCCCCCGCACCTTGAATCTTGGATCCGAGGGACATTCAGTTGAATAATGTCCCGGTCATTATAATAACCCCCCCCCNGTAAGTTTTGCGCGGGGGTCTCTTGGGGCAGGGTCTGGGGCCAGGGTGGCAATAATAAACCTCTGGCCGTGTCCGGGGATTGTAGTACCAGTAGTAATAGTAATAGTAGTAGTAATAGTAGTAGTAGTAGTAGTGGTAGTAGTAGTAGTAGTAGTAGGAGTAGTAATAGTAGCAATAGTAGGTAGTAAAAGTAATTATAGTAGTACTGAACCTCTGCAGCACTCTGGCTCTTGTGCCCTCTGCCTCTCTGGTGTCCCTTCTGAACTCCCTCTGGCGCCACTGGACTGAAGCAAGGAGTCTGGCCTAGCTGGTGAGGGTCTGGTTCTGTATAAGTAAGTATCCACGTAATATCTGAGGCCATGGCTGGCTCTGATGTGGACATGAGTCTGGTGAACGCCGGTCTGGAACCTTGTAGTTGGCAGCCTGTCTGTTTTGGGTTTTGGTTTCTGAGAAGTATCTTCGAAGGAGGATTCTGATGCGGAGACCGCGGCTCTCCCTGGCGACACTTGTCTGTGATCTGCGAGAAAGGGTCTGGGTTTTGGTGTCTGGGCGTGACTTCTGTTCTTATCTGAGGCAGCCTCTGGAGCCCCTGCGAACCCTGGCGAGACTTGGCTGTTATCTGCAAGAGGGTCTTTGGGGTTCTGCCCACCGAGGTTCTGCCAGAGAGAAGTCTGTCTGGCACCCACAAATCTGACGAATGCGGATTTTGGGTTCTGGCCAACATGCTGAGCATCTGCTCGGGCCTGCTTCTGGAAGGATCCTGTGCTCGTGATCTCGCGGAAAGCTGGTTCTGGAGCTCACGTCTGAGCTGAAAGGCTGGCTGCAGCAGCTGTCTGGCGAGCAGAAGAAGCTGGAGAAGGAGCTGGCGGCCACGGAGCAGGATCTGGAGAAGACTCTGAAGGCCAACCGTCTCCGCATGGAGAAGCTGGCCGCCAAGTCTGGCAAGGACTCTGACTCTGCTGTGAAGCTCCAGAATCTGGCCAAGCAGCTGCTGTCTCTGAACAAATGAGCCTGACGCCTCTGATCTGTCTGAGGAGGACCGCTCTCGCATCGAGCTGGTCCGTCTGACTGGCCTGGGCGTCTGTTCCAGATGCCACTGGCAAAATGGCTGTCTGAACTGTGATCCTGCGAAGCTGGAGCGGTATCTGCTGAACAGACTGCGTCTGGAGCTGGGTCTGCCACCTAAGGCTGCCTGAGTTCTTCTGTTTCACAGCTCTCTGTAAGTCTGGGAAGCTGCCGCAAGAGTCTCTGCCGAGGGTTTACTTCTAAGTAGCAACTGACTGCAGGAAGTTTCTGAAGCGCTGCAGCTCTCAACTCCTGGGACATCTGATCTGCTCAAGAGTGGAGTGAAAACAGTCTGGAACTGCACTCTGCGAACTGGTAGTTCAGTGTCGTGTCTGCCGAACTGCACTCTGCTGGCTGGGTTCAGGGTCCTCTTAGTTTCAGCTTTTGCTAGCTACTTNACAGTCTGGAACTGCACTCTGCGAACTGGTAGTTCAGTGTCGTGTCTGCCGAACTGCACTCTGCTGGCTGGGTTCAGGGTCCTCTTAGTTTCAGCTTTTGCTAGCTACTTAGCCTGGATCCTAATTTTTTTTGGGATTTCGGTCCCGAATATGCTAATTGTCACCGGGTTTATTATTGTCACCCCCCTTCTAACATAAAGAATCGGCTACGCAATTAAAACTCCTCTTGCGCCCGGAAAGTCTGGCCCGGGGAATATTTTAATTGTCACCGGGTTTAATACAATGACCGCAAACCTTAGGTAGGGTGTTCTCTCAGCAGCCTCGCAGCTTCGGCAGTGCGAGAGGGAAAAACCTTTATGTTTTTGAACACGCACTATTGCGCCTTGACCATGGCATTTTGTATTTCAGGTCTGCTAATAGCCGTCTTTTGGTTGTGCTCACTGGAAATCGTGCTGCTCATACTGTAAGCTTAGCACTGGTAATGCTTTCCTTTTTGGCTTGCTGCTTGTTTTGGTTTTGCTACTCGTACTGTCGCCGATGATGTAACATGTCTACCATACTCTACGGGTTTGACTCTTTGAGAAAACAGTTCCGTGATCATAGAGTTGTCAGTGTCATGATCAATCCCATCACTTCTATTCGATTCTAGTGTATTGTGTAGACTAGCCTAATTCAGTATGTCTAATCAATAGTTTTGTCGTTTCACGGGTTGAATGGATTAAAAACGAAGTTGCTGCTGGGAACACATGTGTATCTTGTGATGTGCCTACATATGCATGTAAGGTACTTGCATATCGCCACGCATGTTCATGCAACTCACCCTTTCGTGTTGTACGAGCCTAGATGCTAATCTCTTGACGACGCTATTTTAAGTGCTTTTTGTCTACGATATGAAGACTGTACTATGGGAAAACAAGCGCGATACGGACCAGGTGTTGGCTTAACTTACACACCTCTCAAGGTAGATGTATAACATGCTTACTAGTGTTGCATGATGCTGACATGGGGGGAGGATGTCTTCAATTCGTGTGTCTTCGTGTTTGCATGGCTTTATTCAACAGTTCCTTACAGTAAAGCCCCCACACACAGTACAATATCAGCAATTCACAGCAAAACCCTGACATACAGATACAGGATCCATCATTTACTAGGTGCGACATTTCTGAAACGGTTTGGTAAACATGATAGGTCCTATTTCGGTAGGATGGACATGACCCAACCGACGCACAGACTTAAGATGAACTCTGCTCAGAATGACATGCAAAACTCTCAGCTGGTATACCAACAACAACACAGCGACAACAACATCAAACTCGTTTAACAAGTGCCAGAACGAATACAGCCAAGAGGAGTACACGGATTTAACAAGCAGCCAAAACATGTTGAATTCTCTTTGGTCGTCACCAATAATCACCAAGCCTCTTTCAGCGTGTATTTCACAGCCAATATGTCAGCTGAACAACCCATCAATCTATATTCCGAGTGTTTGTGTATGCCGATAAGTGGTGCCAGCGAAGGTGTTCATTTTCCGGCAATACTACCTGGTAGGTCTGTTCATACTTTACCAGAATGTGAAAGACGGACCGAGGACTCAACAAATTAATGCACTTACTTTCAGTGTGAGTAGCTGTTGATTAAATTGCCACTTGCCTTGAGTGAATCACAAGAGTTTTTATACATGAAGATATCTAACCGTTCTGTCTTTACTTAGAGATGAAAAACACGAGTAAACACAATCTACACGATACTTTCGAATATGCGCTAACTCAGTATTCCATGGATCAATCAAGCACCATTAAATGCAAAACATCAAGAGCTATATATATATATATGTATTGAGAATATCACATGTGGAGTAGATGAACATACAAACCAATGTAGAAGGCAATGTCGACACTATGAGATAACATAAACATATTATACGTTTTTAGCCTGGAGTACGTTGGCCTATGTGTTGCATAGATGTGCATCCATGTGTTAACGCTTAGGAGTCATATGCTTGAAGTAATCTAGACATCTATACACAAGAAGAGAAACTACGGATATTAATAGTAACCATTATCATACGGTAATTACACAGTAACCGTTATAACAGCGAACATGAAGCTAAGGATGCTGCTTTAGTAGTAATAGTGGGTCGAACTGCTGGAGCACGTCGTCGCCGTCAGCAGCTTCCCGGTGTAGGACTCCAGAAGGAGTCTTGCGCAGAGAGCCGGAGCTCTGTGTCCATGTAGCTTCTGGTGGTAATAGATAAGCCAACATATATTTACACGCATCTTGCCAATAAATACTCTTATATGGTCATACGTGTATATGTATATACATACATACATACATACACATGCGCAAATCTATGCGCGTACAAACCTGTAGAAACGTTGGTTTAATGGAGTTCATTTGCATTTGACTTATACTCTCTTAAAGAATTGCAACAGTTTATTCCTCAGTTATCAACCTAAAATGTGATTATCAAACATTTTTCCAACTTCGTTTGTTTCCAAAAAAGAGAGTTGCATTAAGTACCTGCGTATCAGCAGCGCTTGCCGATTAGCCTACAGGGGTGAGTGTTAGCCTGATGATCTGGAAAGTAAACGAAATGCAGTGCTCCCTTGCCGCATGCGGTTTCGATGGTGTCAGGGACTGCTGCCAATCCCGGAATACGTGCAGTAGAAAAAGAAACATCAGAACCAAACCTGCCAAAAGAAACAAGTAAAGCAAGTTTTCGGAACTCTTGGAAATTCGGGCACCAAATTCCAGGAGTGCCAACATGTTGTTTGTTTTGTGGTTCTGTTGGCTTGTTCGGTTCTTGTGTTTGTTGTTGGTTCTTTCAGTGTTGTTGGTTCTTTGTTGTCCTTGGTTGTTTTGGTATTTTTGATAAACGTTTTTTTGGGCATGTTTGGTCCTCGGGGATTTTTTTTACTGTGCATGTTTCGGAGTTGGTTGCCTGAAAGCGCATGCCCAGGGTCCCCCGTTTTGCATGTGTATATATATATATATACATACACACATATTATAACATGTACATTATGTACAGCCCTTAAACCCCCCTATATCTTCAGCTCAGTGCACTGCACTGACAGGTCCGCCGCTCACGAGCAAGCGCTGCTGCTGGGCTGAATGGAAGCTAAGGCTTTTAAGGTTGGGCAGAGGGGTCGTTAGGGGTTTTAGGGTAGTAATGGTGGAGGGCTTGGGTCAAAAGAGATCAGAGCAAGGCTCCGATTACCTCCATGTGTTTCAAGGAGTTGTCTCGGGTTCGCAGCCATGATCAAAGGATGCTATGAGGTTTGCTCCGGAACCTCAAGACCTCCAGGCAACTGGTTGAAGCCGCTCCGTGAATTCAGGTGGACGGGCTCTCCTTGGACCGTATTTCCGCTCTCTCTCTCTCTTTCTTTATTTCTTCTCGCATTTTGTTCTCGTCTCTGTTCTTCGAGAGGAATGCTGCGGTTACTACATGCAAAGACAAACCCGACGTGGCTGAGGGATGCCTGTTCGCCCCTTTAATCCCGAAGTTCCAGGACCAAGCAACAAATAAAGAAGGCAACGCTGACTCCCTCAACCCCCTACATCCGCAAAGCCTGGCTACGAAGCCCCACCACCCAGACAAAGGAAAGAAGCCCCCACCTTGGGTCCTAAACCCTAGGCACTGACCCTGCCACTCTCCGGCAGAGTACCTTCACACTGTCGTGTAGCACAACGCACAGAACCTGCATGCCACCAGAACTTACCTGAACTGAACACGTGAACCCCCCTCCACTATGTCTGCTGTGTGGGTTCGTCCATGCCATTGATGTAGAAGCGCAAAAAACCTACCTAAATCTCCGAAACCCTAACCCCTTGCTCCTCACCTAAACCGACCAGTCAATGCACTACACACCCGAGACCTCGTCTGGCTTGCCCGAGTGGGCAAAAAGCCCAAAACCCAAAGCCCCTAGGCTCGGCATCGGATAATCAAGGATTTTGGGCTTGGGAGGACGCGGTACGTATGTCTTGGGGGTTTTGATCTTCTGAGTCAGGCTCGTGTGGGATTCCTCCCTTGACACACCTTAAACCCCCAAAACATCCTAAACCCTTGTAGCCCTAAACCCTACACACCCAAAAAACATCCTAAACCCCTAAACCCCAAACCATCCTAAACTCTCAAACCCTCTGAGCGAGGTGAGACCTTAAAGTGGGCGGACTCGCGGCTCACCCCCGGCCCGCAGACGGTCGAGAAGCCCCTGGCAGACTTCAAGGCCCGCGATAGGTCTGAGGGTTTTAGGGGTTTAGGGTTGAGGGTTGTCGACAAACGCTCGGTGTTCCGATGTTGTTTCACGTCGGGCCGCAAGTGCAGCCCTTCCGTCAGGCTTGACGTACCGAATGCCTGGGAGAGAGAGAGAGAGAGAATGGCTGTAGCCTTCTGGAAGTTCTGCATTCGTTTTTCACTCCCCTGCACCCAACAACACGTTGGGTGGGCATGATGCCCGGGGGACCTGACCGTCCCCTATATGCCCAGGAGAGAGGGAGAGAGAGAGAGAGAGTGGAGGGTTCAGGGCTTTAGGTTTTTTCGAGGTTTAGGGTTTAGGGCTTTTCTTTGATTCTTGGATACTTGGGGGTTATAAGCTTTGGGGGTTTAGGGTTTGAGGGGTAATAAGGCTTGGGGTTGTTTGGTTTTTGCCGGGTTGACAGTATTTGGCATTACTGTTGTAGGGTTACGGTAAGGGCTCTGGCAGGCCTGTAGGGTGTGGGGTACAGGGGTTCGGGGTTTGATGTCGGTGAACTTAGCCCTCAACATCCCTGAACCCCAAGCCTGAAACTTTTGTTTTGGGCTCTGTAGTTGGCGCCTCACAGGCTTCCGGAAGACACACATCAGGTGAGCTATGAGGGTCAGGCTTGGGGGTTTAGGCTGTTGCTTGCTCAAGCTCTTGGTTCAATATTGAGCCTTTTCTTTTCAGGAGCCTATCAACTCAGGGTTTGTATTAGTTATTAGGCGATCATTCTAGACCCAGACACGAGCCCCTGACCCGACACATTGTCACTATACTGGGTGATAAGGGCTACTATGATGGTTATAAGCCCCAGTTGTTGAAAGGAGGTTCGGGATGGCGTGACGCTGGTGATCCGCTCGCGGTTGGCCGCTCTGGCCGGCGTTGAGGCCACCGCACTCCGGAACACTCTTCCAGATACCAGACTAGCTTCAAACCGTAACCCCTCAAATCCCAACCCCAAGCCCTGAACCCCAGACAACCCAGCGAGTCCGAGCTGTGCCAGCGTGAAGAAAACCCAAAGCCCTAAACCCCCGAACTTGCAACCCCAGCATAAAAGGATATAGGAGCTTTGCTCCTGTTGTCCGACTGCGAACCGAGAGACGTCGCCTGGCTTCTCCGAGTTGTGAGAGTGTACGCTCCTAAACCTGGGCATTGCCCAGCTAGACGAGAGGCAAAATCTTCTCAACCCTTAAATCGAAAAGCCTAAAGCCTAAACCCAGGCAAGTCCGAGTGTGGTGCTGAAAGCCTAAGCCCATCAAAGTCGCAATGTGACCCCGTGGCGCAGACAGAAAAAGGGCCAAAGAAGACATCCCTGCAATGCGGGCTCGTCCCTGCGAAGTAGGAGGCACTAAAAAGCCTAAGCTCTAAATACCCTACTACTGCATGCACGGCGTCGCATGGGGATTGGTAGGTTATGGCCTTGAAATCGGCTTGAAAACTATATGTTCGGACCCAGGCGTCCCCAACTAGAACTCTGATTTGCACTACCTTGCACTGCCNGCATGGGGATTGGTAGGTTATGGCCTTGAAATCGGCTTGAAAACTATATGTTCGGACCCAGGCGTCCCCAACTAGAACTCTGATTTGCACTACCTTGCACTGCCTTTCTGAATGCGAGCATCTAGTTGGGGATTCGCATAACCAACATCCAATGCACTGCCTTTCGCGGTTCGGTGTAACAAATCTTCTCCGCACCAAGTCGAAACCCTAAACCCTAACCCTGAACCCTAAACAACCCTAAAATCCTAAAGCGTAAACCCTAACGATTACTTGCTTGGGAGGTGTCCGAGCCTGCGGCTGGACCCAGCAAAGGGGGCAAGAAAGGACCCCGGGGGATTTAGGCTTCGGGTTCGGGTTCGGGGTGGGGGTCCAGAGGCGCTAAAACTTAAGAGATGTATGAATAGGATGGATTGACGGGGCTTATTGAATTTAGGGTCAAGATACCTTCAAGATGACAAACTGTCCCAAAGCACCAGGGCTTAGGCGGCGTTCCTTTTGTCTCGGCATGACATCCAGAGGGGAGTTTCAGGAGCGGGCAGGGAGCTACCTTCCACGCGAGAAATTGAAACGAATGAGGAGTGCCCGCTCCAAATGACTCGAAGACTTTTGGCTTTACCCTACATTTGCCTCTAGAAGGGCATTCTATACTGTGGTTGTAAAGGGGGGTAAATGGGTTTCTAGTGTTCTCCAGCAGGAGTGGCCAAGGCGTCCGTCGGGGCCACAGACACTGATCGGGCAAACAGGGCCAGGGACATCAACAATGTCATAGTTCACCCAACCAGAGGACAGCCACAACAGGCTGGCTCATGAAAGTTTATGTTTGTTGATTCTCGTTTGTTCTTGAACTTCAGCTCTTGTCCCTCACTTGATTTGCCTGTTTGTTCACAGGGTGCACCCTGCCTCGTAAAGGGCTCGTCGGCCTCGTAAAGGGCTCGTCGACTGCTCGCGTTGAGACATTCATACCGCGGAAGGAAGTCCTGGGGGAGAGCATCCTTGGATTTGGACGATAATAACGGTTGTATCAATAACAGTAATAATTACAATGTTTTTAACAATAACAATGATGGTGTTAACAACAACAATAGCGTGTCATTTAGACTCCGAGTGGTGGCTTTGAGATCCCATGAAGAGAAAAGCAAGGGGTAGCCTGAGGCCGCTTCGGCCAAGTGTTTGAAACTTGGGCTTTCTTGTATCATAGGACCCTTTTTGGGGGGGTAAGGGAGGAGGGGGTATGGGACGACACTTCCTTAAACAGGCTTTATTAAGTCCTTAGAAAGGGTATTAAGGCCCCCTACCCCCTGCCCCCTGCCTCTCTAAGGGTCCTTATGATGCTAGCTTGCGACGGAAGTGCAACCTGCCACGAAATAGGCATGTCGTATGATGCCGGGAAGGTGGCCGCAGTATGAGCATAATTGGTCGTACTGTTTTTGGTGGGTTCCTTATTATACTTCTGCTGGAATATGCCCTTAGACTTTACTCCAATTAACTGCCCTATGTTAGCCACAGAGTGCCCTGAAGCCCCCGAACCGAAGTCGCTCTTGAAACCTTGCAAGAAGGAACCATCTCGCAAGCCCGATGCGATGTTCAGGTTTTACGATTTAGGGTTTTGGAATATTCCGATCCGAAACGGAAGCGAAGCTACAAAGAAAGAGCCCTGCAAAGAGTCATGCCATGAGGCGAAGGCAGCCCTCAAAGCCAAGGGTGGTGATTCGACAGCCACGCTCTCAGTTGGGGCAAGTGTCAGTGGGATACGCAACACTACCCGTGAAGGGTCTGCCGCAATCCCGAAGCATCAAAATTGTCTGCAAACCCTTCCTTCAAAGACCGAGGTGACCGTCTCTACAGGGCGAGCAGAGCGTGGGCTCATCATCCAGGCTTCTGAGTGAGGGCGCTAGTGAAGCTTTGGAAGCTTGCTGCGACTACGGCAACAGCGTCGATGTGTCAGAAGTGGCGTTTATGGTGGGGTGATGTCGACCAACATAATAAAGCCTCCCCAGAAACCGTGTCGCACTCAATAATATACAGGGGCGTAGTCCCTTTGTGGATTAAGCAAGCAACACGAAATCGCTTGAGAGGGTAAAAGCGAAGAAAAACAAAGTTAATTGTTGGGGGAAGGTTTGCAAATGGGGTGCGCCCCCAACCCCCGCTTCTTTGACAAAGCCCTCTTGCAATTATCAAGGCTGCTTTCCCAAACCCTCATAGCAACCCTTCAGAGGGCCCGTTCGACGAAACCATATTGCCAATTCTTTCATGATTAAGATTCTACGATTATCCTACTACTGTATTTTCTGGTTGTTTCTCTGATTCTCTTGTATAGATTTGTTCATCGTTATTGTTATCAATATGTCAATATGTTCAGTCTTATGAGGGTGATCACTATGTTTTTAGGATGATGATGATGATGGTGGTTTTTTAAAGGCCCCTTTGATCATTGCAGGTCGCCCATCCGGAGACAGAGGCGGAAGAAGCCGCGCGTGGCTCTTGGGCTTTTCTGGTCATAGACTCGGAGGAGCATCAGTTTATGTTTAGGGTTTATGGAGCGTAGTGTTTTTTAAGGTTTAAGGATTCAGGGTTTTCGGCTTTAGGGTGTATAAGAATCGGGGGTGGTACCTAATTCAGGATCCGATTCCCAATGATCCTATTTGGGGTTCTGCGTTAGGGGCCTTTTCTGTGCTGCTCGACTGCCGCTGCAGCTTCTCTGAACCCCGAACGACACGTCGGCCGCAGTTCTCGCTCTTGCGAGGCCCGTGTCTCCAAATGCGATCTGAAGGCCGCCGGCAGACCCGCAGCAGATTGAGGTGAAAATCTTGGCCGGCATCGTAGCCATCTATTGCAGTGCTGAAACCCCGAATTATGCGCGAGCGCATGCACATCTGAGACGGATTCAATTATTGGGGGATATTATTGGGGGGGATATTTGTGACGAATACAAACTTGCCTGTTAAGATTCCTAAGCGTCAGGGATGTTCGTATCAAGGGTCCCAGTATTGCATATAGGTTGCCGTAATTGTTGACGCGCCCATAGCATGTCACCATGATTCACCCCGTATGTATGCCCTTGAAAATTCCGAAGGTCGATTCACAGGATCGTCCTTGTGAGTAGCGGATAACCCGAAGAATCGGAGGCATTGCGATGCGAGGGCATGTATACCTGCGTGCATATATACAGGCAGCCATTCAGATTATCAGCTGCTGAAGCTTATTTTCATGCACACACATTTACGTAGCCACATATACAAAGGTACAAGTTGCCGCCCGACATAGGCATAAAATAGTGGTTGTTTCCGCAGTAAGATAACTTTCAGCATGAGTTGCGTTTACGCACATATACTTCACAGACTCCATAAATGTGTATACATATATGTGCTGACATACTTAGCTTGATTTTATTCTGGCCGTACTTATCCCCTATATATGCAGACGAACAACTGCATTTGTTCATGATGAGCACGAGCAAGACTAGATTAGCACGCGCGTACAGAGACTCCACGTACACAGACGCGTGACACACACGCGCACACACAGACACAACACACCAGTGCTCCCTCAAGTTCTATCTTTTTTGTTGTTCTCAATCTCTCTCTCTCTCTCTCTTTCTCTTTCGTTACTCAGGTGGCAGCGACCAAGGTCGACCCAGACGGCCGACAGCACAGTTGCGTGCGGGATGCTAAGGACATGTCTCTCGTGCTTCGGGCTTCTGGTTCTGAAGATGGAAGATGACCGGTCAGAGCGGCAACGGATTCTTGTCAGTAGCTAGTTCCCGCTTCTGGAGCAATTCGGTCGGCTTGCACTGGCATTCATCGCACGATTCTGCTCCATGGTGTTGGCGTCCTCCTACGCAGACTTTGCGTCCTACGTGGAGTTTCGCAACGTAGGACTACCTTATTTGGGAATCCTCATGACAAGGATCCTACTACTATTGAAGCTCCCACACCGGCGGAAAAAACCCAGAGCGACACTGCTCTGCGAACTCAGCTTGAATCTGCGAAAGCTTCCAGGCTTCGCATTGAGCCTGGCCCCGAGCTGGGTGGTCATCACGCATGGCTTAAGGTTTTCGCGTTTAGGGTTTAGCGCTACCTCTGTAAAATCAAGAGCTTTTTTGAGTTATGAGTGGCCATGTATCAGACACTGGGCCCTCGAACTTTGCCTTGATAATAGCCTGGAAGGTGCGAAGCAGCTCATTTGTCCAGATGTCCCCTTTCGGCGGGTTTATCTGGTACCCTGCCTTTCACCATGAGTAAGCCATACTCTGAGCAAGGCAGTGAATGGAACCTTAGTGCATCAACCCGTCGCCGTAGTCTAGAGCAACGCACTCGGCTCTAATTATTTGTGCATCTACCTATAAACTAACGAATAGGTTTAATTTGTCTGTAGTTAGTTGTTAATTAATATTGTTTCTTGATTTGTTCTTTTATCTCTTCGTGTACATATATATATATATGTATATATATACATGTATATATATATATATGCATATATTTGACAGGTTGTCTATTTGCTTGTACTTGCTTTTGTATACTTCATGACACACAGATTCATACGATTTGCAGATGACTCTATATATATATATATATGCACACGTGATATACAGTGTGTAGTTAGGCTGATACAGCAGGCATAACTGCAAGCGTTATCAATGTACAGCAGTATGACTGGAAACATTATATATACATACACACTTACATTCATCGACACCTTAATTGCTTTTATTGCCTGTACAAATGTTCAAGAGTTTTAGCATCAATATTAAAACTGGTATTGCTATAGATTTTGCACATTCGTAATGCTTTTTAATTTAATACAAGTGCATAATCATCTTCTTATTAACATTAGCATTTGCATTGCTACCAGCATTTGTATAGATAGTATCACCATAGTTGTCAGCTTGGTATGAGTAGTATTGTTAACGATTCCTTCCAAGATTCCCCCCCAAAACATCAAACTCACGCCCTAAGTGCTAAACTCTAAGCCCCGGACCCTGAACTCAGAAGCAGAAGAGCCTGCACTCCCCCACCTTTTCCCGCACACAAAAGAGAGAAAAAGTAGAATCCAGAGACCCTAAGCCCTGCACGCAGATGCTTCGACTATACAAAAGCAGAACCCAAACCCTAAACCCTCTACAGAAGCAGAACCCGAAACCAAGATTCGACAGCTGGCCTGGCCTACTGGCCGCCGTCCCGGCGGATTTCTGTGGGCGGATTATTACAGTAATGTAGGAACCTGATTAAGAAACCCTGGGCTTAGAACCCCAAATAGTAGGATTCATATATGGCACCCTACCAAGGCCCACGGTTTCTTAATCAGGTTCCTACATTGAGGGTTGTCATAACCCAGGCAAAAAAGAGCTGTCATAAGGGTTGTGAAAAGAACCACCAAGGGGTAGCAGGTAGCTATGTCAGAGAAGGGCAACGTAAGGCATACCATTTTGCTATCAGAGTGTCTATGAGGGTTTGGTTTTGTTTGCCATCTTTCTGCGGCTTAACGGAGCCGAAGCATGGGTTTGAGGTGGGTCTTTGCTGCAGAGGCTGTTGCGCTTAGGGTTCAGCGTATAGAGTAAAAATCTTGATTGTAGGTTCCGTGTAACCTGAGAGATCATGACAGGCAGCATGCACGCTGCGTGGTGTATTCATGCCAAGCACCGCCCAGGCGTAGAAACTCCCAGAAGAGCTCTGGGGCAGATACGCACAGCAAGACTGTAATTAGTAATCGTACTATGTCGTAACGCTTCATAATTTCGCTACAACTATTGCACAGTATATCCTCAAGGCCCTCTTCTAATTGTTTGTGGGAGCTAGCTGGCAGCTCCCATGTAGCTCGTGCCTTATACGCGCATGCCATCTCATCTCGCAGCAGCTCGTAAGCGAAAGACCGGGGTTTGTTTGGCCGAGCATTCTAGTACCCCTTGGCGTAACCCCTCTATACTGTATGTATATATATATATGTTTATGCATATGTAGTAGCCTTATCATGGTGCTGCTGCGTTCTGCTTTGGCTCTGCTGCTGGCCACAGCGCAGTCCCCGTACGAGGGTGTGGTGGTGCCGCTGTTGGAGGAGGACGGCCTTCCCTCAACAGTGTGGATAGCGGGCACAAGGGTTACTACAACGGCTGCTATAAGGGTTGCTGCTTTGATCGCTATGAGCCATAGCGGTCCTACGGCTCAGCATGCCCTCACTCCGGGTTTATTTCGAAACTAATCGAAGCCGCGAGTTCTGCACATCTGAATTTACGAAGATTGCATCGTGACCAACTCATTTCCGATCGGCTGCAACTGCTGACAGATATTGGTACTTCAAAGAAGAAGATCATGGTACTGCACATCAGTGGTGGGGCCAGGTAAGGTTTTTGCTGGCTATCATCATCACAAGCATGACTCGTTCAGCTTTGCTTGCTTTGCATGACTGGTTTGTGCACCCGGTTTGCTAACAGGGTTCAGTGTTTAGGGTTTCAGGTTCTGGTTTAGGGTTTTGGGTATAGGAGTCTTGAGTGCGACAGGAATGCCTCGTCGCCACAAAGGATCCGGGAACTCTGGCGGCATGGCGAGATCCAACTCTCGCATCTTTGGAGGCCGATCGAGGGTGTAAGCTCGAAGAACAGGGGACTTCGGGAGAAACTTCCATGAGGCTGTTAAAGTAGGTCAGTGAGAAGTCTGGAGGCTAGAGCCGGGTTGGAGGAAGCGCCGAAAAAGTAATCCAGATGGCACAAGATTGAGTCTAGATCTGGATCTGAGCCAAACAGGATGCACGATAGTGTCATGCGGACGAGCCGTACAGGCTGCAAGTAGTCTGCACTGCATAGTTTAGAGAGTCTCTCGCATCCTGTGGATTCATACAGTCACGAGTGCAGCGGGGAAAGAGGAAACTGTCCTGCAAAAGGGATCTATAAGGGTTCCTTTGAGGGTTTAGGGTTTAAGTGACCATAAAAAAGGGATCATCAGGTTGCCAGGAATTCTGGCACCCATGCAGCCCTAGATCAGAGCCGAGACCCTGTCTCACGCAGCAGACCTCGAACCATATGCCCAGGATCCTCCGAGTGCGAGCACCGAAACCCTAAACCCCAACACATGCAAAACCCCTAAACCCATCTGGGGGCGGAGGCCAGAGCTCATTTGGCTGGTAGCTTCGGCCTCGAAAGCCGTGCCGCAGCGCCCGGCGGCCAAGCTGGATTTAAAGGACATACTGCTTCAAAGCAGACATCTTAGCCATAGCATAGTTAGATCGGGACTTTAAGAAGGCATACTGTTTCCATTTGTTCCGGTAGATTGTGGGGCCTGCATGTGGTTTGGGGCCTGTTGTGTGGGACTCGAGGGGTTGTCGTCAGTGGATTGCAGGAGCATGTGCTCATGGCTCCTGGTGCATAAGTCATGTATTCCAGGTTAATGCACAGTCAGCCTTGAACGGGTATCATAGAGTTGAATTGATTGAGTGCTTGTTTCGAGGTTTCTTTGCGCGCAGATTTTGACTTGTTCAAAGCAGGTCCGGTCTTGGCATATATGATATGCCGATAGGTCCAGCCAACGCCAACACATCCTCTGCATTGGTGTGCAATCTTTGAGAAACTAGGGCTTTGATTCAGATTGTTCCGTGTTTGAGAAAAGACAGTGTAGTTCCATCAACCTGTGGTAAGCATCTAACACATGTCTTAAAGGGTCGATTCGATACATGCCAGTCTTCACAAAGCACGCGCCCTAGCACCAAGTACTTGAACCTGCGAGACATCTTGTTTTGTTAGCATACCGGGAATGCTCCCCAGCTCGATTTCAACATTTAGAATGTAGTGGAATGCCAATGTCCTAGCTGCACAAATCTGTGTGCTCCAGGCACCTGTATTCTCGCAATCCCTACAGCTATCCTTGCCACAAACCTGTTTGCTTGATATACAATCCATGCGTATCCCGTTTGATGACATGTAGGTACGGTGTTCTTGGCACACGCAGAAAGAGAGACACACGGGCGACGCGCGGTTCAGTCTTGCATGTGCCTTTATGCAACCCATTTGCTTATGAGGCTGGGTGTACCGGGTCAGGGTGTGCTAGTTACCTTATACAGCTTATGGAAAGCATCTGTTTTCAAGCAACCTCTGCGCTTTTGAGCAGGATGCTTTGGTGATTTCTGGGGTTACGAAACTGTAGTGAGAGCCTTGCCAAGCTCGGCTGGAAGCACAGATGCACCAAACGCTTGATGAACATAGAGGACCACATGAGCACAAGTATAGAAGCCAAGACTCACACAACACCAACTTGATCCCACAAAGTCCAAGTCCTCTTGCGCAAACTGCCCAGGATCGGCCCCTGTGCTCTTCTGTTGGGGTTGAGGTGTTGAGGTGGAAGTGGCGGCTCTTTGTTTTGTTGTGCAGCCGACTCGGCTGCTTTAGACCCGATGCAGTACACCAACCGTTGTGTTTTGTCGTTCACCCGCCGGGCCTGTTTAGACCGGATGTAGTACCCTATCCATTTCTTACCCTATCCGAGTCTTACGTCGGGTCTAAAAGGCCCGGCGGCCACAGCCGGGGTGTTTCTGGTGTACTGTATCGACTCACCGGCTTCTTTCGTGTTGGTCTTCTTCTAGGGTTTAGGGTTTACTGGATCTTTATGGTTGAGGGTGCTTCGGGTTTTTGTAGGGCTCGGGCGATGTAAGAGTTCCGATCTAACGGCAGCACAGCCAGGATTACAAGAAAGGCGACTTCTGATTACTTCGCTTAGTCTTAAGATTGTAAGAGATACCTAGAACATCATGTTCGCGCTGTTCTTCGCGTGCGTTCTATCATTGGCATGTATACATACATGTACAAGTACATGTACATAATATACATATACATATACATTTATGTATGTTATGGAATGTAATGTAACACATATATGTATGTACGTATGTATGTATGTATGTACGTGTGTACACACATACACACACATAAATAAATATCTCTCTATATATATATATATACACACATATATATATATATATATCGATGAAGTCAGTGCTACCTGTTCAGGGCTTGGGCCTTCATCCGCTCTGGGCCCAGCAGAAATCGTAAGGCATTGTTGGTTTGGGGCGATGTAGGGATCAGGTTTTCGTGGGATGCAGCTGAAAGCTTTTCAGGAAAAGGTCCACAACGCAGACTAGAGCAATAGCAAAGAAACAGCAATCAGAGACCGTCGCAACGACAAGAAGTAGAGAAGACATAGCCTGGACCTCGAAGCACGGGCATGCACGGGCATAGGCATTGTCGGACAGCGAGGTTGGGTCACTGGCTGACGGCACTCCTGCAGCTGCTCCCTGTCTCAAGAGTGTTGTGGGGCTAGAGGTTCTCGAAGCCTTTCTTCATGTTTTCATTCTGGAATACCCGCAGTCGCAGTGTAAAGGACAGTGGTGGTAGCCAGGAGAGCTCAATATCTACGATTCCTTGCTTTCGGAGAGAGGTGCATTGCGAAGAAACATGGGAAGCAGGGGGCCCTAAGGCTCGGGTAGGAGAATACAAAGTTCGATTCAAGAACCATGCGTAGCACAATAAAATGCAGCAAATATAGTTATAAGGCAAGTGACCGTAGCGATACTCGGAAGGAAAATGATGAGAGCAGGGGATTCAGAGATGCTTGTTGTGACCCTGCGCTTACGCAATCTGCAGGTTCGACACTCACTTGGATGCTGCATTCCGATGTCCCGCCTTAGCTGCCCAACATCTGCAGAGCCTCCCGGATGGCGATACCATTGGCAATGCCAAGCACAGGGTTGCTGACAGTGCTGTTATCCTACCGACCATACTTCATACACCCAGGTACGGCAGAATGGTCTCTGTCCCTGGATCACCCTCGTCGCGCACGCATCCTCATCCAGTTGGGAAACTTGGGCTGTTAATCGCGGTGTAGACTGATTTGCGTGTCTGTGAAGGTTCACCACAGAATCCTGGCTCTAGCAAGTCGTGGTAGTGCAGGCTGCCTCAAAGTCATAGGGCACCGGCATTCCTTAGGCACTTGTCCGATGCACAGCTTTTGAACTACATGGCATGTATTGAGAAATCACAAGCAGCAAAGCTGAGTAGTTGAAACTGCTCCTGCTGTAGATTCACTTCGGATTTTCCCAATGATGGAACTCAGGAAACGCATTCAAGTTCCAAGCATTGAAGGAGTTTTCAGCCCTCTACCATGAAATCAAGGTGGGGACATGCAAGTTTTCCCCCTTCTGGCTCTGGTGCAGCTTTTGTGCAGTATTCGTCTTACTTGTATGAGGACTACGCAGGATCAGCCGTGACAGCGTGACGAGTTTGTCGTGATGTTTGTGCCTGGGTGTGGGAAGCAGCATGAAAGTTTCTCGTGTTCGGCCGCAGATGCAGGACACGTTTGGAACGCCCACCGATGCGTCACTGGAGGCTATGCCGAATGCCCCTCCGAAGAAATTTCTGCCGCGCTTGCACATCCAATACCAGTCGCTTGGTATGGAGCTGATGTTGCTGATCTGATCTGTTTGAAGATGTGAGATTTACGTTAAGTCTCTAGCAGACGGAGAGACTGAAGTCGACACAGACTCCAGCCTTTGCCGCTCAAGCCCTCGTGGCAGCAGCCTGTCCATTGTTTGACCATTCCCTCTAAAGGATTCTTACACAAAGCTAAGCACCATGCCAGCGCTTCCTCGGTGCGTTCTGGCGGCCTGCTTGGCATCGCTTCTGTGCCAGGGGGCGCTCGGGCACCGGTCTTCGAAGTCTCTTGCAGGCGACGTGCTGGAGATCTCCGACACAGAGGAGGTCGAAGGCATCAACGACTACCCACGAGCTCTCGAATTCCAGAAGAGCTGGGTTCACTCCGAAAATTATGCGCACGTCTTGGAACGCGTCAAGGATAGTGTGGTTGAGTTGCAGTCGCAGTATATTGGTACTTCGCCTCCGATTCAGGAGTCGATGAAGCTGGTCCGAGACCTTTGGATGCTCACCGATCAGGCACTTGCAAACCAAAACTCCTACCAATGCTTCAACCTTTGCGTGCTGTGCGAGATGTCGCCGGAAGAGATGCTAGAAAAGCCGCTGAAGACCATCGCCGTGTCGCGCGCAAAAGACTACAAGGACAAACTGAAGATGGCTCTCATTGCCCCTGCAGATGCTGCCGGCGGTCTCGTCACCGGTGTTTTCGCCGGCTTGCTTACCGCAGGAGCCTTCGGAACAGCTGGCGGTCTCGTCGCTGGCGAAGTGACGGCAGAGAAAATCGGGCCGGGCTTTGTCAGCCTTATGGCGGGCCTTGCCTCGGGAGCCGTGACCGGTGCGGTGGTGCTTCCTTTCGCCGTAGCGGTGCTTCCACTGCTCGGGGCGGCCAGCGGCGCCGGCATCACCGGAGCCCTAACGAACTGCGCCCGCGTCGGCTTCGAGACGGCCGAGGGCGGCAAGTTCTTGCCAAACCAGCCCTTCGCGAATCATTTTGGCGCAAACAGCTACGGCTTGAAATCTCTCAGGAATGCTATGGATTACAATGTCTCCAAGTATGTGGACGGCTTCTTCGACAGCAATCCTGACGACCTGTACAAACCGGACGAGTCGTCAAGTGAAGAGGTGCAGAACTACAAGGCGTTGTCGCACTGCGAGTATCTGCGGTTTCGGCCATTCGACATCCGCCACGCCATACTCTGCGCCCGGCATTCCATGCTACTTTGTGGAAAGCGCGGTGGCATGTTGGTCGCGGAAGCAAAGGATGGTCAGTGTGCAGCCCTTTCCGGGCGCCCCACACAAGATATGGTGTTGAGCCGACTCTTCCAAGAGAGCAAGGAGGAGGCCCTAGCAATGGTGAAAAGGCCCTAGCCCTAGCAATGGTGTTCAAGAGTTGACAGGGTCCGGCCGGAGATCCCCGGAGCTACTGCCAGGCGTAAGCACCCTGGGGCATGGAACAAAAAGAGCTGCAAAATTGTTTTTGTGTGGCTTGTGCTGCCCAAACCTGACCTACAAGGTCCATAAGCCCAAATCTTAATATGAGCCCGGAACCCTCACCCTGCACGCCAGGCGCTCCGGGACACGAACAAGGCAGACCTGGAAAAGCGGTTGCTCGAGGAGACCGGACAGCGAGAAATGAGGGAGTTCGGAAGTTTTGCTTTGGATTGGGGCCGGGATTTAGGGGTGAGGTTCATGGTTAGGATTTGGGGATTCGAGCTGGCCCTGAGCAACGTGCCCTTTGATATGTGACATTGCTATGCTCGCGCGCACTGCGCACGTCCCTCTCGCAAATGTGGCACAACCCCAAACTCTAGGTAGGAGGGAAAAAGACTGTTTCTGAGTCGTTCAGCGATGCCGGCGGCAATGAAAAGATTGTTTCTGTGCAGTTTAAATAAAGCTATACAGCGGAGCTTCTCAGGAGCAAGTGCACGACTCCCAGGCTCGGTGAAGGGGAAGGGTCCCTCACAGTCTCAAACATCCTCAAGGTGCCTGGTAATTATGGCTTGTTTGAGTTTGCATTGTCCAGCCTCGCCAAGTTTAGAGTTGTCATCCTGTACCTACCTGGTGTGAGCGTAAGTAATGCAGCTATGTACTGTGGGCTATTTGCAAAATGTTGCTGAGTATTCGAAGTATGACTATGATGGAACATGATTGGACCCCCTTCCCCCAGTCGCCTTCCTCGTTTCCAGGGGTTTGGGTCCGAGCTGTTTAGCTTGGCTTTTCTCTTTTCAGCCCCCACCTGAAGAGCAGGAGAGGTTGACATGTTTGTAGATCTGGCTCATCGGGAGGCACTGCGCAAGAATCCGAGATCCTGAAACTCCAAACGCTCCAAGCCTGAAGCTGCCTGTGCGGCTACTACATATTTATTGCTATCATTATTCGTAGTATTAGTATTACGAACATTAGGGGTTTGTTATATACTTACTACTTTTATTTTTGATCTTTGTGATTATTATCCTCACTATTATGGTAGCCTCAAGTCCTGCATCCTGCTATCCGAGTCTCGTCAGAGCCGAGCGGGTCAGGACGTTGTGCAGGTTCAAGAGGACCTGTCAGCCACCACTGTTGAATATCAATCGTATTCTTAATTGTTGTTACTCGCACGATTGCTTTCATGTCATTGTTGCTATGATTTTTTGTCATCTTGATTTCTAGACTATGACGACCTGTCAGCTGCTCGAAACCCCCCTCCGCCCCCCTTCCAGAGCAACACGGAGACTATTCCGCCATGTTGACAACGTTCGACTTCGTCAGCGGGTACTTGTTCTGACGCTACACCGTCAAAGCATCCATCAAAGACATTCAAAGCCCCAGAGCCTGAACCAGTCAAGGGTGCTTTCCGCCGCGGCTCAACGAAAGGTCCCTGAGCTATGGGTTTTGCATTTACGAAGAGAAATGGCAGCGGCTCATCGGGAAGCAGCAGATGCATGCTTTGATGGTCGGCTTAGACGCGGCTGGTAAGACAACCATTCCTGACAAGCTGAAGTTGGGCGAAGTGGTGATCACGATTCCTACGATTGGCTTCAAGAGTAATTAAATCAGTAATTACAAGACCCTGTCATTCACAGCATCAGGACTGTGGAGAGCAACGCTCAACTGTCGTCTTTGTATTCTGGTTGGGTGTGGGACGTTGGTGGCCAGCCAGGACAAGCTTGGACCTCTCTGGGGCCAGGGCCACTACTACCAGGGTATGAACGGCTCTACGTGACAGCAACGACCGGGCATCAAAGACGCGAGGAGCTCTCAACAAAATGCTGAAGACCAGATGCGGGCTTCTAGTCGTCGCCAACAAGCAGGATCTGCCGAATGCGATGACCACAGCAGAAGCCACGGAGAATCGTCAGTGGTTCATCCAGTCTGCTTGTGCCAGTAACGGAGACGGCTTTAGGCTGTGAGCTGCAGGCTGACGGGGGTCTAGTCTAGAAAACGGTATGTCTCGCGCATGATTGGTGCTTGTAGTCTTGCTTTGCTTTCGGACGGTTTTGTAGGAGTCTTCGCAAAGGAGGCTGTGGGCAGCAGGGGCGCATGATTGTGTAGTGTGATGTGCTTCCGGAGAATTTGCCAACCTGCAGCAGTGCAGTCTGCAGGAAAAAATGCGAGGAACGGGCTAGTGGCTGAAGCGTCGTCACAACAAGGCATTCAAGGGCGGGATGAGAACGAAGGCTTAGAAGCAAGCTCCAACTGGCCGATTTGCGGAGACCATCATGTATTGGCCTAGCTACGTGAAAAGCGTAGCATGTTGTTATTGGTCATCTTAGTGCAGCGGTAGCTTCGGGATTCTTGCTGCCAGACTGCGTGTTTCCTGTGAACAGCAAACTCGGAGCTTCCGCCGCGTTGGCACAAGGGGCTACGGCGCTGCTCGAGCCGCACAGTGTACTTCTAAGCCTTTTCTTGTAGGTGTAGCTTTCGCCCTGCAATGCCAAGCGCGAAGAAGACAATCAAGAGCACTGCGTTCACGAAGCAAGAGCTCATTGATGTGCTCCGCAGTGCCAAGAGCAGCAAGGAACAGAACCGTGCCGTCAAGTTGCTGAAACAGTTCGACCCCATTCCCCACTATGAGTTCGATGACGAGGGCTTCAAGTCCGTTATGAAGCCAAAGAAGTACGACTACCTGTTGGGCTATGTGTGCGATCGATGTGGCAAGGTGAAGCAGACAAATTACCAAGTGATTTGGAAGACGTCCATGGGAGTCCGGAAGATCTGCTACCCTTGCTCCTTGGGGACTAAACCAACCCTGAACCTTAAACTTCTGGCATTGTTCTCCCCACAACCTTCTTACGCTATCTAAGATGTACGTAACATAAACCCCTTCCGTGCAAACAATCGCAAAAGCTGTTTAGCCCTTTCTGTGCTCAGTCCCCGAGGCTATCAGCAGCTCGCAGAGAGGGAGGAAGTGGCTGTGATGCGGGCAGCGAACCAAAAGGCCGGCATCATACCAAAGGGTTTCGGCCTGGGACTCACAGGCGCGTTGGGGTTCTGAAAACTTCGGGGATTCAGGGGCTGAAGGTTTAGGGTTTATGGCAGGGTTCTTAAGACGAGGGGTTTAGGGTTTGGGGCTCATGAAATTTAGCGATTGAAAACTAGAGGGTTCTTGAAGCTTCGGAGTCTCAAACTCCTTTGGATCTTACTCCTTTCGCATCAGTCTTTAGGGGGCACGGTCTTGTGGGGTCCCTTATGATCCGAACCTCCCAGGTGCCGTGCAGCAGTGAGCGTGCGTCTGTAGCTCGGGCAGTGGAGAACCCAGACCAGAGGTTTTACTGCTTATTGCAATTGAGGGGTGCTGGATGCGTGTACAGGAATTCAACGCGGGATTGCAGATGAGTTGCTTTTCATCGTTCATGCCGTGTAAAAGCCCTCATGTCTGGACGATTCGGGTTTGGGCTTTGCGGTTTCAGGGGAGTTTAGGTGTTTCGGGTTTGCGGGTTGTGCTTAGGCATGCTTAGGCTAATTGGGGTGTAGATGCTCGGGTTGCAGGTCGTGGTCTGGCTAGACTTGAGTTCAGTGGCAGTGCCGAAAAGGTTTTACATGCTCGTGAGGGATCTCGCCGTGCTCCAACCCCACCCCAAAGTAATTCATGTTTGGCTCGGCATAATCAGTCCTATAGTCCCTGTGTATGTATATATACATATATACATGTATGTATAGATATATTATATATATATATATATTATATGTATATTATATTTATATATATACATTATATTATATATTATATTATATATACATATATATATACACACATATATATATTTGTATATTTATTTCTACATATATAATATAGCTATCTGGTTATAGCATAATATTCTGTACCCCGAGTTGTGAGAGCGTAAAGCCCTATTCTAATTGTTGAGTCCCCCCCCCCCACAGTAGCTCGAAACCCTAAGCGAAACCTTCCGCTGCACGGTGTATGTCGTGAGAGGCGGAGATCGAGCAGACCAGGGCCCTTCTGGAAATGCAGCAGGAGGAGACACAATACTAACCATATCAAGAATAATTGTTGAAGAATTGTTGTGATAATAATAGCATAGAAGAACAGCAAGAAGACAACGACAACAACAACATTAGGTGTAGGTCCAGTTTAGGTTCATATGAATATTACTTGTAGTTTGCTCTTCATTTCGCAGGCTGTGGGCCTTGCCCCGGCCAGCATTCGAGTTCATCGTGTCCCTCCGGGGCTTTGAGAGTCAGGGCTTCCGTTCAGCTGTGCGAGGTAACGGGAAGATGGCATGGAACAACAACTACTACTGCTACTCCTGCTGCTGCTACTGCTACTACTACTACTACTACTCCTACTACTCCTACTACTACTGCTACTACCACTACTACTACTCCTACTACTGCTGCTACTACTACGACGACTACTACTACGACGACCACCACCAATACCACTGCCACCACCACCGCGACCACCACCAAGCTCACCCTCGAAGCTACTGCGAGGTATCCCTTTTGGACGTTTGGCGATTCGTCGCGATGCAAAGAACCTGACGGCCCAGTAGTCGCACACTCGCGCCATCAACCCCACCACTTGGATACTAATTCCTGCAACGTGGGAGGCTAAGAGCCCTTAGCCCTGTAATCTTGCAGCCTGGCGACCTCCAGTCCGATGCACCTTTTTTTTGATGCCAGGAGCTGAAGAGAGTCCATCAGATCCAGGCTTTCCTCGCTCGACTATGCGGTTTTCGGGTAGTTGCCAGTTCAGCGCAAGTTGAGGTCGAGGGCTCTTGCCCTGGCTTGCGGTTTAGGGTTTAGGGTTTCTAATATAGGGTAACAAGATGTTCTGATGTTCTGCCTGGGGCAGGGCTTTGTCACTGAGATTCCAGTTGTCGGGCCGGGATTTCATCCGATGTTGAAGTGCCTGGAGGGATTTGGAGGGCAGTTTCGGGCCTTTTGTGCAACTGCGCATAAATAAACTTTGATGTTCCTGGCAAATCCGACCTATTGGCAAGCTTTGTAGGGGGAGGTTGGCTCGTTGACCGGATACACTAGAGGGTAGTAGCAGCACGACAATTTTCCGCCGGGTGCTGCTACAGAAACTTCACAAAACACCAGCATTCCAATGAATGCTTGATGTGTGATTACTATAACTTCTTTTGATCTTACCATTCGGAATTCGCTGTCCTTGCGAGCATGTACCTTTCTGTGCGGTTCTGCTTTGCGTGCACGTTTCTGCCACTGCATGAAGATACTTGCGACGGCTGTAACCATTCTATCGCGGTCGCATGCTGCTGTAAAGCGTCAGCATCATTCACAGTAGTTTGGGGTTATTCCTCTTCTTACTTAAGTATTGTATCTTCTCGACTAGTATAGAAACAGCATACAAACTCCTCACACAGCTGCGTGCATTGCATGCATCCAGACACATCTGTGTTTTCTTGCGGCCATACATGTGCATGCAGACATGAATATGCCTGTATGGATTATATGTGGGGTATAGGTTTTTGCGCACGTCTGTGACGTAAATATGTCGCGTCGGCTTTTCGGCTCAGACAGAAAGTGGGCCATGCTCTGAAGGCGCATCGCCCACGAGGCCAGGACGGTGAGGAACAGCACCAGCCACAGCTTCAGCAACAGCAGCTGCAACAACAACAACATCAACTACAAGTCCAACAACAACTGCTACCACTACCACTACCACCACCACCGCCGCCGCCGCCAGCACCACCACCACCACCACCACCAGCACCACTACCAATACCATGCACTACCGCTACCACTGCTACTACCACTACTACCACTACTACCACTACTACCACTACTACTGCTGCTGCTGCTGCTGCTGGTGATGTCCTTTGTGGGCTTCTTCTGGGCTATGACATGCATGAATGGTCGTTCTTCCAAAGTGTAGCTTTGTTTCGACGCTTCAGACTGCCGCTTGCGGTCGCAAAATTCCAGAGCTCCCAAGCCTTTGGCCCGCCAGGCCTGATTATCCTCGCGAGTCCTCGCTTCAAGCGAGCGACAGCAGAGCCGCGCGGCGAAGCCCTCGGTGCGGTATATAAGCGCGGCAAACTTCACTCCCCGCAATCCACGGGCCCAGCCCATCCGAGGCCTGGAACACGGACGTGGTGCAGTTGTTGGCGCTGTGACACCCAAAGGTGCCTTGAGGCCATGTTCAGGGTCACACCCGCGACTATTTTGTAAAGTGCACCGCGAGAGCACTCCAATCGCCTTAATTCCGCAAAAGGAGGCACCGTCACCCTTGCTCCGAGCAGATCCATGCACTAGGTATCCGAAGCCTGAGCAAATTCGTAACGTCATGAGCTACAATTTTGCACATATACATATATTGATACTAGTATGTACCATATATACTTTTTAATATATACACAGTTGTGTATGTATGTAAATATGTTTGTTGTCTAAGGACAGATGGAGGCTTAGGTTAAATAGGCTTGGATCTACGCAGGGGTTTGTATGAGCCAACACACACTTGAGGCTTTGTAGGCAGTCTTGCACGAGGCCACATCGAGTCAGGATGCCATAGAATTTCAGGTAAATCGTGTTTGGCCCTTTGAGCGTGAGCTTGAAGCGAAACCAGCTGTAGCTGACCCACAACGGGTGGTAACTGCTGTACTTGGAAGAGTCCGACCTGTGTGTGCACTGGACCAGTACAGTACCAGCTGAGGCTGGCAAACTGTCAGCAGCGAGACCGTGTCATCAGATCCTTCCCACAAGATTTTGCCAGAACAGGAGTGCAGAATCCGGATAAACTTAACGTCCGTAAGCGATAGCCCTGTGTGCGAAATAGCCCCAAAACCAACCCGAGCGAAGAGGCGCATGCGGAATGGGCAATGCATCGCAGAGACCAGAAGGACGGGGACGCACCTGCAATGATACGTCTGGGAGACTGGAGTTTCGGGCTCATAGGGCTGTGTGGCTTCGCAGCTGTCAGGGAGTTTGAGCTATAGAGTCTGCTTGCTTGAGGGGGTGGGCGGCGTAAGGTTACGTTAGGGTTGCAGAAAGGAGAGACTATGGAAGATGCGGAAGGATGCATGACATGAATCCAGGGGTCGGAATAACTCGCAACAATGTCCCCTTGCAGCCCCTGTAATGTAACCATGGTATACCCCAAAAGCCGTGGTTTAGGCTTATCCTTCCCTTGATTTGTTCATAAAAGCTCCAAAGGCTTGAATTCTAAGTAGCCTCGTGTATACTAAGAATACTAGATATTCATCATAAGAATAATGCGACTATAGAACCCATACCCCGAAACGCTACACCCCAAAGGCTTTCGACTCTAAATTCCCAAGCCCCCAATCTACGCTGCAAGGCGGTGACAAGGCATCGGTCCGAGAGACAGCTCCGGCTGAACCGGAAAAGCCCCGGGAGGACATTCGAGTTTTGGGTTTTAGGGTTATAAGGCTTAGTCGTTTTGGGTTTCGTGTTTGGGGCTTAGGGAAGTGAAGCTAGACTTGAGTCCACTAGCAAAAAAGGGCTTAGGGAAGTGGAAAGCCTGTTACCCTAAACCCTAAACCCTAGGGTTTTTTTGGCAGTTTAGGGTTCAGGACAGTCGGTGATCCGGCTTGGGTGCGTTCTATGGTTTGCAGCTCAGGGCCTCTGTAGGGCGTGGGGGTTAGGGCCAGGGCTGAGCTGGTTAGGCTTTAGGGTTTAGGGAAAGTTTAGCATCCTGCCTCGACCCTAGACCCCTTTTTTTTTCAACGGGCTTCGTACATCTTCGTACTTCGCCTGGAGCCGGTCGCCCCTGAAGCTAAACCTCAAACCCAAACCCATCCCGCGACACCAAAGCTCTGGAATCTCGAACCTGGACCTGCCAAACACTAAACACTACAGGTGCCACAGGACCACTAATTGTTTGGAATCGGATTTCTATGAGGTCTCTTTCAAGGGCTACTATACGGGATACTAGAAGGCATTAGCATAGGGGCTTTAATCATTAGAATAGGTTTTGGGAAGTCTGAGGGGGAATCTTGTAGCATACTTAGGGATACTATTCACGGCCCGTGGCTGCTTCAAACAAAGGTGGCTGCTTCAAAAGTTGCGAATTTGACGAACACCAATTACAAAGCGTCAGGGGTTTCCAACTTCCGACAGATTCTCCTTTATCTTAATGCTTTCGCATGGGTAGCGCTCGTCGCACATATACTCCCAACTTCAAGACGTGCCTATGCCCGGCATGCCCGTAGCCCTCCCGTCGCAGATTTGATGCGTTCAGGTCGAAGCAAACTTGACTTGCAGCACTCGGGCGGCATTCTTGACATGCAGCAAACAGCACCCAATCATTGCTCCCTTGTTGCATCCGGGCCGCGACGTTCAACCATTGCTCCCTGAACCTGGAACCCTAAGCTATGCCTAAGTGCCATCAGGACATCCGGGATAAGTACGAGCTGGGGAAGGTTCTCGGGAGCGGTTCATTCGGCCAGGCCGGACGAAGACGCAGGGCTTTTGGGTTTGGAGTTTTAGGGTTTAGGGTTCTTGTGTTGCCGGCATACACTCCAAGTCCGTGCTTAAAAAGGGTTCTTGTGTGTTTGGATGAGTGTTGCAGCCAGTAGTGCTGCAGATTCGCCTGGCCCTAGTTTCTTTTCTTCAGCGGTACCCGGCAGCTCAATAGGCCTGGATGCAAAAGGGTTTAGGGTAGCAGCACGACATAACTGATCCAGCATTGTCCAAACATGGTGGTCCTCCTGTAGGAAGCCGGGCACCTGTCCAGGCTCCGCAGCATGGCCCGTAGTGTTTCTTGGGTGTGCGAGATGAGAACAGCAAGACGCCGCCGCCCCCGTCAAAACTGAATGGATCACCCATATTCAAAATCCTCGAACATAGGGGCCCGAAATTTGATGCACCCCTCCAGGGGAAGTGCAGTTGTTTGTTGCTTGCTGCAGGTGCGGGAAGCAATTCTAAAGGAACTTCCCGCAACTTGGACTTGACTGGACAGCTTCATCGTCATGCTGTGCATGTCGGCCTCGTCGTTACCAACACGTTGCCTGCTAAGGACAAGGTCAGAGCCGTGAAGATTATTGAGAGGGATGATGATGCAGAGGGTGGTGGTGAGTGGAGTGGCTCGGCTCGCACTTCAGTGTTTTTGTGCTGTTGGGAGCCTAACCAGCCAGTTAAGTTCAATGAACTTGTATCGAGGCCCGTTCACCGTGAGTCACGAATTCGGTCAGCTGAAGAAGATCTCGTGTCGTACGTCTTCGAACGGCTATTCTGAATCATCCTGAAGTACTGAGAAGTACTGGCACTGTCGCAAAGTGTGTCCGACCTGTGCCGCCTGAGTGGCCCGAGGACCGGCTTGACATTGACGGACGCAACGAATGATGTTTTCAATGTCACGCTTTTCTTCGAATCGAAACTACTTGTGAACATTTGTCGGTTAACACTTCCACCTCTGTGCTGTGAGCTGACGAGCTTGTAGCATCAGACCCGGAAGTACAGCACTCGCAATGCTGATACGCGTATCGTCGCGGTTGAAGAGTTGCTGTTGCCGCTGCTGCTTCCATTGCTGCTGCCGCTTCTGCTGCTGCTGGCACTGGCGCTGGTGGTGGTGCTGGCGGTGGTGGTGGTGGTGGCCCCCGATCATTAAGCAATTAAACTATTGAGTAGAGAGTTCCCAGAGCGGAGTAGTGAGTAGTAATTACTTGATAGCGCACAAAAGGACACAATACTTGTGCCGAGATGGATAGACAGTATACCAAATCACGAGTGAAACTGGGAAGTGACGGTCTTCGTTGCAATACCAGTTGGCAACAGACAAGATGCAATCATTACTGCCTGTGACCATGGGAAACTTTGGAGATGGATGAACGATAACGGAAACAGATCCCGAGATTGCTGAGGGCCTCAGGCTTCTTGCAACAAGAGAGATTTGACCTTGCCACATCTTGCGACTGGTTTCGGTGAGAGTTCAGGCGGGGTGTGAGTCTGCAACTCCACACGGAAATACGCAAACACTGTCTCTTTGGTAAAGCTACCCACACGAAATGTCTTTGACGACACACATGGCGGGGGGGCAAAACCCTGCTACACGACACGGCTCGGAAGTATCATGTATTACCATGTCAATGTCATGGAGGACAGGCAATCTTGTGCAGAATGGAGTAATATAGGGGCCTTAATAATTACCTATACCATTTTGGGCTCCTATTATAAGTATAGTATAGTGGGCCCAGTGGGCCCCAAAACCCTATTCCAATTATTAAGGCCCTTATATTGGTCGGCATGACGGGGTCGGTGATAGGACTCTCGCCTCTCAGATAATTGAGGTCGCCCTCCGAACTGCCAGCCTGTTGAATGGTAGTCACTAATCCGGACACCCTAACCCTCAATAATCTTTTGTGAGCACCAGGCAACAGCGCCATGTTCCGGCAGGAGGCGGGGACCAAGGGAAGGAGGGTGCCGACATTCTGAAGCTTTGGGATCGGCTTTTCCGTAGTTGAGAGGGCTTCCGGGTCCCTCTTCTGGGAGTGCGGCAGATGTTCAGTTCATGGTGGATCTCCCTTCTTGGGCCGAGGTGGCATTGCTCCAGAACCTGAAGCATGACAACATCGCCGCAGGGCTGCTGTCAGCTGGGGTGGGTTGAAGGTTGAGGAGCCCGGGCTGATGTCCGAGCATCATGGTTCTCCCGCCCATAGTGCTAGGCCCCTTCCCCTCCATTCTGTGGTTTCCGGGGTTTCCCGGCTTGGAGGGCCCCAGAGCAGAACGCCAAGAAGGCCTAGCAGGGATATGGGGGTTCAGAGAGGCACGTAGCCTCAGGAAAATTCAGGCCCAGTGCTGCACCCAAACCCTTCTCGGGCTGGTTGGTGGCTCCGGAGTTTTGGGGTGCGAAATAACGAGGGTTGTCTTTCTCGAATCATGCTCCTTCTAGAAGGATCAGCCTGAGAGGTTCACCAAGGTCAACCAGAGCTGGCCTTCTAGAGAACCCCCCCAATTCCAAACGGACTCAATCATGAACTGCACCCGTTTGCAACGTTTCATACGAAAGGTCCGCTTCTGGGACGTCTATGAGGATGTGCACTTCCTGTATGTCGTCAGAAGCTCAGCAGTGCCAACAAGAAGCTCTTGGGCCTCAGCGGTGAAGATTTGGAAGTCCCCCTCTGTCGCTCTCTCTCGCTTCCTGTTTGTTCTCGCTATATGTTTGTCTCTGTATGTTTGTGTTTGTGTGTGTGCGCGTGTCCCTTCTGTCTCTCGAGCTCTCTCCCTCTCCTGCTCCGCTCGCGCTCTCTACCTCTCTCTGTCTCTCTCCCTTCGCGTGAGTAAGTGAGTCAGAGTGTGTCCATGCCTATACGTTCGTTTGTACCTATGTAGTTTTGGCCACCGGCATCTATTGGTACTCTTGGATTCTTGACACGCATGCGCAAATGCACTGCGCGTATGTATATCTACTTCTTGAGTGTTCAGCTTCCGGAACGTCAGGTGATGGATCTCTGTCGCGGAGGGGAGGTGTTTTCGACACCTGGCCTGCCACTGGTGATTGCATGTGTAGGTCCCGACTGGCCCAGAACCACCACAAGTCCTAAGTCCTTAGCTGCAGCACTTGTCTGATCGCCGACCAATTCCTACTGGGGTAAATTGCCTTGACAGGGAAGCGGGTGCCACGGCCCCGGGACAGAAGCTGTTAAGCGGGAGTGAGCATCAAGATCATCTACACCACCAGTGTCATCAAGACCATCGCCATCATCATCGTCACCACCATCCTCACCACTATCATCAAGAACTGTAATTACGCAACTGTAACCAATGTTGCTATCACCATGGCCAGTGCCACTATCACAAAGTGTCCCCTCGCCCCGTCACCATGGCAATTCTCATGTCTTCTGCTATCGTCACTAGGAATCCGGTCATTGGTACCTCTCTTTGGAGCTGCTACCTTCCACGTTTTCTGAACCGACGGGATGGCGAGCCTACATACCTTGGGGTTTTAAGGTTTTGGGGTCCAACAAGGTACCTATAAAAAGGGAAATGGTCCCGCTTGTTGGTGTCACATCCTGTTGCTAAAGGTACGGTAGATATCGTTCGGGACCTGCAAGAGTTCGACGACGAAGTGTCGATCTTGGGTTCAGAGAGGGGGTCGTCGGGGCATTCCTTGAAAGAAGACCTCCACCAGGAAGCAGTCTCAAGGTTTCTGGGAGTGGCATCCGTGCGTCAGACTTCGTCACAGCGCAGAACTCCCGAGCCTGAGCCCTGTAGGGTCTATAGGGTTGAGGAAGCCAGAAGCCAGCTCAGGAAAATCCTAGAGCTGCGGCGGTTCACAGAAGCGAACGCAGCAACTTTAGGGTCCCAAATGCTGGCCCCTTGGCTTCATTCGATATGAGTTTAGGATTTAGGCGCGTGCTGAAAAGGGCCCACGGGACAAGGGTCGATTTGTATGGTGGGATCTGCCACTCCGGGTTTGCTTGTAGGATCCTTTAGGGCTTTAAGGGGCCAATGGGCTCATCCTTCGATGTCTCTCATCTGCGCGTGCAGAGTCATATAGGGTTGAGGGTTCAGTGTTTCAGGTTTAGGGTGCCTGGTTTAGACTTTAGGAGAGTCGTTTCTTTTAATACTTCACCCTAAAGCTGCGACCGGAGGGCAAAGAATGGTGGACGATCTGGCGAAAACACACCCGGAAGCAAAAGCGGGAGCCGAGACTAGCAGGTCTCTAATATCACCTTAACGCATAAAATTGGCTTTCGGGCGGATATATAATAATAATATGTATGCATATATATATACACACTTTTTTCACACGCCTACATAAATCGATATACAGATCGGTACAAACACATGTACGGCACCCTCAGGAACAGCATGACTAAGAACTTAAAGTTCTGACTCTCTTTCAGGGCTCCAGAGGTCGGGATTGTTGGGTGGCCAAGAGAGTCTCACGCTCTTGCGTGCATTGAACATTCTATAGTCTAGTATAGTATAGTATAGTATATATTGTAGCATATGATGGCATATTGTTTTGGTATATTATAGTTACAGTATATTATATGCCTGAGTCACATAGCCCCAAAGGCAAGTTGATTTTGAAGACCAGCCGGGGTGTCCACCATTAAGTTGGAATGGATCGTCCCGGCAAACTTATCACCGAGCTGTCGCACATTGCAAACGCACAAGACAGACGTCTTTGGGGTGAGGATCATACAATATCATAAAGTCCGCCTGACTCTGCAAACATCACCAAATGGGAGTGTCGTGGCATCCTGAGTCACGTTGAAAGATAACCTGTATTACATTATTGTAGCCAGAAAGGGCTTCGACGTTCTAGCCGAGGCAGCCATCGCCTACATCCATAGCAAGAGCATCATGCACCGCGACATCAAGGTGGGGAACCTACATGGATGTGAGAGGTTGAGCCTTGCACTCGCGGAAATGACAGAGCTGGAGGTGATTCAATGGCAGTAAGTGAGTAAAACACCGGCTTGTTTACTTACGTATCTACAATATTGTGTTCAACAAGCTTTAGCAACAAAAGGAACAGCAAATCAGTAAACAGGGGTATATTGTTTAGGAGATCTTCAAAGTAGAATCTTGCTATTTGGGGTCTCTATGAGCATCAGAAATCCTAGGTCCCACATCCGTAGATGCGTGCGTTCCTTGTGCAATGACCCAAGTCAAACTATCAACCAGTGTAGAAAGACTGTAGAAAGCCAAGAGCGTTCGTTCTTGATATACTTTGTTCGTCGTTGCTGCGAGTTCTAACCTGACTATGACGGTTATTGCTATTTGGTTGCTGTTTCCGTATTACTTGTCAAGGATCCTTGTTGGCAGCATCCCGGAAGAATGAAAGCCATCACGCTTTGCATCCAAAGGCGGAGAATTTTTTGCTTTCCGACAAATCGCCAACCTCGGTCGTCCCTGCCTCAGAAGAGTCGGGTTCCAGATTTCCGGAAGCGCCTATGTTGGGTCGCATATAGCCTAGCAGCGACCAACGCAGAATTCGCTGAATGAGGAAGGCCTCGCAGACCCAACTTGTCGGAAGGGTTTGGGAGTTCAGGGTGTGATTGCAGGCCTCGTAGTGGCCCACGAATTTGGGGGCATTACGTTCGGAAGTTTTGCTGGGCAGATTCGAAAATTATATGTGTCGTCTGAGCAATGCGCAAACAAGCGGCGAATGGATGGAGATGGATGATTTGGGCCCTTCTTCCATGCTTCTGCTATTGGGGGAGTATTCGGGGAGTATGCTACGTAGTATTCCAACGGCTTCCAGTATAAGCGCCAGCAGATGACGGTCTAGGTTCCCTAGCAGCTGAGTCGGTAATCTTTAACCTTTTTGGGTTTATATAACCCTACCATAAATGAAAAGGTTCACCTTTTTTGGGCTAGGGGGCTCAGCCCCTAAGGCTCAGAAAGAAGGAAAAACAGCAGCAATCAGCAGAAGCCTTCCGCTGTTCCAAGGTCAAAATGATCGACTTTGGGATGGCCGTGAAGTTTGACCATGGAATTTGGTTTAAGGCCAGGGTCAGGGAATAGGGTCCAGGCAAGTCCCTGGCAATCCGGCTAGAGGTGTTAAAGGTTTGGAGCTTCAAACCGTTGTCCCTGCGACGGCCTTTGGTCGCCAGGGTCTTGCCTCAAAATGGCTTAGAACACATTGTGCTCACAGTGGGTGCTTTTGGGTTGCCCAGCATCTGTTTGGTATCCTGAGCGGGGCTGTTTCGATAGCATCCTTACAGAAATCTTTGGCGCTGGGACGCGACACCTGCACGACACGCGGCCCATTCTCGCTAATGTGGATGGTAACGCTCTTTCTGGCATTTAGTTCCCCTTTGCCATCCTCAGCCCACCCCAGCTTCACCGAAACCTCCCGAGTAAACCCCAACCCCGGCCCCCCACTTCAAAAAGAAACATAGTTTCCACAGCAAAACAGAAGCAGCAACTCCATAATCACCCCAATCGCGTCCCTAAACCCTAAACCCTACTAAGTTGGTGTGCTTGTTTTTCGGGACCGACTCGAGTACTCCAGTGAACCGACCACGCGAACCAAGAACCTCGTCTGGCAGTGTCCGAGTTGCGAGAGCGTAAACCCCTAAACCCTAAACCCCTAAACCCTAAACCCCTAAACCCTAAACCCCTAAATGAAGGGCCGGGCCTTTTTCCGAGCTCCCTTTCGCGCGCGAGGAGATTTGCGGCTCTCCTCACTACTTAGCTCCGGAGCTTATCGGCCTGGTCCCTACTATAGGGTTCCTCGGGTTCCTTTCTATAAGGGATCTGTAAGAGTACTATAATATAGGGGTTGTGGTCTTAATAATTACCTACACTATTTTGGCGGTTTCCTTTATTATAAGTATAGTAGAATGGCCCCAAAACCCTATTCTACTTATTAAGGCCCCTGTGGTACTGAAATCGTGGGTGAAGGTGTAGATGCTTTTGGAATCGGAGGGTGCTCCTTTCTGCAATTAGGGGTGTAGTATGGCGGGGCATCAAATAGCTGCATGACGTGCAGGGCATCATCACCATGATCGATGAAACCGTAAAAAGATCTGAAAGATCTGGGCGGTTTTGTAGCAAGCGAAGACCTACTGTATCGGCATGACAAACGAAGACCGGCTGCCTGTAACCCGGGAAGACAGCGCAAGCCGCGAGCAGCGGTCCTTGTGGTTCGAATTCTTAGTATACAGAGCCGTTCAGTAGTTTATTTTTGGCTGCAGCATGTGCGCAACAACTCAACAACCGGCACCAGTCCTAACAGCACGCACACATGGGCAAGCATATGCCAGACGGCCATCGACGGAGTTCTGCTTTGCCTGAGGTAATGACCCTGCAGGTATCATCACGACGTAGTGCAGTCTGCAGCTTTCTTTCTTCCACTCTCTCTCGATCTCTCTCTCTCTCTCGCTCGCTCTCTCTCTCTCTCTCTCTTTCTATCTATCTATCTATCTCTCTCTCTCTCTTGCTGTGCATGGTTCTGCCTCATGTACACACACACACCCATGCCAATGTACCACTTCCATTGTCCCTGCTACTGTGGTTACAGTCACCGTTCTGGTTACTCCAGTAGCACCAACCCAGGTAGCTCTCTGTTACGTCTTACTATGTCTGAAGGGAAGATTTTCTCTGCACATTACTTCTCCGGGAGGGACTGGTACGATCTACAGGCGATCCTCCTCACGATCCTAACAATGCACGCCTTCCTAAAGCTAAGACTTAGAATTTAGAAGAAAGGCGTGGTTACACAGGGGGCCTAGCATGTGTATCTATCGGTATGCATGTATGTATATGTATATGTATACGTATATGTACATGTACATGTATAGTACATATATATATATATATATATACACATGTACATATGTGTAGAGGTTCTCTCGCAACGCAAGTTGAGGTTGGAGAGGTCACGGGGACTTGAGCTGTAGGACTGTAGGGCTTCGGGTTCAGCTGCTTTCCAGGATTGATTGTACTGTCGGGTCGACACAACCACGCGGCAGTATGCCAAGGGCCACTTCTTCACAACACGCCTTGCAAGCACGGTTCAGAGATTCAGCTTGAGCCTGCTTGCAAGTATTTCTTGTTTTGAAGGCCAGAAATACAACCAGATGGTCGACATGTGGGCCTTTGGTGTCCTGATGTACCTGCTTATGTACGGCCACTATCCGCAACTCGGGCGAATCATTGCCGTTGCCGTGTTTCGTTTCTGTCTTGCCCGGGGTTATGGAGAAGGAAGGGTCGGTTGCATCTGGGAAGCTTGTCCCAGGGCAGTTTGACTTTCTGGCTTTCTCTCCAAGGGCTCCTCGCCTCCGCTGTGCGAAGCCCGTGGACAGGTACGACTCCAAAAACACGCGGGACATCATGATGAAGGCCCCTTTTTGTAGGCCTTGACGCCCACAACAGGCTCCCACACTTCCGTGGTAGCTGAGTAGGTAACCTTTGACCTTATTTTGGGTTTATATAACCCTACCATAATGGAAAAGGTTAACCTTTTTTGGGCTATATAGGGGTGTGTGCCTTATTTTGGGGTCCTTATTACAAGGATGCTATTAAGGGTGTTATATTAGGGCCCCCTGTTTTCGGAAACTCTGAGGAAAAGCTACATTTAACTTGCTTCCTTACTGAAAGCGGGAAAGCCCAGGTCTTCTTGTGGGCTTTGGGCTTGAGGCTTTGTAGCTTGTGCAACCATCCGGGTGCGACGGCGGCAGCTTTGTGGGACCGAATATAGAGGGCTTAATCATTACCTATAGCCTATACTATCTTGGGGGTTCCTTATTATTATAATTAGTGTACAATATACACCAAAACCCCATTCTAATTATCAAGGCCCCTATACTACTCCCTAAAGCCCCTGAGCTGAAACTGAACTGTTGCCGACACCCGAGCTTGTACTGCTTGGATATTCCGTGGATTATTGGGATCGGGGATGCCTGCAGCACATCGGGATTACTCTACCGGTCAGATGAAGAATTAGCTACTGCACTTTATGGTACAGATTCTAGCGGCGGCATATCCAGTACTATACCATACCAGACAACAGAATGGAATACGCTAGTTATGCTACCACATGACATGTAGCATTGTACAATACAACCCAATCTAGCATATTACATTCAAAGTCTGCCGAGTTCTGAGAACCGAGACTGAAACTCAGAACACTCAACCCTTGTGCCGGCCGTTGCCCAGGAGCCCTCAGCCCAAATCCCCACAGAACCGGTGGAGCCCCAAACCCTCAAACCCTGGAAACCCCACACCCCAAGAACCCAAACCCCTAAACCCCTAATATAAGGGCCTTAGCAATTCGAATAGGGCTTTGGGGCCCATTGTACTATAACTATAATAAGAAACCCTTGAAATTTGTTTTTTCCTGAAACCCGGTGAGGTTTTGACCGAACCCATCCGGTGGCAGACGAAGGCTAAGCTCTCGCAGCAGACGCACCTCGCCCGAAGACGTGGGAGTTGTAAAGGTGTGCATAAGGTAGGGGCCTAAAAAAATTGCCAATACTGTTTTGGGGGTTCCTTTTTAATTTTATATTTTTAAGAAAATATATCCCCAAACCCTATTCGGCCCTATTCTAATTAAAAAGGCCCCTATCCTAGGGAGCAACCTCGGGGCACAGTTAAAGTCTTTCAAGCAGGGTTTATGAGTTTAGGGTTTATATACCCCGTCAGGCTTGACGTAAGGTTTAGGGTTTAGGGAAAAGGGTTTAGGGTGTGGCTTTCAAAAGTGGGGATTGCCGGGCCTTGGGTGTTCAGGGGTGAGGTCGGGTCTAGCGCTAAGGCGGGGGTTCAGGCGTTGAAGGCTTCGAGTTTAGGAAAACCGGAAGTCCGATGCGAAGAAATGGAAGCCGAGAGCCGCGAGCTTCTTCGCTGTAGGGCTTAGGAGAACCTGGAGAAGGGTTGAGGGTTTAGGGGTTTAGGGGTTTAGGGTTTAGGGTTGCGCAATCGCTTGAAGTCCAAAGCCTGAAGTCCTGCGGAAGGCTTGTTGCATAAACCTCTTGAGTCAAAGGCTGGTGAGAAGTGCTGCGAGTGAAAACCCTGCAATAACATCAAACGGAAGCTTCTTTAAGGCCCTTATGGCCCCTTGCTAGTCCGACAGTGAGTGCCGACACGCCCCTGACAAAAGCCTTTGAAATCGAAGGTTGGGCTTCCTCAAGCGCTGCTTGGAGCCGTCGGTGAGGAAGCGAATGACCGCCGAGGCTCAAAACCCTAAAACCCTAACGATACAGAGAAGATTAGCATGGCCCCTGCGCAAGGATGAGACGCGCAAATCGAGAAGTGTACCAAGTTGGCAAAAAACCCTAATCCCTAAACTAGACCCTAAACCCTGAGTCACTTTGTCCCACGTGCAGAAACATAGCTTGCAAAACGCACGCTGTCTCGCAAGGGCCCGGTGAAGGCAGCATGCTTAAGTCATTAAGTCTCCATCCCAAACACCAGAACCCTAAATCCTAGAAATCCGACTCAACTTCGTGAGCTTCCTATTTTCAAGTTCCTACCCCTAAACCCAACTTGAGCCCTAAATCCGCAACTGCAGACTTCCTGCTTGGCACGTTTTGCAACCGGGAATCGACGCGTGGAGCCTTCGCCACCAAAATCCAAGATCCAAAGCTCCAAACTTCAACCCATACTTCAAGTTTAGGGTTTCGGGGTTTGCAGGGAAATTAGGGTCAGAAAATGAGGGTAAAGTCCCTCAAGTCCCTGACAAACCTCAAGATTGGAGCTTGGGAAAAGGACGGCCTCAAGCACCCTTGGATCGTGGGCGCGGCGGCTCCTGACCCAGATCCTTGGCAATGAATCGTCAAGCACCTTTCTTCCGATGTGGTTGGTTGGGGGTTTAGGCTTCATCGTTGCGAAGATGTTGTTGATCTTTCTGTTTATCTATTGGCCCATGCCGGTTTCTATCTGTGGATATTTCAATATACATCCGTTTGATTCGTACACAACGGCATATGTATGAACAGGCAGGAAACTTCAAAGTCGTCGTTGAGAGAAGTACATGTTGGCCACGTCGGTGTATACTGCAGACTGTGGCTTCGTACTCTGGTATGCACTGTGTTCACTGCCAATGGAGCGATGAGGGGCTTCCTATACATCAGCGGCTCGCCCAGGAGCTGGAGCGAGAGGCGTCGACCAAAAACGAGGCCACTGTTCTTTTCGGGTTAGGAGTACTGCTCGAACGATTTGCCTAGGCCTTTCGTCGAGCGTGTGGACTTGCATTGGCTTTCCACAAGGCTTGATGTTAGATGCAGCATCTCTCAGAGTCACAGGGATTTGTTGAGTGCCATATGGGAGTAGTGGACTGGGGCCTTTCAGGCCGCCCGTTTGCGGATCTTTTCGGTGTTGCATTGGGATGTCTACGCCGCGTTTAGATCGGTATATGTTGGAGCCGTACGGCTTGGGTGAGGGGCCAGCTGTAGGGAGGCTTGGGTATCGGGCGCCTCTGAAGTCGTGAGATGCTGAAGCAGGCTTTCGGCTTTCGGCTATCTTGTGTTTTCCTCGCATTGGTACCTGTAGCAGCGTCAAGCTCTCTTGGTGAGGATGTACGTACCGCATCGCACACCCTGTTGTCGAGCTTTGCACCTCAGGATGTTGAGGACTTGAATGAGTTCGTGCGTGGCCAGACTGCATGGGAAAGCAGCGGTGTGCTGCAATGGTACTCTGTTACTAGCTAGCGGTTTGGGGTCCCTCTAGGTACTCGTTGTCGTCGTACGTGTAAGTAGTCATCTTCTCCGTGCTGGTATTCCAGTTCATATCGTGACTTTTTCGGGAGCTGCACTGCTTAAATGGCTGCGTCAGTGGAACTCATGGAGCTCTTAGAGGCCATATCGTTGGACTTCTTCGAAGAGTGTGCGATGTAGAGTCGGGCGGATACTTGACTGCGATGCTTGAAATCGCCTCATACCAGCTAGAGCTTTGGAGAGTCCTGGTTTTTGGCATTCTCCTGAACTCTAAGCTTGCGGAGATTTACAGAAGCTGCACATGAGGCTCGCAACGCAGGCTCCAGACACGCGGTTGCAGACTTCGAGCACACAGATGTAAAAGAGCACTGCAACAAGCAACTTTGAACTTGAAACCTAAAGAATCACACTTTAGGGCGAATTGTTCAGGTTGCCGTGGCTGCCTCAGTCCATGCGACTTAGGTAGCGCACATCGCAAAGTCACATCGTCCCGGAAGCAGGTGGATCAAGAGGCTGCAATGGCTCCTGTTTGTGTTGCTGCTTCGAGGGTTTTGGGGTGTTTCGGGCTTGTGCATATGCTTAATTAACATGCGTAGGTAATCGTCTTGCTCGATGTTTGCTTCGGCTCTGTGTGCATGCTTGATAGTGTCTTCTTTTGACAGGAGAGATGCAGGATCTTCTGGTTTAGACGTGCGCAGTGTGTGTATCATGGAATCCAGTATGCCGCTGCAGGCACTATTGTGCAAGATTGTTCAGGACGAGAGTCAATGATGCAGCCAATGAGACAGATGGTCGTCGGTAAGTAGTTGAGAATGAATGAATGCAGTGACTTGCTGCCTAAATGCGTCTACTGCAGCTTCAGCAAGAGCAGGGGCATGTCCAGGCAGAAACTCGTCGTACGGAGATGCTTGAGAAGATCAACAAGGATTTCGAGAAGGGAATTCGCTCCCCGTCTCTAAAGAGAGGGAAGTCCTGAATCCGGGTGAGCCCGGCAAAAGAGGAGCCGTGAACGGACACCTGACAAGCAGCACACTCGTGCGTTTCGTAAGGTCTGGGGAATCGGCTTGGCGAAACGCCACAGGAGGACCTGCTTCAGAGGTTGCTATGGCGCTCGACTGTGATTGTGTGTTCCAGTGCACTAAGTCGTGTTAAGATTTCCGACTGCAAGAGTCTTGAAGTTCACGGTGTCGACTTCGTTTATGAAGACAGGGGCAATTCTGATCATCAAACTACTACTAGTTCTACTATACTATACTATATATACTATACTATACTATAACATGTCACGGTGGCCAGGATTTTATGTCAAGGCCGGAGTTCGTTCGACGCGACAACCGGCTAACCACTGCCCCGTCCAAAGCAGCCGTTGCCTCAAAGGATTCCGCGGAAGAGAGAGAGACCATGAGCATGACCGAAGCCTTGTTCACAGCCACTGGATAGGGGCTTCTCATACATCACTGGCATGCCAAAACAAGGTGTCGGAATCGAAGACAAAGGCCGCCACACCTGCGGCCCACTCCTCAGACTGCACCCTCGTTCTCGCCAGAAGAGAGCTCCGAATTTCGACAGTGAAGATGCTTGACGGGCTTTTTGCTGTGGGGGACATGTGTATTGAATCAGGCCGGCAACGACAACAAAGTGGTCCAGCTGACCCCCACGCCCAAAGCGGATCCCAAAGCCGCCGAGAAGTGCTGCCGGCAGCTTTTTACTCGCAGTTTGCTTGCACACGGGCAGGGGGGACATGCTTGAGACCCTCCCTGGCTACAAAGAAAAACGTTTGACTGCCAATTGCTGCCAGGGGAAAGAAGAAGGTGGTTTCCATCGCAGAGAATCAGGTGCACGGGTGATAGCATAGCACGTGTCACGTGATTAGCAGTACTATGTTTAAAACTGTATATTGCTGAGCTTCTAGCTTCACACCCCATCCGTCTTTTGGCTTCCAGCTCCTCATGCTTGGTGCATGTCAAGGCAACTGAAGACGACGATCAGCCGGTGAAGCATCAGAGGAAGAAGAAGCAAGCCCAGACTGCCTGATTCTCAGATCCCCTAGAAACCCGACCGTAAGCCCAAATAACCTACAAGTTTAAGGACCTATCTAAAGATATCATATAGGCTTCTATCGGCCTAGGCTTCGTCTGGAAGGCCTGAAGCTTGTCGGATGATGTCGGATCGCAGCCTTCAAGCTACAGAAGTCACCATTCTCGGCTTCCCTTGCTGCAGAATTGTAAAGGCAAGCCAAAAAGCAATTCACTAACCCAGATGCCAAAACCCGAAACCAACACAAAAATCCTACGGTTTAGGGTTTAGGTAGACTGCTTTGCAGTCCCTGCTCAACAACAGGGTTTAGGATTTCAGGGCTTCGGATTTATCCCAGGCTCGCTTGATGTATCTCGGCGACCTCGAAGAGAAGGACGAGGATGACATGCGAAAGCTCTGGCAGCAGTGGAAGTCCCAGGACCGTCAGCCAAGGGTTTAGGGGTTGAGGGGGGTTGAGGGGTTTAGGGTTTAGGGGTTAAACGGTTTAGGGTTTAGGGCTGCTTAGGGAGTAGGGGCTGGGCCATCGGAACCGGATATCCGGTTGCAGGAAGTGTGGATAGCACATTGATAGTGATTACTACTAAGTTACTACTAATTACTCTGAGTATCGTTATGATGATGATTATCATGGTTGTAGTTCCTACCACAGTGATAAGCATGGCTGTTGAAGCTCGGAAGAATTTCACGACGTTTCTGGGTCGGTTTACAGTATGTAAGCGGACCAAAGAAGGGTCTTTTGGGTTTGCGTTGCGATTGGTAGCTTTACTTGCCCTCTACTTTACAGCGCATTCCCAGTCGTCGCAAATCTGTCCAAGCCCCGTTCCCCACACTACTCGCGTTCAGATGGTTCAGCTATCGGGGAACTCCCTACATTAGGGTCGCTTGTTCGGGTCTCTCTTATAAGGGCGACGCCTCCTTTCGGGTTCCCGATAATTTGAAAAGGGACCCTAACCTAGAGAACTACCCTTTAAAAGGCTCCTGCATCTTGACAGACAGGACTTGGAAGGCAACCTTGTTGCGCACCACGAATCCGAGGAGGCGGTCTAGGGTGGTTTAGTGTCCAAAGCCCTGAGTGCACAGCCCTAGGTGGTTTCCTTCTCCACCGAGCACAGAACCTGCAAACTCTTGTTTTGCTTGTTGTGGCTTTTGTGGCAAAAAAATGTTTCAGTATTGCTGCCTTGCCCATCGCTCTTGTTGCAAGTCTGTCTACGAGTGAATATGCTACTACCATTACACATCCAGAGCCACCTGTCCGATCATACTGCTTGCGGGTTTCAGGGCTTGTTCCTAGGCCTTTCAATGACCCAGGGTCGAAACGCGTAGCTGAAGGAAGTTGGTAGAATGGCGGCGCAAGAAGGGCAGCATCCACCATGGCCATTGTTATGCAGAGCATGTGCAGATAGCTACAAGTTTGACGTGGCGGTTTCTAGCTTGCTGATCAGCCAACAGACCCTGCAGACCATAAACCGAAACTGGGGCAAAAAGCTATGTAGCAAAGCCTGGAAGCCTAGAAGCACAAAATCCGACACCTAGAAGCAGGATCAAAACCCCAAGAACGACATCCAAAATGCTGCGCTGGCCTCGGACTACGCCACGGCGCCGACCACTTCCGGATCTGCGATTGAGGGTTGAATCTGCTTTCAGTTTCGCCTTCATGCCACATCTTCAGGACTAAGGGTTTAAAAGTGATTAGCCCTGTTGGTCGCATCTCTTCCTTTGAGGCAGGTTGTAAGTATATGTCGCCAGGACGTCCATGCTGGCCTTCGACTGCAAGTAGTAGTCGTATTCACTGTTGAAATTGACAGTAGTCACGGTCAGGAAGGATGGTGATTGGAGGAGTGCTCTAGCAGTAGCCGTCGTCGTCGTGATTCTAGTCCTCGTCCTTGTCCTCGTCGGAGTTGTTTATTCGTAGCCGTAGCTGTTTTAGTAGCAAAGAAAGGCAGCAGCAGCAGCAGCAGCAGCCGTAGCAGTAGCAGTCACAGCCGCAGCCGCAGGGGCAGTGGCAGGGGCAGGGGCAAAGAAAAAGGCGGAGGAGGGGAGCAGGAGCAGGGAGGAGGAGTAGGAGTAGCAGTACAATCTCTCAGGCAAAGGGTTTCCTGTAAGGCCCGATTCTGGATCGCTCTTGCTGACTCTGATCTCCAGTGATTTGAGTGTGTTTGAGCACCAATTTCTTAAAGACAAGCAGTAACTTAGAATCATCAGGCCCTAGTAAGTCGCGATCCTTTGCCCGACGCATTCCCCCCGCCAAGGTCGACAAGCTGCGAACCGAAGCAGCACGGAAGGCCGAAGAAGAGGTGCGCAGGGTCAGCAGCAGTGGCGGCCCACAGTAGCCCGGGGCCTTTAGGAACAGATCCTCGGCCCATTGAAATTGAGATGAGATTTGAAGGTTACCAGCCCAGCGTGCATAAGGATAAGATGGGTGGCAATATGTAATCGCAGCCATAATGTTAGGCTTGGGGTTACGGGTCGGGCTGTAAGAAATGCAAGGGTCATGTGTACTTCCATTGTCCTAGCTTCAAGGCACTTGTGCAGACCTGACTTGAAGCTGACTTAAAGCCCGTTCCCCCCTTGAAAGTGGACAAAGGACAAAGCCAAGAGTAGACTTCAGGTGCTTTGGGATTAGGGCTACTTCAGGTTTTGTATCGCATTCTGGTAGCGAGATTTTCCAGGACACTTGTATTGCGAGTCGCGAGCTGAGCTATGCTTTCAAGCATGACAGGACAGCGATGGCCCACCTAGCAACAAGGCGCCTGTGCTGCTGGTGCTGCCTGCTACGGGATCTGATGGAATTTTGCGGCATCACCTGAGACTTTAAGATGTTTATGAGATTGCAGCTTCGAAATAGAGCCATATGTGCTCGTGACTGCTCGTGTCGCGGCTGTAGTTGGTTCAGTGGTGGCTTATCGCAGTTTACGGGGGAAGCTTCGTTGCAAGTCACCAGTGCTGTCGACGTGAGCCATCGACACGGTAGAAATTCGTGTTCTACCCTACGGGATATGGGATTTCAGACAGCAATACTATCGGTATCGGTCTCAACGGTAGGACGTGCGTGGCAGTCACCTGCATCCGATGCTCAAGGTGCAAAAGCCAGACGCTGCGGCTCGAAGGAAAGGTGTGGGAATCTCAGAACATGCATGCAGGGCTGACGTAGGGTTCCGATACCAAAGGAAGCAAACAGTCATCTGGCACATTGCTAACGTCACGACGACGATGAAACTTACTACTGAACTGATCATATTGATTGCGATTTTCGCCCCGTTGTGATTCCACCAATGTTTTCATTTCGGAGTTTCGCAAAAGCACGCCACCGTACTCTCGTTTCAAACTCCATGATTCATTCTGCCGGGATCCCTACAGACTACAGACCTCGCCTGGTATTGCCGAGTGTGAGCATCAAAAATATTTTCGCCAGCTCCAGAGTCGGACCCCTGAAAGAGTGAAGAACCCCCGACTTATCCTAAACAATGGTCTAAACCCTAAACCCTAAAGCCCTTCACGGAGGCCTGCTGTCATGTCGGGTCGATGAGTGATGAGTATGGGATACTTGTGTTTGGCTTACTGGAAGTGACAGCCTTTGAGTTTGCAAAGTCATGCTCATACACCAAGGCTATAGCCGTGTTACAGAATCGCGGGACCATTTAACTTCAGTCTATCTTCAGACCTCGCCTGGCATTGCCAAGTGTGAGCGTGACAAAAAAAACCCTAAATCCCAAACCGTGCGAGTGTGAGCGCCGAAACCGTGGAGCATGGCAGCTAGAAATCCCGCGACCGAGGCAGAAGGGCGCACCTCCAAAGATTCGAGGAATCCTCGGCTTAGGTTTAGGGTTTAGGTTTGGATGACTTGAGTCCAGTAGCAAAAAGGGTTTGGATGTTTACTGGTGCTTCGTTTAGGTTTTTGGGGGCTCGGGGTTGCCATCAGAGCTTCAGGGTTTTGCAGACTTGTTACTGTGTTTCCGTGTCTATCTGGTGCGCGCACTGCGTCCACGCATGTGTGTGTGTGTTGTATGCGTGTCTCTCTTTGTGTGAGTGTGCGTTTGTGCCTCTGGCCGGGTGTGTGTCCCTGCGTGTGCATGCAGTGTATGTAGTCGCGCGTGGTTTTGCTACCGAGGGTTCGAGCGTGTTCGTCATTTAGACTCAGTTTTGGAGGGACTGCGCCGTGGCATATGCTCAGCCTTGATGTGCACATGTGTTTCTTGGCATTTGAGTGGTCTATTGTTTCGAGCACTGTTCTTGACGATCCACGTGCCTGGTTCTGTTGGGAGCTCACTGCGCTCGCTAGAAGATTGTTTGCACCAGTCACTGCTTCATCGTTTCGATACGAGTCTTAGCACCAAAATGCTCATGTTTCTTTTTTTCACCACATCCTAGAGTCTTCTAATGCTGTGCTGCTTTTGCAGGAATGGCGGCTTCAGTGGGGTAATGCCGGACCCGAAGGCAGGAACGTCAGTCTTTCCTCTGGTTCAGCCAAGCTAGTTGGTTTACTTTGGTATAGTGTAATACTAGTACAAAGGTGACACTCCACGAGCTCACGGACTGCATTTGCGAAGCTCTTCCCTTACTCGTGGTTTCGGGGCTCGGAAAGGTTGAGCACAGTTGCCTGGTTGGCGAGAATAGGAAGAGCAGCTTCATAGAGGCAGTTGCTATGTTGAGTGTCTTGCGAGTGCCAGGCCGCGAAGCTCCCCGGTGCCGTTGACTGACGTGCAAGTTTCTCAAAGCTCTGGGTCTCTCTTTGGGGTGGTGCCCCCCCCTCACCTCTAGGAATTTGCAACACCTGAGTCTACATTTGGGGACGCTAAGTGACCGGCATTTTGAGAAATGTGCGTTTGGCTGCGGATTGCTTTTAAACAGGTTTCACTCTACAATCTGGTCTTTCAAGTACCCTCTGCGCAGGTTATTAATCGGACCTACGAACGAACCGAATCAGAGGCCAAGTTGCGGGGCGTTGAGACCCACCCAAACGACAGCAGCGCTCAAACTTGCATCTCGGATATTCGTGGGTATTCGTGCAGGTGCTCCAACCGTCGTTGTCATGAAATTGTTCTACATCCGAAAGTCCCGGTACAACTCCGGAAAAAAGGGCCAACGACTCCCGATGATTCGATGGCAGAGTATATATCCGATGATTGATGCTTCCGCACACGTAGGAAGCCTGGGGTGGAGGCACTTCAGAGGCTGGTTGTTACAATTGGTGGTGTTGTATGCACGTGGCACCCCGTGTTTGGCTAAGGCTAGAATAGGCTAGATTTTGCTACAAGTCACGACTGCTGTGCATAGAAGTGTGTTATATCATGTGTTTTGGCCATCATCATGACTGATCCTTGTTGTGCATTGTTTCGTGCGTGCGGACAGCCCGAGCGGCCCTTAAATGTTTGTGCATGAGGACAAAGAGGATGCCTGTGGTGCTAGTTCCGTGCTGCACGTACAATGCCGGACGGCATGCGTTATGTTTTCCGGGGTTCAGGATCTAGTTAGGGTTTGGAGCTGTTTGGAGTGTAGCATAAAGACACCGCTTCGTGTTGAAATTCTTCGGTCAAGTGTGAACTGCCTCCACCAGAAGTGGCCATCAGCCCCAAGAGCGGTGTCCCAGCAAATGCAGGCTGACAAATCTCACCCAAGTTTCCAGTCCGGCCAGTTTGTGCTCATACGGACGATTGTCTGCATTTGTGGCCATTCGTGTGTGGCATTGGTGCGTGAAGCACCAAACCATGTACGCTTATCTGCGTGCTGCACCAGGTGGGTGGGGCTAGCTACAACATAATGTTGTTGCAACTTCTTGTCATCTGTCCACGCAGACTGCCTTGCAACAAAGTTGTCTAAAAGCCACACTTTATGCAGGTATGTGTTTGTTCATACAGATAGATAGAGTATTTCATCAATACTGTAGCATTTGAGCATGACTCGAACTACTCCCACAGTTCCCGTTGCTCCACCCTTTGTGATCCCGTTGCAGTCGAACAGTGCCGGAGTTGGAATTCGACTCCACACGACTGTTCGACAATGCTCTCAGGGATATCTCGACAACAAGTTCGCGCTTTAAAACAAGTATCTCCTTCACTTCGCCGCACCCCGAAACCCTATTACGGTCCCGATCTGCCCGAGCCCGTTAGACCCTTAAGCCCTAAACCTTCCATTGGGGGTTAGGCATTCCCATGTTTCGAGCACCGACTTTGAATGTCACGGTAGTAATGGTAGCAACCTCGGATCTTGAAGCCGTGCCTGCGAGTGCGAGTGTGCGTGTCGAAACCTCCGCCTCCGAAGCCCTCTATTTACATAAACGGAGGTGGACATGTTGGAGCAGCGTGCCGCCGAGAGAGAGCGGGCGTTGCAGCAGGAGGCGCGTTCAGGGACTTCGTAGAAGCCTGAATAGTTCATATAGGGGGCTAAATAATTACCAATACTATTTTGGGGGTTCCTTATTATATATATATGGTATATTGGGCCCCAAAGCCCTATTCTAATTTTCAAGGCCCCTGTATTATTTAGTAGTACTCCTTCTTAAGGTTAGGGTTCTTGAATATGGGCTAGCTGTAAGAACCCCAAGATCCGACTCGTAGTTGCAAGGGCTTTGGGGTTAAGGCTTTCGGTCTTAGCGCAGGGTTTCAGGCTGGTCGAGGTTTTGTGTTCTGGCTGTTTTTGAGAGGTGGGCTGCCCTCGAAGAACATGGTTCAGGGTTTAAAATTAGATTGGAGAGTTCACGGCACATCACGGCGCCAGGCAGCATAAGCAGTATCCCAACATCTTGGTGTAGTTCAGTTTCGTACGTCGTATGCTACACTCAACTTACAGGCTGTTCTTCCCAACTTTCTCTTTGAATTTTTGCGGAAGGGAAACTAGAGCATGCTGCGCAGGAAAGCTTAAGTAAGCATGCTACTAGTAGTACTATTAACTGCTATTTGGTTTCTTTCTCAACTTGCAGGTGGAGAGCCTGAAAAAGCAGAAGGACAGCCAGGCCTTGATTGCAGGGTGCTCCGGTCCTCTCTATTCGTCTATTCAGTGCAGCAGCAAGCGAGCTCAGGGGGGGCCCTTACTGCTATGGGGCCTTGATAGTTCGAAGTCGAATGTACACCCTAACTTGACCCTAAACATCCCTAAACCCTATTGAGGTTTATTATAGTCGAGCTTGCCTTGGGACCCGGTGACCGAGGGCCTTGATAATTCGAATTAATTAGAATAGGCTCTTGAGGTATATTATATTGTTGTAGAGTTTACCTTGGGGCACGGCTAGGCCCCGGGCCGAAAAGGGACACGAAGCATGACACAGTAAACCAGAATCTGGACAATACCCTATTCTAATTATGAAGGCCCCTACATTAACTCCACGATCCCCGCGAAAGAAGCCCATAAGCAAAATCCTCTAAAGCCATGGACATGAGGCCAAAGAAGCCCATAAGCCAACACTGCAAGCAGAAAAGGTGACGTCTCTGCGATCGCAGCTGGACTTCCAAACTTCAGAAGTTCGACATACAGCAGAACAAGAGGCCATTTTGCGCTGTGAGATGCATTAGAATATGTATGTAGCTACGTAGAGATATAATCAAACACATCACATAATTCTGAATGTGTGTGTGTGTGCATGCGCTCGCGTGAGTGCAGTGCATACTTATGCACACACACACACACACGCACACACACACACACATACATACACACACACACATACACATCCGTCCGCCCTTTCTTTTTGGCACGCATGCCCCCTCCCTACTTTGCTAATTCGTATATGTGTCTCCACACAAAAAAGGTTCAGGGCTCTTGCGTGGCGTAAGGCCGAGATCCTAAGCCTAATGCTGAAAGCCGGAGCCTGAGCCCAGGTAGAGAATCCAACCACTACCTCGGTCGCAGCGTAAGATGCTCCTTCTTATACTCACTGGTCGAAGCCGAGTCGAAGCAGGATCAAGTATCCAAGAGCAAATCAGGGACGCGAAACCCTACAGACCATCTAAACCACCCCAAGACCCATCGACCAATCCAGTGCATCTGCGAGGTGGCGCTGATGAAGCAAGAGTTCGAACGCCGGGAACGGTCCCTCGTGCAGATGCTTGAGCAGGTCGGACTACGATTCTTGCGGCTCTCGCAGCAGTGGCTCTGGAGATTCTGTGGTTTGAGTAAATTCAAAAGGCCTCGCCTTTCTGGAGCTGGGAGCAGCTTCTAGGAGGCGACTGTGAGCTCGGATCTTCGCAGGCTCGTCTTGGGCAAGAAGAGGAGCAAAGAACAGCTGACATGCAGATGGCCCGCAGCCCAGTACTGCCAAGCCCAGCTGACTGTGGGAAACCATCTTCTTAATGACTGGTCCCGGGGCGGCTGCAGCTTGCATGATTGTGGCCACAGCCTGCTCTTTGAAAGAGGCGGCTCGCCCATTTGTGAGTCGGGAGTAAGAAAGGTTTATGTCCCAAGCTTGAACCGTCTGTTGTGTGCTTGAGTGCTGAGGCCTTGAAACTGAAGAGGCAAGAGGAGCTCCTCCAAGCGTCCGAAGCGAAGGTGGCATTTTCTGGGAGCTTTTATGTCAGGTCAACATGCAAAATGCGTGCCAAGGCAGGTTTAGCTTGCTTGAGCTCATCTCTTGTATCGCTGAGGCGGTCAGAATCGCATTGTGTAGATTTCTTCCATAGTAGCCTGCAGTCGCGCATCATCTTGCTTGAACGAAGTGGGGGCATCAGTAGCGGCCAGTAGCGGTAAGATCCATCACGTGATCAACGCAAAAGTACTGTAGGGATATGTCAGATTTCCTGGTGTTTTCTGCGGGCCTTAGGATAGGCTCAGTTCCAGGAAAGTGACGGCTTTTACAAGGGGTTTTCGGATTCGGTTTGCAATCGGAAAGAGCTGTGAGGTGATCGCCGGAACAAGCATTTTTCTTCCTCCTTCTACTTGTCTCCAGCTTTTCCCACAATGGCCCTCATTTTGGTATGGATTGAACGGTTTCTCCACGCCGGCACGACAGCAGGTATCATCGCTGGAGGAAAGTGCGAAGCGCCAAGAGGAGCGGTTGTGTCGGTGAAGGGTGACGATGTCGATACTACCTTTCCGAGCCCGACATCCTTCAACTGCAACAAGTGACGCACTGGCCACAACGTGCTACAGTGAAACGCTACCCCTTCTAAATCGAAAGGGAAGGAGTTCTACCGTCATCGCCCTGCCTCACCACTGACCAGTCAAGCTTTCTTGTTACAATGATGTCATTTTGTGCAGCTTCGGAGTTCGGGATCGAGTTTGCTGGCATCGTCGGTGTTCAAGCCGAAACACTGACACCGTGCTGGACAGAAGCCGAGGTGCCATCGCCTCCCTGTGACGGTAGCGCAGTTGCACGAGCATGAGAGACTGAGAGATTGTTTGTAGCTTCGGGGCGTCTCAGGAGGGGTTTCGGACCTTCGAGTTTGTAAGGGATGTAGTTTTCAGACCACCTCGAACCTCAAAGCCCAAATCCGAACCTCGCAACCAGAGAGCCTAAAGCCCAAATCCGGGTCAGAGGGTGCGTGTGGCTACAGGAGCGCCCATGCCCATGACCGGAGTTGAGGGCATGCATAGAGTGCCTCACAGAACCCAACCTGGTAGGAGCGGTCGAGCTTGCACGGCCAGCTCCAGCACAGTGGATGAACCATTCCGCGTTGCAGTGTAGTGCAGATACTGATACAGTTTGCTGCCTGGCGCATTGCTGTCTCAAGCAAGCTGGCTAGAACTTACATGCGGGCCCAGGCAAAGCTTCAGTCAGCAATGGACGCTTCAGCGGTCGGGGGTTGGCCGCGCATGTCGCAGATTGAGAGTCTTTGTCTGGCATACGCGGTTTTTTGCAGCAGCTTGGCCTTGGTCTTGCAGAGATTCTTCCCGAATGCAGGTAAGACCTGCCGCCTTCTTGTACTCGGTGCCTTGGCCGTGCCTCTAAATTCAGGCTGGTGCCTTGATCCAGGTTTTCGTGGAGGCGTCCTCGTTTTGTCCTGGAGCATCTATGCCTTCCAGAGCTGGCTGGTCAGTAATCTGGATCGTGAGTGGAACCAACGTCGTGCATTGGCAGCACTGGCCTTGCAATGGCACCAACGTCCTTTGCAGTCGATTCGGCCCAGAAGCCGCATGAAGCTTTGCAGGCTCTACGGCTTTGCTATGGTTTGTGCAGTTGCTCTTTGGCTGGTTCCGGAGCATCTGGGGCTGTGTCTAGTCTTCGAGCTTGATGGTGACGGCGGTGTCATTAATTTGGAAGCAGTGTGGGCAAGGCTCGTACTGCTTCGGTGGGGCTCAAGCGGTTTCTTCATCTTCCTTGCTGATGAAATGGGCGTGCATTTGGCAGCGGCTTTGGGCCGAGCGCGACGCCATCTGTTGAGGCACCTAGCCTTAGTTGCTCGTCAAAGGCTTCCGCTTGGCTTGTCCCCATTGCCCATGGAGATGGCAACTTGTCCGGTATGTTTCACAGAGCTGCCGTTGTGCTTCTTTCCTGTGCTCCACGACCACGCAGCGGGAGCAGATGGCAAAAACCTTTGCGAAGACTGCCTGCGAAGCCATCTTATTGCTCGCCTGGATGATGGCTTCCCGCTCACTTGCCCAGTTGTTGGTTGCGGTCGGCAGCTGCAGGAGGACTTGACCCGTGTCTTCAAACTATACCCCGTCGAGCTTTGGGGCATTCGTGGCGCGCAGCTTCGGCACAGTCTCACTTCGGAGACTAACATCTTGTGGTGCGATTGTGGCCAAGCTGTTTTTGGGCTGGAAAGCACAGACCGGCAGGAGTGTGGCATGCAGACGGGGTCGTTTTGGCAAGCTGCAAGTGCTTGGTGGCATTCTTGGGAATCGGAAATACCTGAAGGTAGGTTCCACATGGGCAGGACGTACACATGCAAGAGTTGTCGTATGGACAACTGCAGGCTTTGTGGTGCAAGATGGTCAACTCTCTGGTACAGCCGTACGAACCTTTCCTGTGAGCAGTACAGGCAGGGTTTGAATGTGATCACCGGGCCGGACGGAAGTGCAGATGGTGAAGTGAGGAAGTGTCCAAAATGCCGCGTGCCAATTTTGAAGAATGGTGGCTGCTCGCACATGACTTGCACCCGTTGCCGACACGAGTTCTGCTGGCAATGCGGTGGCGCATGGTCAGGAAATCACGTTTGGAGCTTCTGCGTATCAACACGTTGGTGGGAAACGGATGGTAGCAGTTCCATCCTCATCCCAACAGTGGACTCCCGCGAGCTCCGGCGTCACATGTGGAGTTGTCTTTTTTAAGGTTGACGCTCCCGGCGATAGAACGACCGCCGCCTTGAGCAAGTATATCGACGACGGCAGCCTGCTCGAGAAATCCAGGGTCTGGATCGTCACTATGTCGTTGATTTGATTAGTGTTTCGCTTTGGCCCTGATGGGTGCCGTCGCATTATACTTCGTTTGGTCTACCGAGTGCATGAGCCCCAGTCCTAGTGCTGCAGAAGGAAGGAGGAAAGAAAGAAACCCACAAATCTGAAGAAGTTGGTTCGCAGGAGCTGTACGAGAGGCATGTCGGCCAGATGACACAGCAAATCCGGACTATTCAGGCACGCTGGAGACTAATCATGCGGTTCCTTCGCAGATTTACGGTTTGACGGGTCCTGATTGGAATCTTCAGCAGTTTAAACTGGAATGGCTCCTTTGACTCCCTGCATGCTGGCACAAGATGGCAGTTTCGAGGAAATACGATTCTGCTCGGGCAATGGCTTGCGACTGTACGATGTTCTATTCTTGTGGGTGCTTGTAGCGGACATGGTACACCGAAACAGCAATGCGACTTTGGAGGGGGCGAACAGCGATAGAGAGAGAGAGAGGGCGAGAGAGCGAGAGAGAGAGAGAGTCCAATACATCTCTCTCCAATCACGGGGAACCAGCTACAGCTTTACACTCCCACAAAGCCCCATAACAAATGGGGGGGCCATGTGCCCGGGGGGTCTGAACACCCCTCATGCCCTGATGAAGAAGACGAGAGAGAGAGAGAGAGGGAGAGAGAGAGAGAGAGGGAGGGAGGGAGGGAGGGAGGGAGAGGAGAGAGAAGAGAGAAGATTGACGAGAGACGAGAGAGAAGAGAGCGAAGTTGCCGTGGTGTCAGGAGAGCTTCCGCAAGCAGCTGGAGGTGGCGCAAGCCGAGAACGACGAGCAGCTGCAGGCCACACGAATACCGACAGAAGCGCATTCCCCCTTCCGGTCCCATGCTTCCAAAGTGCCCGTTGTGTTTGCAACATGTACAGCAGTTGCCAGCACAGACGCCCACGCACACACTCGCTCGCTCTCTCTCTCTCTCCCTCTCTCTCTCTCTCCCTCTCTCTCTCGCTCTCTCTCTCTCTCTCCATTTCTTTCTTTCTTACTTTCTCTTTATTGTTCGTTCTTTCCCTCTCGCTCTCCCTCTCTTTGTGCCTCTCTCTCTCTCTTTCTCTCTCTGGCGCATGGCTACTTTGGTCTTCAACCCCAGCATCTCAGTCTTGAGCTCCCAACCTCGCAGGCTGCCGTGGCCAAGCTGGCAGAAGTTGATCCATGGCTTGCGCTAGGGAGGTGATGTTCTTCGATTCGTCCACGCTTGTGCAACCTCAAAGCCACAATATCTGCTTCAGTTCCTCCCACAACAGGAGCTTGAGGTTGCGACACCTCAGGCTTCACGCAGGAATTGAAAGGACAGACTCACGTCGTTGCCGAAAGCGCCGGCCAGTCCACCTCCAGAAATCGGCCTCTGAATTCCCTTCTTGGGGTTAAACCCTAACCGTAACCCTTCGGCCCCTAAACCCACAAAATCAGAAGCCCGAAGCCCTAGAACTCGAAGTCTCGTCACCTTCCCAAACCCTTCAGTATTAAGCCTTCATTTCCTCAAACCCGGTTCTTGTCTCCGCCCAGGAGAAGAACACCAAGGCCGAGAGGGAGCAGGTAAGAGCAGAGCACGATCAGGAGCTCGGAAATGGAAACTAAAGCGATTTACATGATCTTTCAAGGGCTTGTTTCACGGCACTACAAGGGTGTCAAAGGGTTTCAAGAAGAGTTCTGTAGAGGATTTCTCGGGCTCTTGTTAAGGACTCAATTTACTCTAATACCGGGGTATATATGTAGTCGGTTAGTCGTCTTTCGTTATTATGGCAACTTACTGTAAGTTCTGAACTTCTTTATGATAAGGACCCACGGTGCGAGAGGCTGGCCAATCTACGCCAACAAAAACATAAAACAAAGGCTTACACTGGGATTACACTCCTGCAGGGTTTGAGGCTAGGATTGGATGAGTGTAGGGAGTCCACGATGGATTTAGGCTTTAGGGTTCGTGTTGAGGCCTCTGCAAAAGGACATTGGGATCTCCTGGTCGCCTGGCTGCCTCAAAGATGTCCCTTATGGAACGCGTCCAATGTCGACTCGGTTCTGACAGACTAGACGCGTTCTAGAGTTCAGTGTGGAGCTGTGGGGCATGGTTCCAACTATGGCGAATGTCTGCAGGAGAAGGAAGAGCAAGCAGCCAAACTGGCGCAGGCATTTGACAGAGAGTTAGAGCTTGACGACCCTTGCACGTGGATCCTTTGAGTTGGAGTCTTAGCCAGGCAGATGAGTTGATCGACAAAGTCGCGGGATTGACCCGTGAGATCGAGGAGCTCCGAAAACAGCTCCTGCAGGCGCAAAGACCGCGTTGGCATTTCGACACGCGGTCTCAAGGGCTCTCCTTGCTTTTTAGACCTTGCTTGGCTGTGTGCCAGGCCCGGATGAAGCTTCTTGACAGGCCGGAGCTATCCCTTGGAAGATGCTTGTGAGCCCTTCTGGCTCTGTGCATGCAGATACGCAGCTTCCGCATGGCAGATGGCAGGCCAGTTGTCTCGGCCCAACCTCGTCTCGCTGCTCCTCAGCCCAAGGCCGAAAAGCTTTTAGGACACGTCGCCTTGGCTGCAGATGCGTGTGAGCCGATGTCAGGGGAGGCGCAGATTGGAGACGGATCCGCAGGACTGGCAAGTGCAAGTTCCATGTTGCGTAACAACGTCCAGCAGAATCATGTAGCAAGAAACCAGCATCATGATTGATGGCACAGTGCCAAATGTCAAGGGTGAATTTCAAGTGACCAGGCTGCAGCTGTGGCTCGGCGCAAGTCGGTGCGCATGTCCTTGTTGCCGCCCAATCTGCTCGAAAAGAGAAGCGAGAAGGACTTTCGACTATTCAGCGCTTGCCGGTTTTTTCAGCAGGGAAGCTCTCCTTGGAAAAGAACTGTGAGGAGCTTTCGCGTGAAGTTGCAAGAAGTAGGCACGTGGATCTGTGCCCGCGAACCTTTGACAAGTCTGCTTGGGATTCGTCTGCAGGCCACAGGCGGATCGCAGGGCTACACTGGCAGTGAATCGAGGTGAGAACATTGCCGATTTGGCAGAAGCTGGGCGTAATAACATGAGTTGCTGTATCACGATTGAACCCTAGAGCCCGCAAGAGTTCATTGGGCCGTTGCTGCCAAGTGTCTTGCTCTCTCAGGATTTCGAGGAGCACCTCCGAATGAGCAGCTGGCTAAGACGACTCACAGGAGCACAGACATGGTTCAGATGCTTGAGGTGTTGTTACTGCTAAGGAGTTCGCAGCAGTGTCCGTCCTGTTGCAGCAACAGCGGCCGGGGCTTCAGAGTTGGTTGGATGCTTGCAGTCAGACAGTTGAGACTGATCGGAGTCCTCCTCCGAAGAATAATAGCAAGAATCAAACAAGCTACGTGTGTGGGGATCCTCATGAGTAGGTTTTGATGGCTGCAACAACGCCTCAATGGACTATTTATGGCGATTTCGAAGATGAGTTTCACGCCTTTCACTTGTCAGCAGCCTGTGGCCATGACCGATTTCCATGCCGAGGTTCCCAGCAAAGCGCGGCTTTTGCGGCCCACTTTGCAAGAGCATGACCAGCAGCTGGCCTGAGTTGCCGTGGCGCGTTGTGGACTATTTTGGGGGGGCTGACAGGGATGAGTAGTTCAAACTACACACGAACCCAAACAATATTCGTACGAGCTGTGTGCGGGAGGGCCCCTCAAGACACCCCACATGCGCAGACAGTTTGCGAAAGGGGCCCCGTCACAGAATCAACTTTGCACACAGTGCCCCGGATCCTTCAATGGGACTACAGGGGATTGAATAATTACCATACTATTTTGGGGGTTCTGTATTATAATTATTAGTACTAACTTTTCAGCCCCTATATATATCCTATATTAACTTCACAGTGTCCCTTGCTTCGGCTGAGGACCAACACGGGCGATGTTGCGCTTTGGAGGAGAATCGAGCGAGCAGGCTGGCTCTGGAGGTCTACAGAGTCCAGTCTACACACGAAGTATATATATACTATAATATATATATATATATATTTATATTTGTATTTGTCTTTATATTTTTGTTGTACATTTATAAATATATACACATTTAAAAATATATATATATATATATATATATATATGAACTATAACATGTAATAGAAGATATGTCATATATGATGTAACCCATAATATATAATGTATCACCCCTGGGCCATTGCTGTCAAAGTTTCGTGTCATGCAAGAGGTGACACTGGCGTGCCCACGCTGAAGCCTTCCGATGGTGCCGTCACAGCACCTTGGAGCGGTTGATGCCACAGTCGCACCCATTCAGACCGTCGTCCGACGCTTGCCAGACTTGTCCGGTTTGAGCCTCGAGCCGGTAAGACCTGAAAAGGGCCTGGACGCTTTAAGCTTCCGTGGCCCTGAAGCTAAAACGTCCGGACGGACGAGATGCTTAAGCAAGTTTGTGTTGCTCATGAATGAAGCACTGAGCAACTCGCCGCACAGAGGCCGCTGCTAGTCAAGCCGGAACAGCGACGGAATTTTCATCACCCCTCATGCAGCCCTGGCCCCCACCCAAATATAGCGCAACGACTACTTACGCCAACAAAAAACTCATAGCCAAAATAGCTGCTCATGTTTCATGGTATAAGTTCGTACCAACCCAGGCTTTCCAAATCACTGCAGGTCCTGTGCTTCCGTGAAGCGCTCAAGGACGATACTCACGAGATCTTGGCGGTGGGCTGCAAAAACGGCTCCTGGCCTGATTTACTATAGGGGTTTAAATAATTACCAATACTATTTTGGGGGTCTCTGATTCTAATTATAGTAAGTAATGGGCCGCAAAACCTTCTAGTTCTTCTAATTATTAAGGCGCCTATCTTATACCTTATCCTACCCCTGTAGGCTCTTATTTAAAACCCGAGTATTGGCCGTATGTGGACCTTTTAGGTAGAGAGTGGGCCCCTCCGTTCAAGGGCAAACGGGCTCATGGCTCCATTTTGTAGAAAGCAATCTTAAGAGGACCCTCACTCGGTTCAATAGGCTTCGAGGAAAGGAAGTTTGTTTACGTTTTCTTATGGGTGTCTCTGCATGATGTGCGGGTTGAGTGATTCAGAGTTCAGGCCGGAATGGGTTTAGGAAGTTTAGGAGGTCGTACAAATCGCCTTGAGTCCACCACTTTAGCCTCAGCATCTCCGTGCAGACATGCATGTATGTAGGTAAGTATGTAATCGTCGCTGTCGTTTTGCTCGGGATGAGGTAGAGATGTCTTGTTCTCGAGATTTCCAGGAATGAATGTGCTGCATTCAGGGAAGGTTGGAGCTACTGGATCCTTTTCCCTACAGGTTGAAAATGCATGGTTCTGGCTCAGCTTCTGTTTTCTTCTCTTCCATGAGGACTAGATGTCGGAGCACTGGGATCGAAGCCTAAGTGTGCCCAGGTTTTCGTCTCTTCCATGACTCTCCGACCTTGAACTCTAACATGCGCTGGAGCCTCACCTCTGAAACATCTGCGTGGAAACCTCGAGGCGCACTTTCCATATACCGCATCCGGCGGACGGCGTTGGCTCCTTGGTCGCAAACCTAAACCCCAGGCCCTGAGTCAAAACCTCTCAGAAACACCTAGTATGTTTTATGCCGGTCAATCCGGTTGTCGGCCTAGAAATCGATGTGCTTTGGGGCGACTGGGAGCAGGACAGCCTTGCAGATTGCTCACCACGGCGGCAACAAAAAACACCTCGAACCACATGCCTCGCCTGGATTGTCCGAGTGCGAGCGCCTAAACCCTTAACTCTCACCCAAAGAAGTCTCATTTCCTTGCGAGGAGCGCGGAGCATCAGACGCCGAGAAGGATGGAGAAGATATAGAGGCCTTCTCCCCCCAGTACCGGTGAAGGTGTACCTTACGGGTAAGGGTTTAGGGTTAAACGGTTAAACTAGGATAATTGTTGTAGGTTCTTATTATGAACCCTAATTACATGGTTTGTAGGGGCCCTACAGAGAGTAGGTTTTGGTAGGTTAAGGTAGGGTTTGGGGGAAGTTCCGGGTTAACGCCCCGCGGCGAGAAGTTTAGGGACCTTGCGGCGCCCTTTCGGAAATTAAGCCTAAACCAGTTGAGTGGGACTGAAGGATCCCGACAGAGTGCTGTTGTGCAGGGTCTGCGCGCTTCTCGCTATGTTAAGAAGACGGTCGATCGGAGCAGCTCCGGTGACATCTGCCTTCTAAGGAGGCAGCAACTGAAATCTGAAGCCCAAGGGCAAGACTCGACAGCCAAGCAACTACAACCCGATCCCTTCTGTAAGGTGACTTGGCAAAGCCTCGTCTGCGAAAGAACCCTAATCGCGAGTGTGAGTGCCGTCCGCAAAGTTCCGAGGGTGAGCCCCAACAACAGATATGGGGGTTTCCGAAAATGGGGACCCGAAAATAGCACCCTACTTATAGCAACCCCAAAACAAGGTACCCCGAGCTTTCGGAAACTCCCAGATATCACCTGCAGTCCAGGTGGTGGCGCAGCGCCCAGCCCACGCCAAAGCGATCATGCCCGGGCCGCAAGGGATTTCATGTACAGCCTCAGCACGACATGGTAGTATAGTATAGGGGCCTTAATCATTTTAATAGGGTTTCGGGGGCTCCTTATTATAATTATAGATTATAGTACAAGGGGCCGCCAAACCCTATTCTCACGATTAAGGCCCCCATATCAGACTCTTTCAATGGGTCAGTGCTTCGAAACAGGGCTTCTTATCGGGTATTTGTCGAGCAGGTGAGAGCCGATAAGGAGAACGAATCGTGGCAATCCATCGCACGAGGCGGTTCGGAGTGACATGATGATGCATCATCATCATCATCACCACCACCATCTCAGTACAGTCGAAACATGCAGGATTGATTGCAATTTGCACGGCAACATTTGCTGACGTTGGTTTCCGACGGTTCCCAGGTCCATGTGTTTTGGAGCTGGTGGCGATCACGTTGTCACGAGTTCCTCTGCGCCTTTCCTGCAAACGAAGCAGCACCGCCTCGCTGCCGCATGCAGGGTTGAAAGGGATGCTCTATATAACGCCGTAGTTGGGGGATCAAGCTCGCCAAGGACCGCACCGTCCGGGTTTTCAGCATCCAGCAGAGGGAGTTCTTGGAGAACATGACCATCGAAGACACAGCTTGGGTCGCTCGAATTGCTCAGATGGTTGATTTCCTGCAGTTTTCTAGACGACCCCACTGCCCCCGCCAAAGAAAGAAAAATGTCGTCTGCAACATATGGCAGCAAGTCCGGAATCTGAATGACAGCGAAGCTTCCGTGTTAAAGACGGCTCGGGGGGTGAACAACGACGCCGCCCGTTTTGATTTTGCTGATCATGCAAAAGCAGTCCGACAAGACTCGTTCTTTGAAGGGGGGGGGGGCAGGGCGCGATCCTAAATCGCAAGTGAAAGGTTGAATCGTATTGTGGATGCTTGAACCTTCAACGTTATCGCATTCCATGTTGACTTTTCCACTGCCCTGCAGACCCTCAAACCTTGTTGTATTCAGTTTCCAGGTCGTTTGCGTGGTGAGCTTGCCGAAGCCTGCCGGCGCATTCATCACGGCCAATGCCAATGCTGTGCTCCAGCCCTTCGTTCTACATAACATGCGTTCGAGTTTTGTTGGGATGCGAAATGGTGCGAAACCGGGCAGGGTAATCATACATGCTATGTTTACTGCAGAGAAGTCTCGCGTAGCGCATGACTTTTTGTACGCTTTCAAAGAACAGAGACGCAATTCGGCCGGAGGCACTTGGTTTTGAGAACCCAGATCTAAACTCTTCTTTATATAGCAAGCGAGGCTGCGTGGTTCCAGCGTGAAGCAGCAAAAGGCTCTTCCGTTGTCCTTTTCTGGATTTCGAGATTGTTTTTTGGGGGTGCAAGGGGGTTTAAGAGGGTGTAAAGCAGATGCCAGAATTTTGGAGCATCATTGTCCTAATGCTCTTGAAGGAAGTACAGGGGGTCCCAGCACTAATCCCAATAATCGTTATCCCATGTTCCAACTTTCTGTGTTTTACTGTAGGGTTCTCGGAATTTGGGATTATTTGAATTTACGGTTTTGGGGTTTCGGGTTTGGTCTTGGGCATTTTTCAGGACGGCCTCCGCGGTCTGCAGGGTCTAGTTTGGATGAGTTTGGGGTTCCGGGATTCGGGCTCTTTCGGGGTTTGAGGAGCTCGCGGGGGATCTTGGTTCTGGAGTTCAGGGTTTAGTTACCAACACTGTTCTTTAGGCGTCCTTGAGCAAGAACAATACCCCAAAACCTTCTACTGGCTATCAAGCTGGGCAAGGCCCCCTTTATAAGGACCCAGGGCAGGGACCTGATCGTCACGACCTGCTGCTTGATGGCTCTCAACGTTTCTTTCAGTGTGAAGCTTCCGGTTGTAGCCATTTAGGCCGGCCTGTTGGTCTTGGCAGTTCAGGGTTCAATTGGGGTTTAGGGCCTAGGATTTTAAGCTTTTACTGTTTAGGGTTGGGTTCGAACCCCGAAAGGTCCGAAATGAATTGGTTGTAAGCAATCAAAAAGCGGTGTGCTAGCCTCGAGATTGTGGAGTTTAGTGCGTTATGACATGCACAAAAACTGAAGGATTATTTGGGGTGGGGTTTTGGTTGCCCGGTTGCACCATTCGTGGAATTTTCAGGTTTCGCAGTAAACTTGAGACGGTACGGTATGAAGGGGAGATACGCGGAAACCGGATAGTACCAGGGCCTTGCCGAGCGTTATTTCAACCGTTCAATCTCAGTGCGAAGCACTTGGTCCCATGACGGTATGGATCGCAAACCTTCAAAAGCAAAAACAAGGCCAAGATGTCCTTGACTCGACGTATCTTCGTGTCACAAAGTTGTATAAATTGGGGCGAAGTTAAGTGCAGGTCAGGCTGGACCACTATGCGCGGTCGATGGTGCTCGTGAGCGATGGTGTCGGCCTCGCTCACCTTACACGGTGTAGGTCTGTCTTCGGGGCTTGGGGGGCTTTGGAGGTTCCGTTTACGACTTTAGCATTAACCATTTGGCCATGCTAACTTACATCAGTGCACAAGCATCGCCAACATGCAGAGATGTAGACCCGACTTTGCCGAACGTACTTCAGAATTGAGCGCTTTGCGTTTGCCATGAAGGCGTCAGGCTCTTTGGATTGGTCAGTTTGAAGCAAAGTGCCAGACAAGGCTGAGAGAGGTTTCGGCAGTTGACGTTTGCATCGCAGGTGAGTGTGTCACTTTGCCTGAATACCCTTCGAACCCTAGACCCCGAAGGGTCAGTCCTTAAGATGCCAACTCAAGTCAGAGAGGGTGAGAGAAATTCAGCGATGTTCAGGTCATGGGCTAATGCAACAAGTTTTGAATGTATTTCAATATTCATGGCGAGCCATGGGCCAATGACCAACAACAGAAGACATAGGCGGCGCAGACAGATCGATTTGAAGCAGCGCATCTCTACATTAGTGTCTCGATGTAACATCATATGCCGGCACAAGATAGCTCGCAAAGGAGCTCATCGCAACAAGGGTCTGGCATTTGGACAACGCTGAACAGCAGGCGCTTCCAGCAAAGAGTTCTTGCATCCGTCACGATACTTGGAAGAGAATTTCTACACACCCCAACAACTTCGTCAACCCTAAACCCTAAACCCCAACACAACTTCGACGCCAACCTCCAGCCGCGTGCCTTAGGCAAGCGCCTGCTAGTGGGAACGAGCCGTGGTCGCATCCACGCCTTCGATGTGACCCCACAAGGGCTCGAAAGGCCGGCTATGGGGGGCCTTTTGGGGGACCTTTTTGGGGGTTCCTCTAAAGGGATCCATAAGCCATAAGGGTTCCTTAAAGGGATCTGTAAGGGTATAGGGCTCAGGATTTATCTGTTTTGTGCCCAGAAATCCTACACACCTTAGAGCACGCAACCCTAAACTCGCCATATTAAAGCCAGAAGCCCTGACAGAGATTCTTAATTAGTGTTTGAGAACACTACTGTATCATCCCATATCGGTCCCAAAACCCTGTAGACATAGACATCATACAGAGCAGGGGTAGTAGTAGTAGTAGCAGTAGGTGTAGTAGTAGCAGTAGTAGAACTACTACTACTACTACTACTACTACGACCACTACTGCCCCTTCGGCAGGCTCGAGAGCCAACAGATTGGGAACACCGCCCTGACCTGTTTGACGCTGGCGCCCTGTGCGGATGCCCCGCCGTTGCTGGCGGCCAACTGCATGGCCCAAAACAATGCCATGGACCCGACCCCGGCAAGCTGTGTATTCTCGGGATTAGGATAATGGTTGTGGGGTTTGAGGTTGAGCCGTTTTTTCTGTAATTACAGTGTTCAGTGTTTCAGGGTTGTTTTAGGCTGTTTCCGCTGCTGGTCTCGTTTGAGGGAAGCCTCGGTTGGCGAAAGGCTTTAACTGTGCAGGCTGGGTAGTCCGTGCCAAGCACGGCTTTGCCACACTCTGTTTGAAAGCTCTCCCATACGATTCCGGGTTTCTGGTCCAGATCCCAGCACGGAGCCTCCATAGTCCCGAATCCACTGCCTGAGCCATCATGACCCTCACGCAACTCCTGCAGGACAACACAGTCTGCATCCTCCAGGCAAACAAGAACCTTGGCTGCTTTGGGTGAGCCACGTGCGACGGCGAAGACAGTGGACGAACGCATAGGCAATGATGAGACTTGCCCACATGCATGCTAGCCTCCACTCAGGACAATCACGAATTTCACGGTGCTCAAGCGCTTCGCCAACCCTCACAGGCCTTCAGTTGTTGCTTTCCGGCTGCGGCGCGCGGTTCTGGCTTCAGGGCCAGGGCTCTCGAACTTATCACCGGCACCGCTGCTAGCGGTCCTTGTTGCCAATCTTTGGTGATGATCTTGTAAGTTAGAATCTGTTAGAAGTTATACATGTATACAATTCTCGATGTACTTGTGCTGAAGATTGAGTTCTCGTTGAAGGTGCTTCAGCACTTATGCAAGGCATTAGGCGGAGGTCCTGCTGCTCAAGACAGCGGGCTTTAGAGGTTTAGGGTGTTGGGGTTTGGGGTTTATACTGTAGTTTAGGGGCTTTTGGTTGTGAGGGCACTCCCAAATCTGCGCTAAAGCTCCTCAGCCCCACCTGCCAAGTTCGACTATAACCCGATAAGTGGCTGAACCCTAGACAGCCTATACCCGAAAACCCTAAACCCGAAACCCCTAAATCCTAAACCCTAAAACCTTGAAAGAAAAAACGGCACACTACGAAGCGGTCAGGCTGCTACCACTTCGGCCTGATCCTCGGTTTCCGGCCAGGTCTCGTTTGGAGTGTGGGTTGTTGTGGACTTGTACAGGCTTCCAGAGCTCCAAGGCCCCTCCTAAGCCGATAGATCCAGAACCGCACAAAAAGCTCCGTACATCACATACCTTGGACACCAAAACCCTGAGCCTTCATTAATCAAGGTCCTGCCACGTCCCTGGTTGTGCCGAAACGGGCGAGGACCGCTCTCATCTCATTGAGCTTTCAGGAACAGATTGGGCTTCCGGGACAGCTGCTCAGTTTGAGAAGCGTTCGAGGTGTCGTTGGTTTAGTACAGATCGTACACATGTCGAGTATTTGTTTATTTGCTTGTTGTTTTAGGATGTGGTTGTTCTTGTTTTTCTGTATGTTATATAGATACACATACTATGCCTGCGAATGTAGTTGTTCGATATGATTCCTCTTCTAGTGACTGTACACCGCCCCGAAAGCCAAAACACATAACAACAACATCTGCCGGGAAAAACGATTTGGACCCTGGGTGTAGTTGTGAATGTAATGAGACCTATCAACATGACGCCTTGTTCGCCTTGGGACAGGGCCACGGCCCAATAGTGGCTTAGGTACGGCAAGCCTGCTTTGGGTTTGGTGTTCAGGGTTCAAGGTCCTGTTCGAGGCCTCAACAAATCCGGAGTCTTAATGCACCGACCCCACGAAGCCTGAATCCCTGGCACTTGCCCTGTGAACCATAGACCTTCCCATACAGGACATCGCGTTCCAGCCGAAAGAGACCTGGAAATACACTCAACAGCCCTAGACCTCAGAATCTGAGCCCTTTGCCCCGAAGCCTTCAGCCATAATCCCCTCAAAACTCTGTCGACGAAGGACGTTCTGAGTGCGGGCTTCCTGGCCACGGGGGCAGAAGATGGTTTCGCCGCTTCGCTCACTTGGGGCTTACTGTGGAGGCAGAAACTGCAGGGACTTCGGGGTTTAGGGTGGGGTTCCTTTTAATGTGTTCCTTTCAATGCGTCTATAAGGATTACTCTAAGGGATCTATAAGGGCACTAGAATATCGTGTATATATATATATATATACACACTATTTTGGTTGTTCCTTATTATATTTAAAGTATAAGGCCAAAACCCTAGTCTAATTATTGAGCCCCTATAGTAGGGTGTACAGGCCCTAGGTTGAGTACAAGAAATTCGAGGGAGCTGGCAGTCTGGCTAAGAAGAGCTTTCAAGTTAAACCCATTTATATCCTTCTCTTCGGAGAGGTGGGGCGGGGGGGGGGGGGGGGGGGGGCCNGGGGGGCGGGGCGGCCCAAAACCACTTCAAATAGATTTGAATTGATTGGGTCAGGCCCTGGGTGAGGATATCGGTGAAGCAGCTTCGAACTACCGGCTGCGATAGCCAAGCATGTGCGACCATTATCACTGCGAAGGGGAGGCAACGTATGGCATTTGCCAGACCCGCCACCAAGCATCCTGAAGCATTGGAAATTCTCCCAATACGAAGCAACGAATAAGTAATTAGACTCTAGACTCTAAGCCCTCATCTTTCACGGTCCACCAAACAGCATCAAAGAACCCACGAAACCTTTAATCTCAACTCCCACACTTTGCAGATCACACCCGGCTGCCAAGGTGCGCGTGTTCGACTTAGAGGGTCCCTTCGGCAGCATGATGCTGATGATACTTGATAGAAAGCAGGGGCAACAGTGATGCCACCGACACGAGCATCATCCATCGCCATGGCTTTACCAGCCATGACCATGACAACGGTTTATGATGGGCGCAGTACTTTAGTTGATGACAAAACATCTCAAGAATACGCTAGCGCATCACTGCCATCACGTTGGTGTTTTCGTTGCGTTGCCATCATCATGAAATCTTGCCAGAGGCTTGCATCGACCGTAAACAACAAGCAGCCGTCGCGGTCGTGGTAGTCGTGGTCGTCGTAATAGTGGTGATATAGTGGTGGTGCTGGTCGTGGTGGTGGTGGTGGTGTTGTGGTAGTGGCGGTGGTGGTGGCGGTGGTGACATCTCGTCATTCATGACATGAACGCTTCTTGTTGTGGTTTCAGTGTATTACGAGAGCTGGCTCCATGCGGTTTGAAGTTCTGGACTAGGCTCTAGATGTTACCAGCACATGTGTCGTGCTTCCATTTTTTTGACGTCTTCAAGAGCTGTCATCATCCTTGATATTCCAGCACACAGAGGTGTTGCATAGGTATCGTAGACAGTTCCAGGCAAACCTCGGTTGCTGTCTCCTCGGCTTTGGCAGGCACTTAACACTGTAAAGTTCGTTGAAGCTGTAAGCCGAGAATAAGTGCCTTGTTCGCTTTAGAACGCAACAGCAAGCGCAGATGCATACTATCAACCCCCAACATTCACTCTCCCTTCCCCTCCAAACCCCTAAACCACGAACCATGAATCATACGCCCCGAAGCCCAATCTTGGAACTCTCCTAGTCAAACCCTTAACGAGAAACCGTACACCCTTAACCCTAGTTAGCCCCCATGGTTCCCATAAAAGCCCTAGTATAGATCCCCAAACCCCATTCAGCTAGCTCAGGCTTCACAGAGCAGACACTTCAAGGGCACAGCGTCCCGGTGGTGGACGTCGCCGTCTCCCGAGGCCGGCCCTTTAAGGCACTTTCTCGGGGCTGAATATTTTAGGGTTTAGGGTTTGTTCCTTAGGGTTCCGTTTAAAGGAAACTCCGTAGTATAATCTACCCGAAACGGTTCTGACAATCAAGCTCCTGTATTTCTCCGAAGCCTCATTCTGACTGCCTTTCCATCCCCTGTACTAATCAGCATCCTTGCAGTTTGCATTTGGCGCCGAAGTCTCGACAGTATTTTTGTTTATGGGGATGCCGGTGACAATAAGTTTCATGATCCTTAAACCCCTAAACCTTAAACCTGAAATGGCTGAAGCTGGCAATGGCTTCGTACCCTTATCCTAAAGCCCCTGCAGGCGAGGAGACCCCCCGTAGCGCAAGCAACATACATGTGTCATTTATTTATTTATTTCTTTGACATATGCATGCATGCATGCATGCATGCATGCATGCAAGTATGTGATTATATGGATATACATATACATATATGTCAAGATCACTTCTTTCTTCGGCGCCCGCATACTAGAAACACCACATATCAACCCGGAAAAGCTTAGGCTTCCGTCTCTCATGGCTCCAACTGGGGAGTTCCTGCGTGTCAAAGACTTGTCGAATCTTCGTGGAAGTCTCGAGCTAAAGGAATGTGGGCCCAAAACCTATAGGCCTGCTCAGCCCTAAAGCCTTAAGCCTATAAACCCTCTTAGCCCGTAGACCGACATCTAATCTTGGAGTCTGCCCAAATCATCCACTTAGTTTGTGGCCAGGCATTGGGCTTTTGGCCTCTGGGGACGTGCACGGGAAGATCAACTTGCCTGCCTCTGAGGTTTTGCAGTGAGTTGCGGCTTAGGGCTCAAGGGTTTAAGGTTTTGGAGCTGAGGGGCTTAGGTTCCAGGCGCTTAGGGTTGCTGTTTACTAGAAATTGTTGGGTATGGGGTTCAGTCTGACGAGGCCTTGTCGCGGGTGGTCCCAAGTTTCGAGTCTCACGTTGTCCCGACGTGTACGCCGTGTTTTCAACAACGATTCTTGATAAGACCGTCAGAATATCAAGATACAGCAGAATGTGAGGATGAAGAGAGGTAACACTAGCGGCAGGTAGGCTCAGTGGCGAGAGGATTAGTCACCTTAAGAACGGGCAGTAAAGTGAAGACTCAGATTGCAAGATGTGGTCGACCCAAAACTCGCAGTCTCCATTTAATTAGTCAAAAAGCCCCAACCCCCAGCGGATTTGGGGTGGGGTAGCGTTGAGTGACCCCAAGCTGTAGGATGCAACATGGGGGCCCAGGTGGCGACGTGGCGGACGGTTCAGCATCCATACTTCCAATGGTATGCACTAGACGACGACCAAGGCGTGACCAGCACTTCTCCTGGGCTGTGCCTCTACGCTTGAAACCTCAACCCAAAGTGCATTTCCTATCCCGGAACCGCTGATCCATAAATCCTAAATCTCAGATCTAGGCACTGCCACTCCGGCCCTGAATTCGAACCCTTCCACTGTCAATCGCATCGCTTCGATCCTGACGTTCTGAGGCGCTCTGCTCTAAATCTTTCTAGGAGTAACCAGAGTCGAAGTCCCAAAAATGAGAATAGGGCTCCTTTAAAGGGCTCTTTAAAAGGGTCCTATTTAGGCTTACTATAAGGGGCTTTACGGGGGTTTAATATAGAGTTATTCTAAGCCACGGCGACAGAAACGGCGAAGGGGAAACCCGTGTTCTTTAGCCCCAAAGGCGAAGCATTCAGGAGGAGATCGAATCCTTATTATTTAGTTTATACATATTATATATATATATATATGTATAGATGTGTACATATGTATATATATATATAGATATAGATATTTATGTTTATATTCATATATATATACACACACACACACACACGCTTAACGGCGTTCTTCATCTAAGTCCGCATTCACCCTGGACACAACTTCAATTCTGCAAGCAATGTGTAGATTCGTTAAATGGCTTTAAGGATCAGGCGGAAGACACAAAGCCAAAACGCTTTGACATGTCTGAAACTATACCGGTGCACCCACCTGCCTCCTCCCCGCAAAAACCAAACAACGCAACCCAGCCAACCGTGAACTCTGCCCGAGCAGGGCAGTGGCATCGGTCCTCGGACGACGCTGCGCCATGTGAGCTTGGTTTCGGTGAACGTACTCCGGAACATGGGGTTAATGTGTGTAAATGATAAAATGATAAATGAAACTATGATGGTACTTTCTCTGCAGACATACCAAACTCAGGTTTTTTACGGTTGAAGGGTATTCGAGGTTGATAACTTTCAGCGGGGTCGACGATTTAAGGCACGACTCCAAGACACGAAACCCTAAACCCCTAACCCCTACAAACCCGAAATAAATCCTGCACTTTAAACCCTAAACCGTTAACCCCTACAAACCTGAAACATTAAACCCTACACCTCAACCCTACCCCCAAACACTAAAGCCTAAAACCTACACTGCTGGCATGTTCGAGGTTTTGCAGTTCCGGGGTCAGAGGCTAATGCAGCTGAAATTTGGGAGGAGCTCTGCCGGGCCTTTTGTGTGTTGTCCACAGCCTTTAAGTGAAGAGCAGGGGTTCTTTAAAGGGTGCTTGCCGTATTGTGCGTAAAACTGGAAAACCCATCAGGAATAATATGGGTCGTTGCGACATGAGCAAAAGGCCCGGCAGCGACTTTTCACCTGTATCGTTTATGACAAACGCAATGCACTCAAGTTAGCGTGAAGGGGGTTAAAGGAGGGGCTTCAATCGGGCACGCCGATTCACAGGATCGAGTTTTCTTCACACCTGCTGTCCATCAGCGGTTCCACAGCCAAATTTCCATGGTTCTTATATGTGCAGTGCCCACATTGAGGGCCCGTCCTTGTTTCCCTTGCTCTCCTGGGCTACCAGAGCGGTCCAGGTCCTTCCTTGCGGTTGCGCGAGGTGCCTTGAATAGGCTCTTGAACGTACCGTCACCTATCGTTTACTCGTCGAATGCCACGCTGCACATGTGATCATGCGCAGCAGAAAACAGAATGGTGTAATTCTGCCTTTTTGGTTTGGTCGCACTTCCGCACGAGAGCAGCAAGTCGATTGTGTGTGAGCTGTCCTGTAGAGAGCTCACTGAGGAAGCGCATTCCTCCGGAGGACATGCACCTGGAAGGGTTCGGCCTTTTTTGCAAAGCCATGCCCGCTGCTCGCCAATGCAGGAGCAAGCGGTCGACTCAGCCCGGCTGCAAGTCAAGCAGGCAGAGCAGGCCGGCACCTTGCCACAGGCGTCACGATGCCCGGAAAACTGAAACCTACTGTAATCTCTCTTGCACCTCCGGTCACAACCCCATAGCTCGAACCCTTTATCAGCCTTATGAGCCCGAAAAACCCCTAAACCGGCCGGGGCCGACCGGGGCAGGCCGCAGAGTTGGCGCGAGAGGAAGCCCGCGTTGCAGAAGGCCACGGGTTTGCTTTCGCAAACGAACTGAAATTGATTTTCGATTTAAGGGTGTTATACTTATTCTGGAGTGGTCAGAGGGGCACCGATGAGTCGAGTAAGTTTGCTGGATATGCGCAATCTCTGGACCCAGCCAACATGCATGTGTTAGGATGAGATGTTTAAAGGGATCGTAATGCAGATGCAAATCCGTTGGTGTAGACAGGGAGTCTCCGGGATCCGCGTATTTATGTTCTGCTGTCATGAGCCTTTACGATGGGATCACGATGACAAACATCGTTCCACCCCGAAACATGAACCAAGCCCTAAAAAATCATAAATTCACTTGCAGATACTGCAAGGGTTCTGTCAACGATTGCACCGGGTCACTCCCTCTCCCACCTGCGGGCGCCCACCTTTCGTGTAATGTAGAAGGCCTCCGTGGGTCACTGCATCTGCAAAAAGGGGCAGAACACAAGGCACCATTATCAGGATTTTTTATGTAGTAGGATCCTCAATCGAAGAGCCCTAAATAAGGGGCCCCCTACTATTCCTTGATATACCGGAATCCTCAGCCAGTTTCCGGAGGTGACCTCAGGGCCTTCTTGGCGAGCTATGAGGCTGATCCCGACAGGCCAGAGGTGGTGTCAGACTTGTCGTTTCTTGGGACCTCATGGCTTGAATAAATACATATTTCTTAAATAGGTAACTTGATAGATAGACAGATAGAAAGATAATTAAGTGTGTGTATATATATATATATATTATACAGACTCAGATCGAAAATGCAAACAGGATTTGCTGGCTACGGTTTTTTGCTCATACCCAAGTTCAATGCCGGAATCCATGAATCTTCGAACGAGTACTGTCACGTATCATCTGCGACCCCAAGCCCCAGAAACCGAAGCCTTCAGAACACGCAGTTCTTCGGTATACGGTTCAAAGTTCGAGTTGGGTCTGAGTACATGTGGACTACTATATGGAGCCCGAAGCTTTAAACCCTAACCACGAAAGTTTCCGCGGCAGGCATCGGCATTTGCAGGCTGTCGCAGGATGGAAGACGTCTGCTTCAGCCGCGGCCTTGGAGAAGCTTGAGTATGTTTTCGGGTTGATGGTTTAGGGACTCTTGTGAAGGTTGCTATAAGGCTTACTAGGAGGGTTCCTGAAAGGGGTCTATCTGGGTTTAGGGTGTATGGTTTTGAGATGTTTTGAGGGTTTAGAGCGTTCGTCCACGGGTTGTCAAATTGTGTTGGGTTGTTCTAGATCTGTGATCAAACCAGTTGTGCTTGTTAGTACATTCCAGCGCACATCTCATGTTATGCATTCCGGCTTTCTGCCATGCAAAGCATAACACGGACGAGTCTCTCGCGTTGCTATACTTATTCTGAAACACATGGGCGTGTTTGGTGAATTCGCATTATGCTTAGGTCCGAAAGTGTTTTCGTTTTGCTGCCTTTTTTTGGTAGTGTTTGCTACCGGAATCATTCCAGTCATTAGGGGAAGAGCCAGTAGGCTTTCCATTGTACCCCCATCATCTAGTATCATCTAGTAGCCGACAGTACTGCCGCGGCTAGTGTTCTGAATCCCGGTGTGTCCTTCAGATTCCTCGGACACACTCTTACGAGCAGGCTAGTGACGTTATCGCTGCAGTGTCGCGAAGCGAGGAACAGTCGGAGACGGAACTGCAAGAGGCAGGTTTGCACTCTGCGGATTTGGATGCCAACCTCTAGGCCCCAAACTCTAAACTCCAACCTCAATCCAGCTTGGAAAAGAGAGGTCGCAAACAAGAAGAACCCTAGCACCCTGAGCTCTAGAAGCCCCGCACTCAAGATACAGACAGATGCTACATACAATCCCCCGAACAGTAGAATTTGGCTCAGGTTTCAGAGATGCACATTTGACGGATTGCACATTTTACACATCCATCTATGCATGCATGTGGCAACCAAAGATACAGCAAACATATGCGTGCACACACTATTCGGCTTCCTCACATTTCAGGCGAAGCTTGCCTTTTTTGAGGTTTTAAAAACTGCTCTTCAGCAGCACGGGGATCGCCACTCTTTGTGGTTTGACAAGTGTTAATGACCAGTGTTATTAACTCTGGCTTTTTCTTAAGGGTTGCATCTGTGCAGAAGTTTCCGCAGGGTTTTGTATTTAGGCTTCACAGTTCTGACCCATGCTTGCACAAGAGACCTGTCGACGCGCTGCTATCAGCAGGAATCCGTGAAGGCATGCAGCAGAGGCAAGGATTGGATTGGACCATATGTTGGAATGTAGGCCTAAATGGCAGCCGCTGCAAAAAAATCCCCCGAAAAAGAATCGGCTATTTTTTACAGCCTGGGCTAGGGCCTAGGGCCCCTCACCCAAATCCTAAACTCTCACCTGCAAATCCCTCCCCCCCCACCCAGAAAGCCCCAAAAGCTTGAACCCTCAAGATCGGCTGTCCCATGGGATTTCTTTGTGTTGGCACTCCCTTGGTGGTGCGGCCGCTGGCTTTTGCACGTCTACGCCCAATCGTGCCACCGTGCCTCACTAAACAGCTGGGATTAGGGCTTAGGGCTTGCAGGATGAAGAGGTCAATGCTTGGGCGTCCGGTTTGCAGTGATCTGACGTTGGGTTTGGGGGGTCTTGGTGTTTGAAGTTGAGGGGTGAGAGTTTCGCAAAGACCCTGACGTTCTAAACCCAGAATAACCTGAGACTTGGACCAACGGGAGAGCGGGGCAACCAAACTAACATTCTAAGCTGACCGTAGCCGCCAACGACCTTTAGGTTGTTTACGTAGACATAGAAGGAGATGATCATCGGCAACCGTCGAAAAGTTCTTTGGGATATTGGGAGGCTCCGATCTAAATTGCTAAGGTTTTTTTTGTCCTTGGGTGTGCGGCATGATAGGGGCCTCAGCAACAAGTGATACTGTTCTTTGGGTTCCTTGTTATAGTTAAATCACAGCAGCCCGATCGAGGCCTTGTATTCTCCCTTGTTGGGTCTTGTTTCGCGGACGATGTCCTGCTTATCGCATTCAAGAGAAGATAGAGAAGCGGAAATCCAGATGATTTCAATACATGTCGACGTTACATCCCCAAGTTGTGGTATTCATCCCGTCATGCACAGCGTGGTCGTGGCTTTCATGTTGCTTGCCATTGGGAAGGTCTTCAAGACCGTAGATTCTGGTAGATGGCAGTCGTTTGTACTGGACATAACAATGCCGCGATGAAAGGGAATTGGTACGAGCCAACCGATACTACCAATGGGAGACGATTGACAGCGAATAACAAGAACAGAACAAGCTGTGACAGCGTCCTGTAAACTTCCGCAGCATGAACAGTAACCAAAATTCCAAAATAGCCGGATCCGCAACATAAGGACCCGCCGATTAAGAACCCTGATGTTCCCACGCTCCTCCCCCCAGTGAGGAACCCTGGTCTATGGAGTTTGGCGAAGAAGCCCAGATTTCGGAGTGTGTGGTGGACAAGGCCCTCGTTTGCGACCAGGTCGAAGCCAGAGCAGGAGCGAGGGGAGATTGAGACGGTGCCCTGGCTCCCAGTGCTTCTCGGATGCAATTGACTTCAGGGGCAACATGAGCAGGGATATGATGCATGGTCTTGAGTCGGGTCTACATGCAAAGGGGGAGAATAACCAGAAGGTTTTGAGATGAGCTCTACATGAGGGTGTCTGTCTTGGACCCGGTTCTCCTGGTTTCATGCTGCACCGCTTGGAAGGGACCACGCCCCAAACACTGACTGAAAGGCCTACCAAGGATGGTGTTTGTTCGAACCGTCCGGAAGTTGCTGCGGCATTCCTTTGTAGGATATATTTGATTGCTGCTTGCTGCAGCGACTTGTTTGGTTGACAAGGCTGGTAGCTCTCCTCCTGCTGGGCTGGAAATGGCTCGATGACAGCACCTACTTCTATGCGGCCCGAACAACCGCTGCTTCAAGGAAAGATGCCGATCAGGTCTACATCCAAGAGCCCTGGTTGCTTCATAGAACATGTTGCGCAACTAGAATATAGTGGAACTGACCGAAAGATTTCTTTACCGAGTTGAACAGTCAAGGAATCGCGAGATGCCGCTCCCTCAGCAGGGTCTTGGCCAGCGGGCTTGGAATGCATGTTTTTGGGCCTTGTGTTTTGCAGCATGTATACCCGGCCCAGGTGATAACCAACGTTCCGCGGCGCTGCTAGGTAGCAGTCTGGCACACTTTCTCGTCTTCCCATCCTTCCCCCGAAGTCATTGGCAACAAGCTCCACTCATGTAGTGCGGCTGTATGTAATTACATGTAATTACATGAAAAGCAAAAATGATTAAACAAATCATGAGCAAGAAAGGGATAAACCAATGACAAATACATACCTACATACATGCATACATATATACATATATAGCATGCCTACATGCCAGCATTCCTACAGACTCAAGCCCACCTTTAGGTTTTCTCCGGCTCCAGTCGGAGGGCGCTCCGGACCTCCCCCTGCCCTACCCGGACGCGCCCGATCGGCCCACCGTTTTCGAGGCGAGCGTGGCGTCCTGGTCCGACGAGCACACGTTCTTGTAATGTGCCATAATAATATACTATACTATACCATAATGATATTAGAATATAGTATAAGATACTGTGATATACTAGGTTGGGTTCGGGAATTTGGGGGGTTTTCTTCTTTTTAGAGGGATTTCGGACTAGCTCCAACCGAATTTCACGGCAGTTGCTTGATTTTAGTTGTTTGTTTAGAGGGACGGTTCTATGGCTACTAGGGTTGACTACCTATCTGCCTTCCTACCTATCTATCTACGTACTTATCGAATTGTCGATTTGCAATTCGTCTGCAAGAATCATAAGATACGTAAAAGAAAACAAAAACACAATGGTAACTAATAGTAAGAAACAGAAGAGTAGCAATCATCGTCATCAGCGCCAGCACCAGCATCAGCACCATCAGCATCAGGATTCGTCAATGATACCTCTTCATGTAATAGTACATCCTGCATGCCAGCCGATGGTCAAAACCACAGTCGTCATCAGGATAAACATTCATCCTTCTAATCATAACTGCAACTAGTATACCCTAAACCATAATTCCAGGGCACTACAGATGAGCACCGACGGGGAACCCAAGCAAGAACAGCATGCAGGGTCAGGGGAGGATGCAGACAAGTCATGAGGCAAGAAGTGCGATGTGGTTTTCTACCCCGTGTCTTCAGGCAGCCTTCGGGCGCCGAACCTCTATTGTCAATGAAGCTTCGCCGGCAGAGGGCCTACCGATTCCAAGGAAAAAGCTCAAAAAACAACCCTCATTCCGACTTCCCTAAACCTTAAACCCTTATTCCCGAATTCCCTAACTTCCTAAGTCCGAAAACTTTATTTACAACTTTTAAACAAAGCCCTGGCTTTCGAGTCATCCTCAGGACTTCGACATGTCGCGGATCCTCGACCCCATCATCGACTCGAGGCTTCTCCGGCACTTGGGGGGGGGGGTTTCGGGTTTATGGGTTCTGTCTTTTAAGAGAGTGTTTATAGAGGTTTTTGCTAAAAAAAGAGGGGGTAGGGTCTGGAAATTTTTGGTTTTCGGGTTTGGAGTTTTGGGGGCTCAGGGGCTTTGATTTCAGTTGAGGTTGTGGAGGCGCTCAAAGAGCCTTAAGGTGAGGCCCAGGCATGCAAGTTCGGATTGCAGTGTGTTTGCCTTGCTACGGCCCTACATCACAATTTACAGAGTTTTGTCCTTGTCTGCCTCTTCCCTACTCGTACTGCTTCAGCCCGTTTTAATGTATCCACGGCCGCTCCTTGGCCCAAACCCTGCTTTGAAACCCTCGTGCAGTTGTACTATCCGATGCCAAGGAAGTGGTTCGATGCTGTCCTGGATTCCGGGCTTCTGGACTTCATGCTCCAGAAGAAGTGAGGAATACTGTAGGGGCCTTAATAATTTCTGTAGAATAGGGTTTCTTGGAGATGTTATACTACAACACCCAATGATTACGGCCCCTACATGAAAAGGAGCCTAAGTCCCTTGTCACCTGCTTCCAGCAAATATGTGTAAGTTGGTGTTTTAAGTAGAGCGAGTATACTCTGTTCAGGCCCCTGCCTCGTTTATTTAGCTGCCATCGGACAAAGCACCGGTGGTTCCGGAGAAGGCGCATTTCGGTGCGAAAGGCTGTCTCACTGCAGATCAACCCTGTAAAGGATCCTTACAACACCCTATCTAAAACCCTATATAAGGATTTAGATAGGGTGTTTTTCAGGATCCTTTCTTGGGTTGATCTGCAGACATAGAACCCTAAACCCTAAACTCCAGAACCCTAAACCCCTAAACCCGAAACCCCTGATCGCCTTTTACCTGGATCCTCGCCTGCTTTGCCTAGTTGTGAGTGCCGAAACCCGAAACCCCTAAACCCTAAACCCCAAAACGCAAACTCCCGAAGTTGTTGAAACCATGCACGGGTGACCGCAGCCACCGACGGCAGCTCGACTCCATAGGGAGCAGCCGCCGAAGGCGAGCAACCAGGACAGATACCACATGCATTAACGGTTTATTTAGGGCTTAGGGTTTACGGTTTACGGTTTATAGTAAACCCCAAAAAGTTGGAAACCGGATTAAAGACAATTAGTGCTGGGATTCCCTATACATGACTCTTAAGGATTGAGGCTGTTGGGTTTCCAAGTTTTGGGCTTCTACTGTAGGGCTTAGGGATTAGTTATGCGTTGTGAAATGCTGGGCTGAGTCGAAAGTGAAGATGGGTTTGCGGACCACGCTACTGAACAAGTCGGAGCATGCGTGACTTGAGATATGCGTCGGTTGGAGTTATGGTTGCAACTGCGTCGTTACCTTCAGCTTTGCTCTATTTTTGTGGTTTGATCCAGAATCGCAAGCATAATTAGCCATGACGATCATCACCCTCAGCGAAACATGATCCCGACATTCGCGTAGCTTATCGCTGCGACCACGATTGTTGCTATTTCCTCTACTTTTTCATGCCTACTATAGCAGCAGTCGTAGCAGTTCTGCTGCCGGCGCCTGTGCCAATTCTCAGCTCTGCCCCTCGCAGATAATTTGAGATTCCCTAGACCTCCAGTTACTTAAGCAGTAGGTTACTAGCCATATATTGATTATCCCCAGTAACCCATTATTTAGGTAACTCGAGCCCTAGGGATTGCTATTTGTGAATCATCCTGAAGGAGATGCGGAGGCGATCCGCAAGAATGAAGTTCTTGGGCTTCCTGCTGCATGCTGCTGTGGCATGGGGAGCCAAGCGGCTCCGTTGCAACTACTACAGTAACTATAGGGGCCCAAATGATTACCGATACTATTGTGGGGGCTCCTTATTATGATTATATTCTTATTACTGCAGCGCGGTGTCAACTTTCCAAATGCCCGGCAAGATTCGACGAGCAAACACATCTTTACGACATGCGCTGATAAACGAAACTGGTCGCTGCCACTGCTTGTTAGATCCCCTACCGCCAAGAGGGAAGAATCAGATAATTATTGGCTCGCAGAATGTTTTGGCTCTCGTTCGACATCGGGTATAGGATGACGTAGATGATCACGCTGACGTGTCCTAGCGGAATGACTGAGGATTCGACATGGAGATTATGCAAAGACGACCCCGGCATACTTGGAGATTGAGCTGAAAGCTGATTCTTGGCGATGTTGTTCCCCATTCCTGCACTTTAGGAGAGGGTCCTTCGGGTGTAGCTGGTTGAGATTTGTATTCGTCCGTGGTTGGAAGGTCTTTGCTTCCGGGGTTCGTTGTGCATAGCTTTATCCTGGGGCTGTGGAAGATGCACTCTGTTCCACGACGCAGACATCTTAAGATTTCCCCACCCTTGCCAAGGAGACTTTCGTGAACCCTTTGACGACAGTCGGTGAGCTCGGCGCCGCAAAGCTGTTCGACTCGACCGGCGCATGTCTGATCCTCATACATGTGAGGCAGAGATCGTCTAGGCTTTAAGCGGTAGGATTAAATGTTTACTGTGGAGCGTGATGATGCATAATCGAGCAGGTCCTTGCGAAGCGATCTGCTACTGTAGCGGAAATATGAAAGCAGTTCCGCCGCCATTTCAAAAGTCCGGATAAAGGGATATTCCGAAGCATGTAACCGTTGAGAAAGCGTAGATAGCGAGGTCCTCAGGTTTGGAAAAGTTTGGATACCGTTGCTCCAGTTTGATGCTTGGCGCAGATCCTGCATCGGGCCCCACACACAACACCCTAAGCCCTCAACCCTTAATACATTAACCACAGACCTTCAGCCGCCCCCATGCCCTAAACCCTAATCGTAATCGCTGAACCCTAACTCTAACTCGAACAACGACATGAGCCCGTGCCCAGGCATTAGCTGCAAGATGCCGATGCTTTGGACGCTGCAAGCGGACAAGACCAAGAAGGAGCGGAGCGCCACCTAGATCGCCCACTGTCTGTTGAACCGAAAAGCCCACTATATACGGACCATATTATATATATATATATTATGTATTATATATATATAGATACTATATATTATCTATATTATAGATATTATAGATATTATATAATATTTTTTGCAGTTAAAGCTAGTTTGGGGGCCTCGCCTGATCACACGGCGCGCAGGGCATCGTCAATTCCGAAGTCGTCCCGGGCCAGAACATCAGCGCGGCGCTCGTACTTTGTGTTCTATCGGGGCCTAAATAGTTACCTATGTTACTTTGGGATCTAAATCTATAAGGCTACGATAATAAAGGGGCCTAAATAATTACTATACCATTTTGGGGGCTCCTTATTATAAGTATGGTATAATGGGCCCCAAAAGCCTGGCCTATTCTAATTATGAAGGCCCCTACATTTCGTGGCACGGTCCCAGGTTTCAGGGTTTAGTGTGAAAATTCGGGAACAGGGTGTCATGTTTCGGATGGTGCAGTACGTCTGCCATGAGTAATGTAAATAGCAAGAGTTTGGAAAATCTGATCCCCAGCTCCTCAGCTTCAAAGAACCAAAAAGCATCTGGTAAACAATCGAACAATCGCAGCAGTCTAAACCCGCTCGAAGAACATGATGATTGCTATGAATACGAGTAGAAGGAATCATCATCTTCGTCTGAGAAGAGTGGAATGGTACTTGGAACCAAGGCTTTCCAGTGAATCCACTGTCGCCCTACGATGTTCTGAGCCTCGGCGGCACCGGTTGCTGGGGTTCAGGGTTTAGGGTTGGGCTTTAGGGTTTAGGGCTTATAGTGTTTGGGGGTTGGACCCCGAACTGTTGCTGTGTCGGGATCAATTCGGGGGTAGCAGAAAACCTACACCGCGTGCGCTCCAGGTGCTCCCGAACCCCCCCATCCCCAAGTCCTCCTCCCCACATCCCCAAGTCCTGCACCCCAAACAGCCGCAAAAGACTGATCCCCACACAACTTGAAATAACGCTCCCTTTGAGCTCAGTGCTACAGTTCCGATGTTCCGCCCCTTTTTGAATTTTTAGGTTTAAAGCCTTGCGCCCTTTGCAGGCTGACCTATCCTGTCAGCGTGCCTCACGACAAGATGGACTTCAAGCTCCAGATTCTCTCCTCAGTCGCCGCCGATGGCCGGGTCCTAAGAGCCTCCTTGTGGCTTCGGGCTTTAGGCCTGGTTCAGGGTTTAGGGGTTCAGGGTTTAGCTTAGGGCTTATGGGGTTTATGTCGGGCTTGTGGTTCAGATTCAGGGGGGGGGGCGGGGTCTGAAGTTTGATCTTATGCCGGGATTGACAGGAGACCCTCAGAATTATCGGCCATTGAGCTTTTGAATGCATCTTACTGAAGCATATCTGAAATCGGAGTCTTACGTGGGATCCTATGATTCAGGGTGCTAGGGTTTAGAGTTTGGGTTTAGGGTTTAAGGTTTAGGGTTAGTTTAGAGGATTCTATGGCCTATACTCCAGGGTTCGGTGGCGTGTCTAAGGTTTAGAGCAGCAGGCTCTTCAGCTTTTGTAGTGGGAGGTTGGGATTCAGGCTTCGTCAAGGGCTGTTGGCGGCCTGTAAAACCAAAACGCGCAAGAGATGAAGACCTTCGAAGCCTGAATCTCTCCAACTTCTCCCCCCCTTCCTTCAGAAATCCGGTGCATGCCCAGCAGGGCTGTACATAGTATGTTTTTTACATCGATGCAAAAAACATACTATGTACAGGATGCCATATTCTGCCAAGACCTGATGGCCAAAGAGCATGGGGGTCCCCATCCTCAGGCTCTCTGCCCCACATCGCCCCGTGGACCGCACCACTCCCGAAATCCCGAAACCCTAAGCCCTGTATGAACCCTAAACCCTTTTTTTAGGGTTGAGGGAAAAATATCAACCCTAAACCCTAAACCCTATGAGCTACGAACCCTGAACCCTAAATCCCTGAACCCCGAAATGGGCGTGGCCTTAGCCCTGCACAGGCGCCAACGCAAAGGAGGAGAGAGACCGGCAAGTGATCAGCACCTGGGCTGCAGTTGTTCGTCATCGAGTCGTTATTCCACCTATACTGTTGGTCCAAGTGGGTGGTTGTCTGAATTATGGTCCCTTTTTGGGTCCCGATTATAATACGGCAGCTATTCTTTAGGGTAGCCCAAAAGGGATCATAATTTTGACAACCACCCAAGTGTACACTCAGTATCCTTTGGTACTTTCAATCTGTAATCCCAGTAATCCCAGCTTCCAAAGTTGGTACCATTTTCCGGACCCGAGCCCGGGCTCCCTGCCGGATGATTTGCCTTACAAGTCCCAGGAGGCCAAAAGGATTTGGGGTCTCGGCAGCCTCTCCGATTCGAAGACTGCTAAGATCCACCGCCTAACTCCTAAACCCCTCGACCCTAGAGCCGGAAGTCACGCCGAGATTGGAAACTGGCCATGCTCCTTCACTCCACGACCAGGACTCTTGGATGCAGATGCAGCCTTCAGCCCGCAAAGGCCCTCAAGCCTAGGCCTAAGCCCCGAAGCCTTGCAACCTCTAACCCTGTGAGCCCGCAGTGAGAAAAGCGCCACTGAAGCCGCACATCCATGGTTTCTGATTGCCGAGGAAGGCCTACATCAAGACGGCCCGGATCCTAGAGATGCCTTTGGTATGTTAAGCGTGAGGGTCCAGTGTGCTTGGGCTTCTTCAAGCGGTGGTGCCCAGTCGTCCGAGGCTTGAGGGTTTAAAGGGCTCCGGCTCAACAGGCTTGGGGTTTAAGGCGTTTCGGGTTTAGGGTTTAGGGCATCCTGCAGATTGTAAGTTGGAGGGTTTCTGTTGCTGCTGTTCTTGATTCAAAGGGGGGAGGGATCGATCTCTAGCACTCCGGCCGCGGGGTCTAGGAGCCTAGGTCGCAGAGGCGAATGGTCCAGTGTGGAGATAGATCTCGTTACTATACGAAGACTGAGCAAGAGTTTTCCCTGAATTCTCCGTGATGAGCATCGTATAACAACCCCCAAAGCTTAATCTAATTTTTGGCAAGCTTGGGTGTCAAGTCTGCTTCTTGTCCGCATCACCATCAGAAAGTAGTCCTAAGCATTCGCGGAGGCCAGGAGCATTCAACCGTCCTCCAGGCCCAACATGCACCCCCCTGACCCCCCCACGAGCCCAGAACTCCAACAACCTCCAGAGCCCAGAACTCCAAGCCCAAAGCCTTTGAGCCCTGGCGCCGAAACCCCTCAAAACCCAAAGCCCTGCCCCTAGGATCTCGACATGAGGGTGAATTTCACGGGCGTGGTGGCGGGCGAGGCCAGCGCTGGGATCCCGAAGAGAGCCGAGGACCGCCATTCGACGGAGTAGTCCTGTTGTAGCATCACCAGTACATCCCCATCATAAGCATCATCAGCAGCATCATCCTCATCATCATCATCAGCATCATAAGGATCATCGTAAGTTTGGAGGGGGTTTCGGGCTGCGGGCTCTTCAGGCTGTTGAACGGAGCTGCTTAGCGTCCTACACCTGGAAGCCCTGGACCACCTCCAAACCACCAGACTTCCCCCTGCCCCCACGCCTTGTCACATCAGGACGTTCGATCCGATGTCGGGCTCTAAGCTTCCGATGCAAGTACGCTGCTCTGTTGGGGCTCTTACGGATCCTGGCATGGCCCGTCACTGGCTTCGTTTGGCCGAAAAAAACGTACAGGATCCTTATGAGGCTGATGTCACGTTCAAGGTGGTATTCCAAGACCTCGTCTAAACCCCCAAGCCCCCAAAATCCCCCAAAACAGCCCTAAACCCCACAAAGGCTAAATCCCAACAAGGCTTAAATCCAAAAAGGCTAAACACCAACTTCGTAGCTGAGTGCACTTTACACTTTTTGGGAGAATATTACCCACCATAAGCCTGAAAGTGTACGCTTTTTGGGGCTTATGAATTCAGCAACTAAGCCAAAAAGCCCCAAACCCTAAGCCGTTTTCAGAAGCTCAGGTCTGCCTCCGTCCAGATGTGACGAACTACTCGGTCACGGAGGCCCCGATTTCGGGGAAGCAGCCTTCAACAGTCGAAGGGTGTTCAGGGTTTGGGGCTTTTCGGGGGTTTATTAAGATGGTTTTGGTTTAGGGCGTTTTGGGGTTCAGGGTTTGTGTTCTGGATTCAGGGTTTATGTTTTAGCTGTTTGAGGGTTTAGGGATGTTTCGCCTGGGGAAGAGAGAATCGAACCACAGACGCCTCGGCGCAAGAAGCCCTAGGACGAGACTAATCCCCACAAGAACCCGACGTCTAACTCTGCTGCCCTAATCAGCCCTGTATGGGTTTGGATTTAGGGTTTACAGATTTTTAAAGTTATAGAGTCTTTTATCCGTAAATCCCAAACCTCTACACACTGAACCCTTTCACAGGTGAGTATCATCAAGAGCCACTTCGCCGTCACGGTGAACTGTGCTCCAGGATACAAGGGCAAGCCAGTCGTCAGTATTTGTCCTGAGGCGAGTCGCCAGACTGAATTTGGCCTTAAGGCAGCAAGGAAGCGAGGTGGTAGTTTAGGGTTATGTTAAGGGTTTAGGGTTTAGGGTTATTACGGCTATGTTTGCCTAAGGTACCCTGAACCCTAAACCTCTAAGGTTTAGGGTTCATGGGTGTCGAGTTAAAGCTTTTTCGGGTTAGAGTTAGGGGCTCCCCCTTGCTGCGGATTTCCGTCGGAGGGTTCGCGGAGTCAAGCCTCAAGACCTTGAAGTCGCAACCTTAAGGGATCCCTCATAGAGTGGGTTGTGGGGCATAAACTATCCTACCGTTATAGAGAAGGGATACAAGGGCATCTCATGCCGATGTATTCGGTGTTGGAAAAGTTTTTTGGGTTTTGTGTTTCAGGCGTAGTCGTTTGGACAGTTTTGGCCTGATCCGGAGTTGATGTGCTCACCGGATTCGAAGGTAAGCCATATGGCCTGGACGGATGTAAGTCGGAGATGTGCGTAGCGCCCTCCGTGTCCACCGGCTACAAGGTCTCGAAGGCGTGGTGCGAGGGTTCAGGGGGTTTGGTGGGAGTTCTCTGTTTAATATAGGAGCCTAAAGAATTACCAATACTATTTGGGGGGTTCCTTATAATTGTAGCAAACTGGGCCCCGAAACCCTATTCTAATTATTAAGGCCCCCCATATTCGGGTTTTGGGGGTTTTGAGTAGCGAGAGCTTTCGACTGGGCAGGTAAGCCTGGAGAAGGCAAGCTTCAGCGCGACAGTTGAATGCGATGAAGGCTTCGTAGGCAAGGCTGTGGTGGCAGCTTGTGGAAAGGATGGCGAAGCATTCATGCTGTCTGGCTGCGATGGCACAACTACGACAACGACGACTTCGACAATCACCAGCACCAAAACCACCACTTCGACGACTACGAAGACTTCAACGACCACGACCTCCACAGTGACAACCACGTCCACGACTTCTACGTCTACCACCACATCTACGAAGACGACCACCTCCACTACAACCAAGACCACGACAACGACAACGACCACTTCGACAACGACTGTGACCTCGACAACGACCAGCACTGTCACCACAACCACGTCTACATCCACGACCACAAAAACATCAACAACCACCACGACAACTAGCACATCAACAACAACCACGACAGTGACGTCAACGACCGTCACCTCCACAACTACCTCAACTTCAACCACAACCACCTCGACCACAACAAAGACATCTACTACCACGTCAACTTCCACCACTTCAACATCTACCACCACCGTCACCACGGTCACTAGCACAAGCACCGTGACCACCACATCGACTTCCACGTCCACGTTGACGACAACAACTACGACGACGGAGACAACTACGAGCACATCCACAGTGACAACAACGACCTCCACGTCAACGGTGACGACCACTACGGAGACATCGACAACCACGGTGACATCCACGACCACAATCACCTCTACCACTTCTACTTCAACCGAGACGAGCACGAGCACGAGCACAACAACTGAGACTGAGACAAGCACGACAAGCAGCACAAGTACAACCACAACGACAGAGACCTCCACGACGACCCATACCACGACCACAACCTCCACTGTCACTGAAACAAGTACTTCAACCACAACGAGCACGACTACAGTCACTTCAACTTCAACTTTGACGACCACAGCTACGACAACAACCGTCACAGAGACGACTACATCGACGACGACTGCAACCACCACAACCACCACAAGCACTACAACAACTGAGACCTCTACAACAACTGTGACATCCACAACCTCCACCTCAACGACGACAACAACATCAACTACAACTACAACCACAAGCACCACTACTGTTACCTCCACAAGCACGACCACATCCACAGCCACCACAACCTCCACGACTACTTCAACGAAGACCACGACAACCACGACATCGACTTCCACGTCTACTACGGTGACATCTACTTCGACAAGCACTGCTACCACTACCACAACCACGTCGACGACCACGACAACGGCGACAACCACTACCACCACCAGTACTGTGACTACCACTACAGTCACGTCCACGAGCACCTCAACATCGACAACCACCACAACTACTTCGACGGTTACAACGACGACCTCTACAAGTACGACAACCACCACGAAAACGACAACCACAACGACTTCGACCACAACGACCACGACAACTGTTACAACATTTCAGTCTACCTCCACCAGCACATCGACAGAGACATCAACAACTACCATCACCAGTACCACCACTTCTACCGAAACCACTACCACCACATCCACGTCCACCTCGACGACCACAAAAACCTCCACGGTGACAAGCACCACTACAACAACGACCACTGTGACAAGCACGTCTACGACAACCACGACTACGACGAGCACGACCACGACCACTTCGACCGTTACTTCAACGACAACTACAACATCGACAGCCACCTCGACCTCTACGACGACGGAAACATCCACGACCACATCCACAACAACATCTACAATCACGTCGACCACCACAACAACGACTACCTCCACCACCACAGTTACCACAACCACAATCACCACGACAAGCACGATTACTTCGACCACCACCACAACATCAACCTCTACCACCACGTCCACCACCACCTCAACCACGACAACTACCTCCACCTCTACCTCGACTACTACGACGTCGACAACCACGACAACATCAACGTCCACGTCCACAACCACTTCCACCTCTACCCTCACCACTACTACTGTCACGAGCACCTCGACGACAAGCACTTCCACGACAACGACGACCTCCACCACCACGTCCACATCTACAAGCACAACAACTACCACCATCAACTATCCCGATACAGTTCTTTGCGTTTCCCCGTCGGTGCCTGCACTGCATGTTTAGTATGCCTGCGCTGCAGAGTTTTTGTTCGTTATAGCTGAGCATGCGTTGCCTCAGGACACAACCGGGTATGTCATCTCGGAATTCGTTCTCCGAGCGAACTCGTTCGATGTAGCTGTCGCCTGCGCGTCCGGCTACACAGGCTTCTCGGCCAAACGAAGTAACCAGGAAATGAGTATATCAAGATGGTATTCGTAAATTCGTAGACGAGTATCATGACATTATAAGCCATTCGTGTAGAAGCCCTCAGCCCCTGAACCCACCCCAGCCAGAGCAAGAGCCCGAAGATCAGACTTTTTTGCTGAATACCATAGCCCCAGGCACAGACTCAAGATGCTGCTAGTCAAGATGGCCTACGAGACCCTCCATGCCCCCAGAACCCTAACCCCTAAACCCCTAAACCCTAAACCCTACACCCTAAGGGTTAGGGCTTTAGGGTTCTGGTTTTAGTTTTCAGAGCAGAGTGTGAACCCCGCATGGCCACGCCAGTTCAGGTAAGGCCTCCGTGAGAGTCTGCGAGAATCCCACCGAGGAGGCCATCCGGGCTGCTCACTTCCTAAATATAGGGGCCTTAATATTTTGGTGGTTCCTTACCCTATTCTAATTTAATAATTTAGGCCCCTACATTAGGCCCTAGACCCTAGAACCCGAAGTTGAGCATGCATTACCGGGCTATGTAATTTATAGGTATCCCCAAGACTCCTTTTCTTGGGAGGCTCCCACTTCCTACATCCTCAGCGGCTGCAATTAGAGGCCAAGCCGGTGGGGGATTCGGGGTTTCAGGATTCAGGGTTTGGGGAATTAGGGTGAAGGGGTCGGGCTCCATACATATAATATTAATATATATATATATATATATGCAACAGTGTATATATATATATATATATATGTACATATGCGTGTGTGTGTGTGTGTTCAGAGCTTACACTCAACAGGAGTGTTGCAACATGTGGTCTCAAGCTCAGGTGTTACATCCATGTTGACTTGGTTCTTTGGCGTTTGCATTGCTCCTGGTCTGATTTTGCTATTTATTATTGTTCTTGTTCACACGCAGAGGATTGGAGCTACATTTTCATGCGCATGTACTCTTGTTCACATTGATTGTGATTGTTGCAGTTGCTGGCACGGGCCCTGTTAATAGCACAGATTAAGCATGCTGGGTCCGTTGCTCCGATAGCAGATAACTGATGATGGTTCTTGATACCTGAGGCAGTGCTTATCATGTATCTGTGCTTGTTGGGATTCCACAATTTTGAATATTGGATCGATTCATGGGCCGGAATTGCCGAAAATTTCCAAACCTTGCGCGAATCCTCCAAACGGTAAGCAAGCCTGCTTTTTTGCTACCAGGCGTGCGGCTTCAACAAGTGAGCCTAGCTGGCCAACGGTGCCTTTGTACATAGCATGTGAGAGGTGCCAGATGTGAAAAAAGCTGTGCCAGTCCAGACATCGTCTCTTTCCCCGCTATGTCATGTCGTCAATCCAGCTGCTATCCTGCCAGACTCGCTGCTTCCGTACCTAGTCTAGCCCGACCTGCGCGTGGCCAGTTCTCTAAACTCTAAACTATAGGATTTCTTCTGTGGGACCCTGACAGAAAGCGTCACTGTTACAATCAGGACACCCCCTCAAAAAAGGTCCGACTTTACATAATCGCCAATTAACCGCACATGCAGGCACGCAAGCTTTTGCGAGCCGCTGAAGCTGCCCGAGCAGCTGCCTTGTCTTTTGACGGTTGTGCAGTTGTCGGTCTATGGTTGCCAATGATGGACTCTGTGCAAACATGACAGCTACTATGAAGGCCGCTGAGTTGATAGCGATTAGTGATTCGGGTGCTGATGCCGGTGGGGATGCGGGTGGTAGGCGTGTGAATTCGGTATTCGGCTTCTCGTGTACATATTTGTGTGGCCACGAGGCGCAAGCGGCCGCTGCGGGCATCAAACACATGCTGGGTGTCCCAGCTTTTGGTTCTGCCTGTCATCAGCATCATAATCAAAGACGAAGATAAAGATACTTCAGCACCATCATGGGGAGTTTTTTCGCTCTGAAGGGTCAAGAATGCCATGATTCTTGTTAGTAAGAATACAAACAATAGAAACAATGATATATAGCCGGTTATAACCATAAAAGTAATAGCACTTACTAGTAGTCGTAAGACAGTCATCATAAAGTAGCCGCAGTAGTAGTGGCAGCAGTAGTAAGAATCATACCAATGATAGCACGAATAATGCTAATGGCAATAGTTCTCATCATGCCACCCATCTGTGCAAACTAGTAGTAAGAATAACAATGAAGTAAAATAGCAACACAAGCATACTAGTAACAATGATAATAATGATAGCACTACCCATGTCTTCAAACTAGTCTCAATGCTTGGGGTGGCCTTCTGTACCCGGGCCCGACCTCAAGCATAGAAGTTGCTGGGTTTTGGGTTTGGGGTTTAGGGTTTAGGGTCTTGGGGTTTAGGGTTAGGAACAAGCAGAATCCGAAGTCTTGCTGCTGAATTTCTGAGTCCATGGAGCCAAAAATGGTCGACCTTGGTGCCAGTCGAGGCGATCTCAGAACTGAAAGCTCTGGAGGAGGTTTAGGGCTTAGACTTAGTGGTGTAAGGTTTTGGGGTTGAGGGGTTGAGGGGCTTAGGAGTATACTTTAGGGTTTAGGTGTTCAAGGCTTAGGGTTTAAGATTCAATCCTCCGAAAAGGCTCAAGGCTTGAGTGCCCATGGCTTGTACCTAAGTCAAGTTGGTCGGAGGCTCGTACCTCCGTCATGTCGAGTGAGTTCGAGGTGAAGGGCGCGTTCATGCTGATGGTAAGGTTGCCACAAACTGTGCTGGTATTAGCATGGTACTGTTGTTGACGATGATGCCGGCGATGATGCTGATCGTGAGGCTGAGGGTCATACATATGACAATGATGATCAAGACGATGTTAGTTTTGTTGGTGATGAGGGTGATGGTCACGGCCATCCTGACTCTTCATTCTGATGATGTTTGTACTGCCTCAGCCTCCTTCCTACGTTGAACCCCTTGTGATTGGCAACGAGGAGTCTGCACAGTGTCGTTGAATTCCCCTCCGAGCTTGCCTCATCTACTTGAAGGAGGTATACGCACTAAAAAAAGGTGAGAGCTAGCCACGATCCGTGGGTGAACAGTGATCAAGTGACTAGATGTTCTTCGTCTTGGATTTGAATAAAACTACCCTAAACCCTAAACCCGAAACCCTAGCCTATGGGCTGCCGAGCCTAAACCCGAGCCTTGAAAGCCTGAAGCCCCGAGTCAGGCCGGCAGAAGAGAGGTCTTCGCCGTAAGGTTGGCCGAGTGCCGATCCCAGTTGTCTCAGGTTTACTGTCCTTTGAGGCGTGATCTTTTCAATTTTTTCTGCCGTATGGCACATCGTACTTGCATTCCATGGGTTTCCCATAGCCCGAAAAGCCAAAACTGAGATGTCAAACCCAAGGGTGAATGAAGGCCATGGGTTGGGTTCGAGCAGTCTTACAGCGTCGATTCCTGGCTGCAGAAGCCTAGAATCTGGGCCTAGAAGCTCATCTGAATCTCCGGCACTTCGGATCTCTCACGACTCGATACTGCGAAGAATCTTCGTCTGTGCCGCAGGAATGGCCAGCTGTTGTACACTCTTTGGGAGTTTGTGGACGCCATGCAGTCTGCGCCTCACCAGGGGATTTGAACCGAAGTGGTGGTAGGACTGTACGACATTGCTCACCGTTGTTTCCCATCAGGCACGGACTTGTCGATCGCACTCGTGGCAGCTACGACAGCACCTTAGTTCCCATCCGTGCTGCATTGAAACATGGGTTTGCTTGAACGTGTGTTTTACAATAGGATACAATATTGTAATAATTGTGTTGAAATGTATTGTGTTTATCTAGTACCCTGAAGCCCTAAAAGGCAGCAGGGTTCTTTGAAGATCGAAGCCTGAGGTCCCAAAGCACGTCTTGGAGATGGCCTTCGTTCGTTCGGAACTTGGGCTCACACCTTTTTTTGGCAAGTATAATGTAGGGGCCTAAATAATTACCTATACTAATTTGGGGGTTCCTTATTATATTTCTAGTTTAATGGGCGCCAAAACCCTATTCTAATTCTTAATGCCCCTATATTAGAGGTGGAGTCCTAGAGCCATGAGGTGTGGCAGCTTGGAATTTTGAATAGGCTTGCTTCGCTGGGATGGGTGTGGCAGCGATGGCACTGCCAGGCTGTGCAGCAGACAACCTGCTGCTTTGCAGTGCCGGCAAGGCGAGGTATCACTGTATGTCCCCCATGAAGGTGCTGGTAGCATGATGACATGTGTAGCAGCAAAGGATTTCGTTCGTAGTTGTGCACAGCACGGGGTTGCGGCAGACGCTAGCGTACAGGCGATAAGCGCTGTACCGAGTAGAGAACATTCATCTTGGGGGTGACAGCAACTGCTTGCCTGCTACGAGTTTTCCCATGATGGTCGAGTTGAGTTATGGAGGTCTGGCTACATTACGTTGAGCCTTTCCAGGCCTTCCCCTAATCTTATGTCAGTAATTGTCAGTACCAGATTAACGAATGTTTGTCTCGAATGGAACTCACGGTTTCGTAAATCCTCAACCCCAGATCCCTTTTAACCTCAAACCCATCAACGCAACTCGTGGCTGCCGGCAGGGTAGTTACATCCATCTGCCGGCTCCGGTCACTGTGAGCCTGAAGCCCAATGCTTCGGCGCGAAGGGGGTTGGGGTGTAGAGTTTCGCGTTTTGGGTCATTGGTGTTCTCCAAGGCATCTGAGGCGTCTAAGTACAAGAGTTGCAGCCAGCGCTGGCGGGGCATGTCTCTCCTGACTGTTCGCTTCGTTTTCTTCCGATTGGTCGACAGGGAGTTCGGTGTGCTTAGGGTTTTTGCCTCAAAAGCCTCCGGGCCGCATCTCTCTGAAATCAAAAGACTGTCGAAAGTTGTTTCTTGAAGTCAGGGTGAGGTACTGCGACGTTTGTGTTTTGTTCTGAGACTCCCAGAATCGTTACTACCTTTCCGAGCCGGAAAACTTCTATGACAAACCAGGAAACTTTGAACTGTTAAATCCTTGATCCGATAAACCTGGAACCTTAAGCCCCTAAAACCGACAGGGCCCAAAATCTTCCAAAAGCCCTTGGCCCTTTGCCCTATACCTTAGCCTTAGAGGTAAACCCTAAACCCTAGCAGCTGCACAGTCCCAAAAAGGCCAACAAACAACAAAAACTATACCCTATATAATCACTAAACCCTATATAAACCCTAAAACCAAAAGGCACCGGGCTTACCGGCCGATCGGGACGAGTGCCTTTGCCACTGCACGGTCTCGCGCTGGGCACTCGGCTGCTGACAGCCTGTTCTAATTTGGGCAGTTCTTAATGGGAGGGATGGTGGTGCTCTGGGGTCCTATAATGCCAAGGATCCTTTCATTTGGGGGTTCTGGGGTCCCTCAGTCTCTGAAAGACGCATGCAGGCGTCACGGCGTGCTATTGAAATCCAGGAAGCGGGAATGCCCGGGCGGTTTCGTTTTTTGGGGTTTCAATGGGCGGAATCGCTGAGAGGTTGGAGGGTTGAAGCTGCGGGGTTCCGCCGTTATCTGGCGAAACTTGTCATGCCCTGTCAGTGATGCAGACTCCACAAGCCGGAAACAAGAGACTCCAACAAGTCACGTATGGGTTTGGGCTTAGAGTTTAGGGCTTGGGGTTTTTGCATAGGGTTTATGGATCAAGAACTGCTAATGCATTACCCTATTGAGAGCTCGTAACATAGATAAGCATGAAAACCCTAAACCAAAAACCCCTAAACCCTAGCCCCTAAACCCTAACCCCAGCAGAAATCCGCTTTCTGGACCTTGGCGAACGGAAAAGGGACGTTTAAACAAAAAACTAACCCCTAAACCCCAAAACCCCATCCTAAAAACAAAAACAGCTCCGAAGAGCTCCGAGGCTGCGACTCGAAGGGCAGAGCTTTCCGTTCTCCCTGACTTTGGCCCCAACTGGATCGAGGTCGCGAGAGGGAAGGTTGGGCTTCGCACAGTTCAGGGTTAGAGTTTTTAAGAATCAGTCCCTCTCAAAAAGGGTCTATAGAGGGCTTAGGGAGTTTAGGGTTTGTCTCCTTCTGGGGTGTCTCCGTCAGAGTATGCTTGCCTCAGATTCCTTGCCTTCTGTATATGACCAGGTTGACCGGTTCTCCAAAGGAGGAGAACACAAACTTTGCCGACAGATGTGCGTGCTAGCAGTACAGGAATGGCTATAGAGGGCAGTTCTCTTTGAAGCTTACGCATGTTTCTATTGCCACTCTGGGGATTTCACAAAAAGCAAGGGGTCCCTAAATAGGCGCAAGATTCGTAATATGGGGAGCACCAAGCCGCCGCCCTAACCCAAAATCATAAAAAGCCTCAAGCTCCAACTCGAAACATTCAAATCCCCAGCAACGACGAGTCACTATGAACCTGCAGGCACTCCCCAAAAAAAGAGTCCAGCTGCAAGCTTTGCCAGGTTGGCCTTCTCCGGATTGGGCCTTTGCGTGGGAAGCCCGGGTTAAGTGGGAGGGATGTTGGGGCCGAGGGCGTGTCTTGGGGGTTTTCGGGGCTTCAGTCGGGTTCAGAGCCGAGGAGTGCTTGGGATCTCAGGCATCTCGCCACTTCCCCCCNCCCCCCCCCGACCCTGAAGCCCAGAAACCTGACTTTGAGAGGCTCTGATGTACCACACTCCATGGAACCCGCTTGAGTACAGCGATGTACTCTGGGCCAGCGAGGCCCAGGCAGCATCGGCTCTTCGCTGAGAAGGTTTGGAAAGAGCTTTCGACATGGGCTTCCCGGTTTCGGACCAGTTTAGGGTTTGTATCTTGTTTGTGGTTGGTTCACAGGGTTTGAGGTTGGTGGGTTTGCAAGCATATTCGGGCTTCGCAAGAGCCCTTCATCCGGAGTGTATTGCAAAGAAAGCGTCAGTCATGCCTTCCCCCTCTAGGCCCGTGTACCCCAAAAGCTCTTGCAGGATAGTTTGATGCTGGCCCCTTTGATCATGGCCGTGTCGGAACTGGTGACGGACTGCTGTACCGACTCCAACTAAGGCTTGACCATCATGTACTGGGGGTCCATCATTTTCCGAGACTTGCATATGGGGTTTCGAGGCTTAGAGCGGGAGGCTAGGCTTCCGAAGCGCCGCAAGGTTTGGGTGATGCTTGCCGCTCGACAGTTGCAGTCGTAGGTGGCCAAAGGGGCCCAAATTTTGGTGACGAGAGGATCCGCAGCTTCCCATCGGACCGTTTGCGCCGGTGGCTTGTTGGGAGCTTAGGCTGATGCAAGAAGACTTTGAGGCTCAAAATATCTCAAAATCTAGCTCAGGAATTGGCAGCTTTAGGTTTACATGGGGATAGGGGGGTTCTAGATCTGTTTGGGCAGTGGTTTCGTAGGAATGAAGGTGCTTAAGCAGAGGCAGTCTAAGTGTAGCACCCCCACTGTATTATACATGTTTGCAAAGTCCATTCCGGAGAACTTGGAAAGATTCCGCAACCTCCCAAACTCGAAACCCAGAAGCCCCCAAATTTCAGAAGCTATAAACGGAGCGCGGTGACCGCTTTTCCAATTCAGGTCATGGCGATGCAACGTCAGGTCCTTATAGGTAGGAGTTTGCCGCGTTTTAGGGATTTTTTGCTTTCGGGGGTTTCGGTTTGGTGAAGACCCTTCCGCTTGAATTCGGGCTCTGCAGTAGACTGGAGGAGTATCTGAGGCTTTCATAGGATTTAGAGGTCACCGAGTTGTCGGAACTGAAACATTGGGAGTCTGCTAGTATGAAGGAGTCGAGGCCAATTCTTGGGAGCCTCGACATGGAAATGTGGCTCAACATTCCGTACTGGCATTGGCATATACCATTGCAGGATGCCCTTCATGTTCTATTTCGACTCAAGTCAGCCCGGGCTCCCATGCCTCATTCTGATTATCCGCTTGGTTCTCTCGTTGGCCTCCGGGGCTCCGAGATTGTACAGCTCCAGCGTGGTCTAGACATTCTATCTTCACATGTTGAACCCGCAAAGCTGCTTAAAGCCCCTAACAGCCAGACGAACCCCTGGTAGCCCAATCCTTAAAAACGCGGAAGACCCAAGAGCCCCGACAACCCGACAAGGGCCTTGAAGGAACCCTTAAAGGAGCCCTTAAAGGAACCCTTAAAGGAACCCTTAAGGGCCCTTAAGCTGAGGCGCCATTCCATGGGGCTCGCCCTGCTGCAGGCTCTCCTTTTCCACGACGTCCGCACCCCAAAGGAGCTGAGGAGTTTCTGCCCTTTCCTGTCAAGGTGTGCAGGGTTTGGGGCTGCTTGGGCCTGGGGTTTACAGGGCTTCCAGTCTTGTGGGTTGTCCTGGGCGCTATTTCGGGTGGTTGCATGTAGATAGCATCTCTCTTTTTCACTCTCTCTCCCTCTCTCTGTGTCTGTCTGTGTATGTCTCTCTCTGTGTGTGTGTGTTTTTGTTTGTGCCTCATTTGTTATTGTGCTCCTCCCGGTCCCTAGTCTGTCTTTTGAGAAGGACGGTGGACTGAGGCATCTCTCCGCATGAGGTGAATGGTTACATGGGGCTTCGGGCTAGACATCGGTCGGTTGCAGTTTGTGATGACCTGGGGATCATTCCGATGATGAAGTCAGATTTAGATGGGTGGCTGTCAAAATTATGGTCCCTTTGTATAATACGGCACCTAATATTTAGGGTACCCAATTGGGGACCATAATGTTGACAACTAGCCAGATGCAAGTAGAAGTTCACATTATGCCACAGCTGCGGGTTTCTGGTGAGCAAAGCTCGCTCATGCCTGGCTTCACAGCCGCGCCCCAGGCCTGGCAGGGCAGGGGAGGGGCCCCTCCTGTCAAATGTGTTCATTCCTATTTTGTGATGGTGATGATGATAATTTTTTACTGCTATCACTACTGTTGAGTTACTATTGGTCTTGTTGTTATTGTTACTAGTAATGCTGTTGCTATTAAGTATTGTTATTGTTACTATTGTTAGTGGGAAATATATCTATCGATCTATCTCTCTCTCTCTCTCTGTCTGTCTGTCTATCTGTCTATCTATCTGTCTATCTATGTGTATATATATACATATATATTAATATACCTACAAATTTGCATGCATGCATGCATGCATGCATGCGTATCCATACATATACATCTGTATGTATGCATGCCTCGAGACTTGAGGTGAAGATGTGGCCGGTATCTCTTGCCCCGCAGCTTCGCTCACGCCAGGCGCTGAGAGTTCACGAACTCTTGGGAGCCTGCTGCCCAAGAAATCCCGAGAACACCCACGGTGTTTTGTTTTAACGGCCCTTTTGCCGTCTCGCAAGGATTCTGAAAAGCGGTATTCCTCTGGGCGTTTTGGATGATTTGGGGTCCAGGATTTACCCACACCCGGAAAGTTGTTGGGCCTTCTACGTGCCGTAAGCCCCTAAACCCTGAAGCACCAGTGTAGAGGTCTGAAAAACTTGTATTCATTAATGTTTACATTCATTAGAAGTATTAGAATAGTCCATATGTAGTACACGATCATATTCCCCTAAACCCTGTTCTGGGCATGAAGCCCCGTATTAAACACGATCCTGAGCCCTTACCCCGAGACGCCCAAACCCTCGCGGCCTGCATCCTAAGCCCCAAGCCCTGCAAGCCCTAAACCCAAACCTTGCTGAGATGGTTGGGCAAACATTTAAGAAGGAACCCTAAACCCTAAGCCCTAAACCGAAAGGAGCTCAAAACCCTAAACCCTAAACCCTAACCCAAGCCCTGCAAGCAGAGGCCTTGAATTCGCACTCCGGGCCTTGAAGGTGGTCCTCGGCCAGAAAGAGGAGGAGACCTCCGGGGCTCAGAAGGTTCTTTGAAGGCCTGCTATGAGAGGAACTATTCGGAGTACCAAAAAAAAGGGGTACGGTACGGGGTCTACTAGGGTTGTTGTCAATCGCTTCTGGACTTTTTAGGCCTTCAGTTTCTGACAAGACACCGAGATCTTCTGAGTTGGGAGAAGGAAATCTTAATTTTTGAGGCTTCTGGGCGATCTGTAGGTCTTTTCAGTATATTCATGAGGCTTTTAGGAGTACATATCGGTTGGGGGTTTGGGGTTTATCAGTTGGGCTTTTAGTATTGAGTGGGCTTGCTACCTGAAGCTATGACTCCCACAAAGGTCCATGGAACTTGCCAGAGCGCGCCCCGCTGCCACATCGCTTCTCCAGGAGAATCACAGCCACCCTCCCAGGCTTCCTGGTGCCGGGGCGCCCCAGATTTATTGTTTGAAGGTTTGTGTTGGGTTGGTTCTCTTTGGGGGCGGGCTCTTGAGGGCTTTCCGGGGGGATAGCCAGTGGATGGTTTCGAGATCGTGGGAGATGTGAGGTCGACGAAATCCGAGACGAAGCGCTCGCGCGATGCCTGGAGGCTTGCGCAGTATAGGGGAGTGTTGAAAGCTCAGCCCCGATTTCATTAGTTTGCTGATGCACAAGGCGCTGCAGAAGGTGCCAGACGACGGTGATGGAGGCTGAGTTGGCCAGCACATGCAAGGGTCTTCAGATACTTGTATTATGTCAGGTCTTTGGCGGCTGCTCTAAATGCCTGCGACCAGTTCCAGAAATCAAACACCATACCCCAGCCTGGCTCCAAGTCCCAAAGCGCTGCGGCCCCACCTTACACCCTGTAACCCGCAAAGGCCTGCAATATTTAAAGCCCACCGCCGCCGCCAGGTGGAGGGACGCCAGTTCAGCGGAGTGTGCGCTGTCCCCAGTGGCCGAAAACAAGACTAGACTTCTTGCCTCCACTTAGGGAGTTTTTGCACCTTCCTTGGGGGGGGGGTTTCCTGACAGAAAAGAGCACGGAGTCTGCCACAAGGAGGGGTTCCTTCGAAAGGCTCAGCGACTAGGTACTCGTAGCCACAAGCAGAGGCTGGATCATTCCCACAACAACACGTGTCTCGCAAGTCTTTCTTGGGGAATGTTCTACAGCCTTGTGCTTTCATTCTGCCGTCCAGCTGTGGTGCACTCTCCAGGCTCAGCGAAACCTGTGGCGGCTTCGCAGCGCATCTCTCAAGTTCGACGGGTTTCTGTGATGTGGGTTAGGTGTCCAAGGCCTCAGTATTTGCTGTATACCGAATAAAGGTGAAACGGTGAATCTGAAGCCATAGGTCCTTTGGCGGGGCTCATCGGCATTTCCATCGGTTTGTGCTTGGTGGTGTACATGCTACCTCCCCTGCTCCGGAAAACCCACACAGTCTATAAGTTTCTAAAAACTATTGGTATTGTTTCCTTTCTCCTTTCATGAATGCATTGTTTACTATTGCAGGAGTGTGCTACCATGCTAAGGCTAATATTTAATCACCAGAAACTAGTACTGCTTACCATCCAATATGCGCACAATTTTCATCTCGTGTTTCAGCATTCTAGATAAGTGTCTAGCTGGTACTTGTTTGAACCTTGTCCTCGTAATCCATTAACGCTTAGTACTGAGCTATATGTGCCTAAGAACGTCTAATAACGCAAGTGGAACTTGATCGCATCTAACTGGTGTGTGACCAGTGTGCAGACTCAGCTTAAGATAAACAGTCTGTCCATGATGTTTCGCCCAACGTGTATGGCAAGGCTCCTAGATCTTTCGGTTGCAGCATCCTCTGAAATCCTACCTGCATGATGCTTCGCACGGCTACCTCAAGTGCTGTTAGGTTCACACGCCGTAAGGTTGAGGCTATGCATATAGCACGGTGTGAAATCGCTTTTCTTGTTATTCGGTTTTTAGTAGTGTCTCCTACTCCAAATCTGCGGCTAATGCGCTGCTAGTACTTAATGTATGATGATATTTAATCTTAACTTATGCATGTGGATAGATATTGGTTAATGCATTTATAAACAGCCATATGTGCTTGTATGTAGTGTTATTACAGTATGCATACATGTATATACATATATTATGCAATCCATGTGTGTATATATATATATATATACATGTATGTAATACCTACATCAGCTTCTAAAGTCTTGAGTCGAGTGGTGGGCCTCCAAAGGGGAGCTTGTTAAGGACCGCATCAAGCGCATGGAGCTGTCGATGCTCACCTGCCTCCCGTTGCAGTCGTCCCAGGCATCGGACCGAGAGCGATCGCACGGATGGCAGTGGCCTGCTTGTTATCCATCTAGCCAGGCTTCGGCATAATTACTGTATGCTGAAACTGCACCGGTTGCGACGTCGTCGTGAAGACCCACGGCAAGCCCTGATGAGATTCGCCTTCATACAGGCTTACACACTTCTGTAGTTGTGCAGGCTTCCTACTACCGAACTGTTTTGCTGGATCCAGATTTCGCGACGGCTCCAGTTTCAGGTTTGTTCAATCCAAAAATGCCGAGAAAAAACAAGAACTAATTATTGCGTAAGTTCTTATACTATCTGCATCAAAGCATGCGCCTCTCTGTGTGTGTATCTTTGTATCTTCATATTGAGAGGTTTCATTGATGAACTACAGACCTGAAACCTGCGCAATGCTTTTTCGATGCTGTCGGAACCGTTGCCACCTTATGGAATAGAAGACATAGACATCGATAGAGATATGGAGAAATAAATATGCATGTGCATTCGAGAATATTGGATACGTACATATATATGTATATATGTGGACACAGAGAGAGAGAGAGAGAGAGCGAGCGAGGGAGGGAGGGAGTGAGGGAGGGAGGGAGTCCAGTGTGCGCATATCTGAAAATCTCTATCTGCCAAGAAACAGCCGGCAGTTGCTGTACGGAGGCTTTCCGGCAGACGTTGGAGGTGCGCGAGACCACATGTTGGCGCGAGACCATGTGTTGCTGTCCCTGCTGCATTCATATCAGTTGTTTTTGCGTGTGTTCTCGTTGATTTCAAAGCAGTGGAAGATGTGGCGACTCTGTGTGTGCTTGGAGTGCTGAAACGGAACTACATCTAACGGGGTATCCCAAAAGACATGGCCGGCCCACTCGGGCGCGGGCTCGTCGTTTTGTGCAGTCTTCCAGGTCCTATGGTTTCAGGGTTCAAGTGATGCATCGAATATGCGAGCATTGAACAACGAATATGGCCAAGAAGTCTGAAGATTTGGAAGGAGCTGATGCAGCTGTGGCCCCAATTCGTGGAGGACCTGCTCAGTTTCCGTTGAATCACGATTTCGCACGAGTCACTGAAGGACACGGCGCCCGTGGGAATGCGATGAGCCCGCAAAATTGTCGGCCGACGCAAGAGATCGTTTAAGAGCGAAAACAGTTCTTCCCTGGCCCCTTGCAGAGCATGAAGCGCGTGCGAGGAAGTGCGACGGGCAAGCGAAGGGCCGAGGATGCGAGTTTGGACGGAGCATTTCCGTCACGGGCATGATGCACAATGCGCCAGTGCCAGCACGTGCCGTTTCGCGGGATTTTGCCAGACTACTTCGAGAGCCTGCGATTCCGACGACACCCTTTGCGTTTCGACGGTTGGTTTTGGCAGCGTGCTCCACGCGGTACTGATGGACGGCCCACCCTGAGAATAATTAATCAGCAGCCATAGGATCGTCATCATCAGGGATCGCCAGCACGACCCCGTCCTGCAGCGCACTTTTGCGACTCACATCACATCATCGTACGACAATTGACTTGCGCATTACCACCGTTACGGCCAGCATACTCAAAATATCATCATAGCGGCGACCATTGACAATTTGGCCACCATAATATCATCGTCACGACGCACAGCATCATCATCGCCAAATGTCACCGACATCACGTGTATCAACATCGCTTTCTTCGTGACCGTTGTTGCTCGCACGCATGCCATCATGTGCATCATCACCTTCGGCCTCAAGCTCGTCAAGGCGGTGCAAAATGCATCGTTTTTTTGGCGACACCCATCGCATTCTCACAAGCCACATCATCATCGTGATCATCACCGTCATGAGAAGCAACACCGTCGATTCCAGCGGCTTGCCGGTCATTTTCATCGCCATCATCACCATCTTCAGTAGTACGACGATCGGCATCACGGTCATCATCGTCCATCGGTGTCGACACCATCCTCACAGCAATCGCAATCTGCATCACAATCGCTGGTATCATCCTCCGCTACAACCAGCATCTTCAGCTGCGTCACCATAGCCGCGGCCATTGACTTATGCCACCACATCAGCATCATCACTACGCGCAGCATCATCATTTCCAAAAATCATCAACATCACATGTGTCAAGAAAACCTGCGATGCGACTCTCATTGCATCACCACAAGCCACAACATCATCGAGATCATCACCGTCAACGACAACACCATCGATTCCAGCGGCTTGCCGGTCAGTTGCATCGCGATCATCGGCATTGTCACCACAACGACCATCGGCATCAAGATCATCCTCGCCTCACCGCAATCGTAACGTGCAAATCGGTGGGCATCACCCCCGTCGTCACGTGTAGTCACTATGCCACCACAGCAGCATCATCATTATCATCACGACGCACAGCATCATCTCATCGCCACCCCGTATCACCGACATCACACGTATCAGAATCAGCTCCTGTCGTCACCGGTGCTGCTCGCAAGCGTACAATCATTTGTCGTCTGCATTGCAGCCATTGCTCCTCAATACATCACATTTGCGACACCCGTCGCATGATCCGTAGTCAGCAGCAACAGTGTTTATTCCAGCAAGTTCCTGCTTCCCAAGGCAACAGCATCGCCGACATCAGCATTTTCGCCGATACCGACCATCGCATCCAGATCATCGTCGCCCCACCAGTGTTGGAACCATCCTCGCCGCAATCGTCGGCATCATCCCCGTCCTCACCTGCACCAGTACCAACAGCATTGTGATAGTTGTCAGTATGCCACCACCACATCATCATCATCATTTTTATCATCACCACGCACAGAATCGTCATCGCCAACTAAGAATGTGCGTTTGGCCTAAGTTAAGATATAGATGTTAGTAACCCCCTTATAACCCCCGTGTAACCGCCTTACATCTTGGCCATCCATGAAGTAAGTCCCTGCTAACTTGGGGGAAGTCATTAGAGGGTTGGTTGGAAGAAATAGAAGTTACTAAGCCCAAGTTAGTTTTTTTTAGCTAACTTTTTCTAACTTATCTTAAGTTGTTTGGTTTTGCTGCGCTCCACGAAGGGAAGAGCAAATATTATGGGCTTAGGGGTTTGAGGTGTTTAGGAACACCACCGCCGCCACCACCACCACCGCCACCACCACCACCACAGATCGGAAGAGCGTCGTGTAGGGAAAGAGTGTAGATCTCGGTGGTCGCCGTAT
>BGNK01000108.1:401-26006 GCA_003297005.1 Symbiodinium sp. clade A Y106 | reverse complement strand
GGTGCTGCTGGTGGTGGTGGTGGTGGTGCTGGTGCTGGTGCTGGTGCTGGTGCTGGTGCTGGGGCTGGGGCTGGTGCTGGTGCTGGTGCTGGTGCTGGTGCTGGTGCTGGTGCTGGCGCTGGTGGTGTTACTAGTGGTGGGATGATGAGGAAATACTCACGCTCCCATCCAGTCCGCTTATACCCCTGATCGCTATATGCGTTCACCCGTGTTAGTGTAACCCGGCAACAGTGACCCAACTGGTGGTAACAGAGTGCATCAAAACCGAGCTCAGCGTCGATGTCTGGAAGCACTGGGAAGGGCATGTAGCCCACAAGCAGCAGGAACACCACCACTCCGAGGCTCCACATGTCACACATGTTTGTGTAGCTCTGCAAGATGACCTCATGCGGTGGCAGGGTGCAGGGTCCCCGCAGAGCTTTACACTGAGGACGCTGGGGGGCTTTCTGGGCTGTGATGCAGATCGATTAGGACGTCCGGCCTCGGGCGCAACGTAGCAAATGGTCCCACCTTGGCACGTGCTTTGCGCAGATTGGCAACTGCTGCTTCCAGTTCAAAAGGCTGTACCCGATCTTCTACACTCCTAGCTGTCCTAGAGTCCTAGCTGTCTTTCACTGCTCCCTCGAAGTAAGAAGCCCGCAGCTCAATTTCATCTTCTTCTGCTCAGGATCCCAGGCCTTGCCTCGGCAGGGACAGTGAAGAACAGCGCTTAAAATTGAACAAAGTGGACACACACACACACACGCTGCAACCGTAAAGGCCGCGCTCTTGGCTGATCCGATACTGGTAGCTCCCGGCTCATCCAGCTTTGTCAGGGCGCTTGACATGCAATCATGCTGCTGAAACCGAAGTCAATCAGCTTGAGGTGGTTGCTTCCGATCCTGAGCGCATTGAGATGTCCAGCCCCATCTACGTATGTCTGCAGCTGGTGTAACATGTGGAATGTCTCTCCACTTGCTGCTCTAGCTCACTCAGGCAAACCAACTCGCCACTTCGACCCAGCACGCCGGCGCATGAACGCTCGAACAACGATCTAGCTGTGTGCAAGACTGTCTTCTCGAAAGCTCGACCGAAGCCAGGTTCTTGCAGCTGTGGCACTCCGTGTACAGGAAGTTTTCCTCATGCTGCTTCAAGATTTGAAGTCCGTAAATGTAAAAAATTAAGGCATCACCAAAGCGAGACCCTACAACAGTCCCTACAGGATCAGCGCAACAGCACGAGAGGCCGAGAAACAAGCTTGATGTCCCGGTGAACAATGCCTCATTTTATGAAGCATTAGAAAGCCAGCGTTGCAGAGTCTCATCTGCTGACCATATCAGATGAGGCCACAGTCTCTGTCTCTGACTCTGGACGGGCTAAGTCACTGTCACTCGGCCTGACTTCTCTGATGGGCTGGCTACCACTACGACTCGTGCTCAAATTGCAGGCAAATCACCCAGGTTGTGCAGATATCGTATGGCCAGCAGCATCTGGTATGCTGCATCTGCTGCATCCTTTTCCTCAGGAGCAGCAGCTCAACTAGATGCCATGAAACCCGGGTCGGACACCCGCACGAGCGCTCTTGTACTTGTCCAGACTCCGCGAACTTCCCGGCATTCACCCGCTGGTAAAGCTCGCCACCTTCCAAGCATTCCATGACCAGGTCGAGGCTTTTCTCGCTCTCGTAGACGTCGAGCAATCTGCAAACATGTGGATGGTCGACCTTTGCCGTCAGAGAAAAGATTGTTGGATCAGGCTCAAGGACGCGGCGTAGGCGGTAGGCAAAACACAAGGCTTGAGCGGGGCTCTCGGGAATCACAATAGTTGCAGAAGGCTGAGCAGCATGCTTGATATCAATTTCGGAAAGCAGACAAGATGCTGATAGAAAAACCTCCACTTCGGCTGCCAGTGTTCTCCTGGAGGCCTCTACTTCATCCAGGCAAGCGTGAACGCTTCGTCAATACTATGCTGCCCAACCTAACGTGGGCAGAAGGCAGCCAGCATGTCGGCATGTTCCCGTGTGTCGATGTGTGACTATGACGGCCAACAAGCAAATTCGAATTGCTGCCTGCTGCGGCATAGATTGACCTTTTTGCAACTGGTCTTGGGGACTAGCCAGATCCTTGCATCACGGCCTTTCGTGTTGACCCAACTCTGTTTAAGTCCAGAACCTCAGAAATCAGCCGGCCTTGTGGTGTAACTTGATACTCTTCACAGCCTGACGAGCTCGGTTGAAGGTACCGACATATGAATTCCTTATGCCTCTGGACATCCTCCCTAGACCTTGGTGCAATTCCTCCTGCTTTCAACGGCTTCATGTCCAGCTTCGCTCGTTCCAAGTCTTGGATTGCAGAGATTGCTTAGCGAGGCTTTGGCTGCTCAGACCCAACTGGAGGTCGCTGAACCTTGCATTCCAGGAAACCCGTTCAGCCCATCGAGGTACATGCTCCTATTGCGCAGTTGAAGGCCCCACTTCTCACTTCGCCTCAGCGCCTTCCAAACAAAAAAAGAGGCTACAGTCCAAAATCCAAAAGCCCATGCACGCTCCTATGCTCCTATTGCGCAGTTCTTAAGGCCCCACTTCGCCTATCTTCGCCTCAGCGCCTTCAAAACAAGAACGAGGCAACCCAGTCCAAAAGCCCATGCACTCCCACTCCCACAGGACCCTTGAAGGGAAATCCAAGGCACGAAGCGGCTGGTCCGACCCTGCCGGTCCGGGCGTCGGCTGGTGGCCAAGAAAACGGAGCCACCGAAGCCGGTTCCCAAGACCTGTTTCAGAAAGGCCAAGGCCACCGACCGTGAGGGCAGAGATGAACACCCTCTCCGCTGATCGGTGTCCATCTGGGCACTCGGTATTTCTCTGAAAGCTAGAAACGAACGAAGTCGGGCTTTGCGAGCTGGGCCTGTGAGGAAGACTGACATCGAAGTATCTCCGACGCAGAACAAGCTAGACTTTGGACCGGCACAAGCTTTGCTATCGTCATGGGTACCTTTTCCCTGAGTCTATGCTTGCTGCAACCTGTGGCGAACATGACAAGCCAAGCAGCCGTCTCTGTAAGGCTGTAATCATCGGACAGCTTCCTGGGCAACTGCACGCAGCAAGGATGCAGTAACGCCCGGCTTTCGACTTGTGGGAAATCACGCCGCCCAGTGTGCAGGGACCGGAGACCCGGTGAGCTGGGATACCAGCTACGAAGAATCTGAAACAAAACGACCTAGAGACCTTTTTGAAACCGGACTTGATGACTGCCAGCATTGCAACATGCTCGGACACGGCATGTCTCCTGGGCAGCCGATGGTAGCGCCCGCTGACCTGCAGAGTGCCAACTCGCTCCTCCGCCCTTCGCCGAGCATCCTGCCAGCTCCGTGCACGGCTGGAGATGGCTGGCGTTTAGGAGACTACGGATGAAGAAGCGGAAGCATGTGAAATGTATGTCTTGTTCTTGTGGATTTTGGCCGCCGACATCGTCGTCAACCCTTCATCAAAACCATCACCTCATCTCCTACGTAGTTTTTTGCATACACACGTCGCACAATTATGAAGGCGATCAATGCCGCCAATGCGGACAAAAACAAGCGAAGCTGAAGCAGCAGCATCGGCAGCAGCACAGCGGCAGCAGCAGCAGCAGCGTCTGCGTTGCCGTTGCTGTTGCCACCAATGTTGTTGCTGTTGCTGTTGCTGCTTCTGGTTCTCATGTTGTTGTCGTTATTGTTGGTATTATTGTTGTTCTGTGTGGTCCGTTTCTTGTTCTTGTTCGTGTTGCCATTTTCGGTGTTATTAGTCATTGTTCTTGATGTTCTTCTTGTTGTTGATATATTGTCGAAAGGATAAGACTTGGATAGACTTGCACGAGCCTGCACACCAACTTCATCGCAGACACCAGCCGCACGTGTCACACACACACACACTGTGACACACACTCACACACACACACGCACACACACTCACTTGGCCCCACCCCCGGCCACGGACTCCTTCAGGGCATCCTTGCTGCTTCTGCCGCCCATGGCTCTTGCTACGAGGGCATTTCCTTGTAGGCGGCTGTCAACCCTGGTTTAAATGCCAAAGATCCCCCACCACTCTGAGTCTGCTCCGGGGTATCCCACTCACAACCACTCACTCGATCCTTGTCTTGCCGGACATATTCGCTCCATGCATTCCTGAACATCCTCCTCAGGAACGAACTGGGCCAAATGTGTCGAAACAGCGTCATGCAGCTGCGAAGCATACAGCAAGGACAAGTAACACTGAGGGTCGAAGGGCCTTGAGTCCCATCCTCGTACGATATGCTTTGAACGAAAAAGTGCTCACCAGTGTGGGTGCGATCTAACCCGTGAACTACACGGAGCTGTAGCATCTCCACGCTGGGGTGCGTCGTGCATTGCAAATGCCTGCTCGAAATCAAATTCCGCTTCTAAGCCGCTGCAAACGGTCAGCCTCGGCTGGGGCTGAGCTTAGGGCCAGCATTTTCGAGCCTCGGTCCACATGGCACAGGAGTGTCTTTGCATAGGATGGCCTGGCTCGGCCTTGCCCGGCAAACCATGAAATTTGAAGGAAGTCCCCGAAGCATCATGCTCTGGCTTCTGGCACCAATGCTTCCTTGGACGAAGTTTGGCATGCAAGAGCTGCAGGTCTAAGTCCTGACCTCGTTCAGCGCTGGCAAGATTGCAGAACAGCTGGGTCAAGCCACAGCCGAACGATGGACAATTGAGGCCACTGCTTGACGACAGCCCCTGGACCTGCCGAAAAGATCTGTTGCTACTCGCCAAGCTTGCTCCTCCGCGGGGCCCTACTTGGTGTCCTCACAACTTCATCCCTGTGCGGAGCTAAATTTTATCTTAAGTCGCTGACCTCGTTCCCGCAGCATCTCCGCAGGAAGACTGCAATCTGCTCCGGAAAGGACCTGTGGCAGAGCATGCAGTTGCGCAGTTACGACAGAGTTCCGGGTTTTTGTGAATTTTGACTGCAATCGCTTGCAGAAGCCGCTGCCGCGCTAAGAATGCATTGTCCGCTGCTGCCACCATGCTAGTCAACTCCTGCTGCTCCTACGACGGAACGTGAGCAGCGCAAAATGGCTGATTCAGGCTCGGACTGGAAATCGACGAGAAGGCGCTGGTCGGTTCTGGGCAGGGAAGCCAAGTTCTGGTCTTGCACGTCACATCCTACATGACAGGTCCTTTCCGGACCTGGCTGAACTTGCGGCATACTATGATCTGTAACCACATAGCAACTTCAGATGAGGGTTCGCAGACTGAGACGCTCCGACCAGGATGGCCAAGGACCAAGTGCCCTGTGCTCGTTACATGTTGCCGCTCTGAGATGAAGCAGCCGCTCTTCGGTTGGGTTTTTTGTTGCTTCTATTTGCTAACAAGACAGTAGCTCTTATCCGTTCTGCAGGCTATCAAGGTAACAGCTGCTCCAAACAAAGTAAGGCAACAACGACAACAGCAACAGCAACAGCGAAGGAAACAGCAGCAACAACGACAACAGCAACAGCAACAGCGAAGGAAACAGCAGCAGCAGCAGCAGCTGCAGCATCAGCAGCAGCAATGATGCTGGTGACGGTGCCGGTGGTAGTTGTGAGGCATAGACAACGCACGCCCAAAGCCATTGCCTCAGGGCACTGTAATCACCTTCTCCAAGCACCAGACCTGCACTCACTCCGAGAGAGTTCTGGCGAGCAAGTGCTCGCAGCAGGTCTATCATGAAAAGGCAGCTTCTCGAGCTTGACGTTCGACAATCCTCCAGGCTGACCATCTGCATATGGAACAGTCGCACAGTCGATCAACTTTACATTACCAATCATTATGGGGTGGTTTGCAGCCATGAGCGTGGAAGTCACTCTGAGGTTTCTAAGGCTTCTTGTCAACCACTGTCGGCGTCCACCCGAGGCCAGGGCTGTGGTAGAACAAGAGGTCCTGGGCAATGAGGCACGCGGGGAGCGACTATTTCATTACAGCGCGCACACATGTGCACACAGCATACAAGCGAGTACGCAAACGTATGATGAAATCGCGACAGGGATGTAGAACCTCCGAGGTGATGCTTCACTCAGAAACACGCATTCTCGTCGGTCAGCTCGAGCAGCAAGTTGCGGGGATGGGCCGGGTTGTCTGGCCTTCAGCAGCAGGGCAACATAGAGTGAAAGACATGCTGGAGGCCAGCAGGAAGCAGTTCAAAATTCACTTTGTGTCAAACTTGCAACTAAGCTCGAACTCGGAGCCCAGCCGCAGACAGACGGTCAAATGGGCCTGGGACGGGGGTGTCGGTTGCAGTCTTTAGCATCTCGCCTATCGCAACTGTTGCTAATGTGAAGATATGGCACGCAATCGAAGCAACACGGTCAGTGCAATTTGCATTTCGGAAGACAGATGGTGGAGATAAGCGTTTTGCTCCGCGAATCGCTTGTAGGTGGCTAAAGAACTCGACCCCAGTTTCTGCCTGTGCTCTCGATGCGCTCTGCTTGGCTGTTGCCCTCGTGTGTCGGTCTGCCTAGAAGATCTAGACTCCATGCAATCGGCATGTCTGCACCGAGTTTCTGCTTTCAAGCCTGACGGCGTCGGTTTGCGTAGTGCTTGGGTATATGTCTGTGCACACTCCCTGCACTGCGCCCCTGCGTGTGAGCGTTGTGACCTTGGGCTTGCGATGCTGGATCCTTGCATATGCACTCTCTGTTTAATTAGTTTTGCACGACAGGGAATGCAAATTGCAATCAGCCTGCACTGGCCATGAGGGTTAAATTCGAAAATGATAACGACCACAACTCAAAACCAAATCGAAACTTGAGCACCGGTGCGAAGCCGAGTGCTGCACAACATACTCGTCTCGACCAGGATGATCGTGGGGCTTGATTTGCACGGGGACCTGATCTGCACATCTAGCCAACGCTCCAGGCCGTCTGCAGTCTGCCCATTTCTCAAACGACCTGCCCTGCCCGCCATTGTGCAGTTCATATTGAAACACCCTCGGCTTCCAACCGCCTCAGCGAAAATCTGCACCGCGTCCTGGCAAAACCAGTCACATCACACAAATTTGAACACGGAGCTCGAAGGTGATGCTGGTTTCATTTGCTGTATCTCTGCCTACAGCTACAGGCCTTGGAAGTGCTGTAAAGAAAATCTTCGCGAAAGCACCCGAAATCCCAGGCATCGAGCATCGAAGCCCACTGCTGGCGGCAGGACCCGGCATCGACATGCCACATGCCGAGCTTTCATCTTCTAAATTCACGGTTTGGATTAAGGGCTTCCACGCCCTTTTTGCTGCTGGACTCCAGCCGTGGGAGCCCTTCTTGCCACTGGACTCAAGTCTAGCCAGACCCCCACCTACCCGGAACCGGAAGCGCTTTTCGACCCGAAGGACCGTCAGCATCCTCCAAAATCAGGTTTGCATGGCTGTCACGTGCTGCTCGTAATGGTCACGGCAAGGTTCATTTGCTCGAACATTCATACCAAAAGGAGAAGTGTCAACCACGACAACAAACAGTGAAAAAGCAAAACGAAGAAAATTATACTCGACTGTTAAGAGTACAACTAGTAGATCTAGTAGTGGCACATTAGGTCTGGTTACAGCACGCGAAACTTCAGTGTGTGGACGTCAAGCCGGTCGATGTTGTCTAGAGTCTAGTCCAGCAGCCTCGAGGTGTGGCATGACATGCAGTCCGCCAGTCTGGACGCTGAAAGATGCGTATTTACTCAACGAGGTGCGAGGGCAATCCTCCTTTGGCAAGCCGTCTCTTGCAGAGAACTTGGAAGCCGTGACAACCCGGCATTCAAACGGAAGCCGTGAGAACCCAGCAAACAGCACCACGCGATGAAGCAATGCACGGGTCCTCCTCGTCAAACCTTAGAGCAAACTTCACTTCCATTGGCCAGCGATGGTCGTGGGTCTCAGCGCTGCAGAGGGCTCTTCACGATGAGCAGCAACCCTGTAGAGATTCTCTAGAGAATAAGGCTGCACACTGGCTTTTTCCCGTCTGGTGAACCGCTGCAGCTAGACTTGGTCGAGGCTCAGCCGTTCTCCTTGACGTTGGGGCGGGAGGAAGCCCTTTAGGAGCCTGACCATCAGGTGGTGGAAGCCCGCTCCGATAGTATGGGCATAGACCACGCAGAAGAGGACGTTCCAGAAGAGCACAATTGCAGCATTGAGCCTGGGATCGGAAGCTTTGTCGGTGATCCGAGAGAGCAGCCTGTTGTCGAAGTAGAAGCGGAACCAGCCCTGAAAGCATAACGTGCAGTGGCTGATGTAGCTGCCGAAGCAGGTACTCCCCATCGTCTTCAAGTGCCAGGGCACAAATGCCATTCCCAGACCCACGGCAAGGGCCGGCAGGGTGAGAAGCAAGAACTCTCCAAGCCAAAGCATCACGTAGGAGGCCAAAGAGGGGTGCGTCATGTACTGCCAGGTGACTACGTGGCTCCCCTTCTCACGTCCCTCAATGTAGATCGCTTTGTAGTGTGGATAACCGTATTCTCTTGGAACATATGAGAGGCCGAAGAAGAAGGCCCAGGATGCCAGGCAGATGCTTATCTGCAAACTGCGCTCGGCAATGTCCGCATCCATGTACCGCGCCAAAACATCCCGCCCTCCGTTCATCAGCCGAGCCCCAGTCTTCCGAAACCAAGCCAGAAACCCGGCGGCTGTAGCGTGCCAGGCCAGGAGGTAGCAGCCGGGCATGAAGAAGAGATCAAAATGCAGGGTCTTCCATCGAAACATCGTGACCTTCTCAACGAGCCATCCACGCCATGTGAGCGGAATTTGCAACCAAATCAAATCATCTGGCAGCAGGCATGCGGCGCACAGGACCAGCACTGCTTGCCAGAGGCCCACATGAATCTTGCTAAGGACGACCAGCAGCAGACGTGCCCAGACGTAGACGTAGAGGAACCACTCGGTTAGAAGGAAGACGGTGCCATATACGTAAGGATTCACGATCAGCGTGCTCACCAGCGCCGCAGCCAAGGCCACGGCATCACGAGCGCCCAGTGTTGGCTCGCGCCGAGCATCGGCGAAGCCGAGGAGGAGCGTAAAAGCGATCATGTCACGAGCGTGGCAGGCACCGAGAATCACAGCTTCGGCAAGGTCACCTGAGGCGAGGTGCGTCTTGGGGTCGACTGCCGCCCCGTGAACGAAGTTCATGTGCATCATCATCACCAATAGGAGCCAGAAGGCCTGCTGGTTGTGCAACCACCTCTCTTCTTCAAGCTGCGTCTTGGTGAGATGCTGTAGTACACCGAGGGAGTCGAGGATGGCATGCGTCTCCTGCTCCTCCTTGGCGAGGTGTTTTGCAGCCAATGCCTCCAAGTTCTTCAGATCCACCTTGCCGTTAGCTAGCCGTGGCAGGTGTGGCAAAGCCACAAAATGACTCGGCACTGCGTGTGACGGAACGCGCTGCTCCAGGTCTTTCTTCAGTTCATCCACATTTAAATCTGATGGGGAGACGAAGGCCACGATCTGCAAGTGCTGCTGTGCAGCCTCCGCTACAGTCGCCGCGACCTCCGCGACCAAGGGCCCCAAAGCAGCCTCGACCTCTCCAAGCTCCACGCGGCAGCCCCGAACCTTCACCTGGCGATCGAGTCGCCCATGGACGACCAGCTGCTGGTGATTCCAAGAGCCCAAATCGCCGGTCCGATAAAGCTTCCCCAATTGAGGGTGGTCGATAAAAGCAGCTGTCGTAAGATCTGGCCGCTGCCAATATCCTGTGGCCATCACCCCACTGAAGCAAATTTCCCCCTTACCTTGGGCCGACTCCAAAGACCCGGGCCGTAGCAAGTGCACGGCCACATGCGGCTGGGGCACGCCTGCAGGGACAGCGCGGTTCTGACGCCAGGTCTCCATGCCAGTGCGAGCAACAGAGAATGTCGTGTTTTCCGTCTCCGTCGAGCCATAGAAGTTCGCGAGATTCACGTTTGGAAGCTTCTCGAGGACCTGGTCGGCCAAGTGCCAGGAGAGCGGCTCGCCCATGAACACAACTTGCCGCAAGGTCGACAGCTCGCCCGCGTCCAGCAGCAGCTGCAGCACGGAGGGTGTGGCGACCAGTAAGGTCACGCCCGAGGCATCTATGACCTCCGCCAGATGCATGGGGTCACCAGACTTCTTCGGCAGGCCAAAAACGATCGTGCCTCCTCGACAAAGGGCCGGGTACACCTCGTGGCGGAACACCGACCAAATGTTTGATGTCTTCTGCAACACACGAGTTGTTTGATCAATGCCACACTGCTCGGCAAAGAAGTGGGTCGAGTGTGCCAGGCGTGCATGCGTGAAGATGACACCTTTGGGAGCACCGGTGGAGCCAGAAGTGTAGATGACCTGTGCCACCCTGTCCATGGACTCCTGGAACGACACCTCGGGCATCGTGCAGTCGCTGTCCCAGATCAGCTGCCTCGCATGCAACAAGGGTGTGGACAAGTCGGTGAAAGGCGTGTCGTCGTCACAAATCAGGGCTGCTGGCTCCATCTGCCCCAGCAACTCCCGTAGTCGCTTTTCCGGTGACTTACGGTCCAAGGGCACCCAAGCGCCCTTTGCCAGCCAGGTCCCCAAAATAGCGGCGACAAGCTTTGGCCCGCTCTGCAGGTACAAAGCCACCACCGCCACGGACGTCTCTGCTTGGCTCAGAAGCGGCAACAGGATCCGAGCGCAGCCTGCGGCGCAGCCCCGCAGCTCGTCGAAGCGAACTTCGCCGGTCGGAGTGCGCATAGCGCAGGAATCCGGATGTTCAGCTGCACGCTGCAAAAACTGCTCCAGCACTGGCAGCTGCGGGTAGGGCTCGGTGGAGCTTTGCTCCGGCGGTGCACTTGCACTGCCATTCGCGACCTCTGAACCCCGCTGCTCCGAGTCCATTCCGGAAAAGTAGAAGAAGCGGCCGAAGGTGCTCCGACTTGAAGCTTCCTTCCTCTTGCCGTCTAGGGAGCGGACCAATGACGAGCGGAAGACCTCCCAGCCGAATATCAAAACGCCCAAGGCCAGGCAGCACAGGAAGGACACGAACAGGGCGAAGGTCACCGACTTGGCATCAGGATTCTCGATGTTGGAGTGCAAGCATGCCCTCGGCAACTCGAGGCGGCAGGGAGGGGAATGTATGAAATATGAAGACTCGCGCATGACTTGAGCAACGCTAGCGGCAACGGAAACGTGTGAATAAGGACACAACCTCTCTCCTGGATGCCTCGGGGTCTCTGATCTGACACCCTCAACCTGAAACTCGCTTCGAACACAGGTGCAAGCGCTGCAGCAACTTTTCTTAGGATTCTTTGCAAGCGCTGGTTGCTCCCTTGATTTGCTTTATTGTTACGGGGAGCATTGTACGTTCGTTGACATCGCTGCGTAATACACAATTATCCACATTTGCATCAGCATCGAAATGCCCCCCTACAAAACATCTAAGTCTCGAGCAATGTCACACGATAGCACCATGGTCACTGACTTGTCTACGGAGTTGTCAGATATTCACGCCTCTCAGCAAAACTGGCACTCCGGCACATCTAGTAAAACCAACCTAGTGCCAACATGATCCGGACGCTTCCAGAACTGCTGTGGCAATCTCAGTTGAGCCGCTGTGCACTGCTGACAGGTATGCCTGCGTGGCTGCCAAACGTCCTGGACCCATATAACTCTGCGAATGCAGCTAAACGATGCTCGTGGCTGTGTGCAACAGAAACCGACCGCAGGCAGACGGGGAAGCCGCTCTGCAGCCTTTCCTGTCTCAGTGCATGAAAAAAAAATCAGCTGCCACCACTTCGTGGTGTGGGCAAATTCTCGGGAATGCAAAAAGCCGTCAGTCGTGCATGCGGCCAGGCAGAATACATGCGAATGCAACCGGCAAAGACAACCTGCAAAAAAAACATGCTGCAAATCCTTGCATGGCACGAAGTACAGGATGTGTTTGATGGTGCAAGCACACACTGTTCGAGAGCTCCTCTTGCGCCGGCTGCTTTTGCAAGTCTCCGTTTGGAGATCCAAATCCTAATGTTCTGACGGGAAAGACTGCTTGGGTTTTCGCTTCCTTCCCAGAGAAGACTTCCCTGCTGGGAGATGCCTTTGTTTGCTTCCTGTACATGGCAACGTCTACCGGCAGACACATGCACATCACTGAAGCTGTGCGCTTCGCGATGCCGGACCTTTCGAGGACATGAAATCTGTGGACTGTGGACTGCGCAGAGCAACTCACTTCGCTTCGCTTGTGGCTTGTGACCTGAGTCGGGGGAGAAACATGTGCATCTTCTGAAGCGTTGATACCGGCTGGCCAGTCAATTACCTCGCAGCTCTGTTTGATGTGGGAATGATACTGCAAGAAGTCAGCATCAGTATCGCCAGGAGGGCGTCCGACACGGAAACTTGAATATCCAGGTGCAGCTCTTGCAGCCCAAGGTCTCACTCCTGCAGGCTACTGGTTCAGCCCCTGATCAGGGACACAAGAGACAAGCAGCCTCATCAGTAGCAAGAGTGCGATTTCACCACCTAGCGTTTGCATCAACTCTGCATGTGACATCGAACCCACGTATGTAGCATGCTCCATCTGCAGCTTGAAGGCCCACTGTGAATAAGAAATCCCAAAGTGCCCCAGGCCTGCGAGTTCTCTCCTCCGCTTCCAGACCTCGAGAAATGCGTGAGCCGTGAGGCCGAACCTGACCCTCAATGACAAAAAACCACTCAAGCGAAACATGCTAAACGTACCGACGTACTGCTGCCCTGTGCCGGCCCCTAACCGCCCCAACATGCATCGCGCACCTGAGGCCTGGGATGCTACGAGACTCAACCAGGTCGCCAAGCACTTCTCTAACACTCTGACCAAGGCACGACTTGCTCCACCCCAGGCGGTTCTGCGTGGAGCGAAGGTGACAGTGCAGTCTGCTACCAGCTGGCACATGCCGACGCGACTTTGCAAGCTAGCCTTGAGGTATGAGAAGGTCCCACCACTCGAGGTTGGCTTCGGCCCGGATGGAGGCGCAGGAACTAGCCTTGGCAAAGCAAAACAAAGTAAGACGGTGCACGAACCCCCTTTCCTCTTCCGAATTCCGTGGCACGAAACGGCACACAGCGCAACCAAGATACTCGGGTTTGCCTTGAGGAGATGCTGATGCAGCTGGACTAGATCCAGCTTCGGGATGCTCTCCTTTCCAAGGAGCTGTGCCACGAACAGACCCTTGCAGTCGAACGATCAGCTGCTGTCCTTCTGTGATGGGAGAGGGCTTCGCCCGGGCCTCCTGCCACATTGCGACATGGCTAGGGCGTCTCCCAAGCGAGGCTGGGCAACACGAGATTCGGGACATTCAAGGCAGGCCACCGCAGCTGACTGGTGACTGGGGAAGTTGCTTGCGTGACCATGACCGGAACCGTGGCTGTACAGCGTTCACATCCCTTTCCGAGACTCCATGGGTCCTTCGATCCTCCCCGAGACCTCAGGCCAAGCTTTGCAGGAAGACAGAACAGGGGGAGAGAGGGAGACAGCGGGAGGAAGATTCAAAATCAAATTCACAGGCAAACGAGACCGATGTGACCACAGGAATTAGAACACGTAGTCTGTGCTTATGAAAGCTGTACAACGTCTCGCCGTCAAGTTTTCCTTCGCAAGACCACCTCCTGAAGCAAATCGGACAAAACTCCTTCTAAGCTTACGCTGAAAGTGGTGGGTCATTTTTCAGGCACAGGTGCTCTTCCTCCAGCGTTGGAACCTCGATACAAGCGCACGACATGCTGGCTTCCACAGCTGGGAGTGATAGTTCTTTCACGTCTTTGCCAAGGCACAGTCTTGACTTCTTTGTCTGATGTCGTTCCTGGGGTGACCCACGACACGTGTACGTGAAAAGGACACAGCTGAGCAGCGAGCGCGAATAGCAGAATCCGAGCAGCATATTGTCTATGGTACAGAAGTACATACGAGCGTAATGCTTGCATGTCTGATGTTGCAAACATTCTGGCTATAAGCTGAGCTTCGCATGATCTTCTTCTCCAACCTTGGCTGGCACTCGGTGGCTGCAAAGCAATGGCAAGCTCCCCTGAGGTGGGTCGATGTCTCACACGCTCTAAGGTGTGCACCTCTCGGGCTTGTGGCCGTTGCTTCTCATCGACTCCAGGCCAGTGGAAGCCAAGCTCTCAAAATCTTCTACAGCCTCCCAAGGCGAGATGCGCAGCACTTCCCACCCTCTCACGCCTAAGCCTGAAGCCCCGGGCCTGCAGGGTGATCCGAGCGACACTGCTTCTGGCGATTTCCGGTTCTTGGCAACGGCTTGAGAGTTCACTCGTACCCCAAACCACTCGCCACTCTGATCCGTGCCTCTGCACTTTCACATGCTGAGAGACTGGCTCTGGCTGGCCATGGTCCATAATGCCTTGAAGGACTTCCTTGCCGAGGGCCGCTTCGACGGATCCTTCTGCAACAAAGCTTTCAGCAGCTGGATGATACCTCGGTCGGCGGTCGGCTCCGTGGGCTGAGGTCTGCCCACGATGCGCGCAAGAACTCCCCCTGCAGATTACCCGACTGCACCCAGAGGAGCAGGTCGAAGCAGTTCTGAGGCTGGCACTACCAGAAAAATCGCCAAAGAGAGCCGCGTCGTACTTCACCTTGCATCCTCGGCAACGAGCACGGTCATCTTGGGGATTTGTTATCGACTGTCGATTGCTCACTGACTCTGACACATACTCCAGCATGGACTTCTTCGCCCTTTCGACAAGCTCTGCAGAATCTGAAGAAAAAACCCAAAACACTCAAACCGAGGCAGCGTGCGCGCCGTCAGCTCCAGCACCTTCCGACGGGTGAGGGTTTTAAGGCTTAAAGGTAGCAGTAGCTTCAGATTCGGAGGCGCTTCGTTCATGTCTGCCACTTTCAGAAACATCGCCGGCTGGGGGGGGCCCGGTGCATGGCGAGACGACTGGAGATTGAGTGACAAATACGGGCCCAGATGCCGGGGAACATAGCCGTGAAACTGGAGTTGTGTAGCTTGCAAATTGCAAGTCTGGTAGGTATGCGAAAACGAGGCGGCAACGGCAGAAGCGGCATGCTGGAGCACATCGTGCAGCCCTATTTCTTCACTGGCCTTCTTGAGCGTTTTCCCCGGGAAGGGGAGAGTGTTGCTCAAAGCAAAATACAGCACGGCTCCAGCACCAAACACGTCGACCTTCTCGTCCTTTGTTCAGACTGTGCAATGAAGCAGCCAGTCCGTCACATGTCTGTAATTAACAACAGAATGCCGGATAATGCAGCATGGTTATCTACAAAGACACTTGCACGAGATTTGGGCAAGCCACGTATGGGAGGTCTGTAACCACTTCAGGCGGAGCGTAGCCAGGGGATCCCACTCTGCGCTGCATGGCCTGTAAAGACTTCAGGTGGTGGAGTCAATCCATAGTTGCCACAGCAGATGCGGCATGCCTCTTCATCCTTCAAGAATGCTGCGATGCCAACGTCGGACAGAACCGCCTTGTTGTTGGCCTCGCCACTTGCAGGACAAAAACCGAACATAAGCCAACATAAGCCTTAAGCACTTTAAGTTCACTTCGACTGTGGCTCAGAATTTCGCGGCCATGCTTGTCCTTAGATTCCTTGCTGCTAGCCCTTTGGGGCTTCATCTGGTACGTGAGCTTGAGATCTCTCTCGTGAGCAGCTGCCCCGAACATCTTTCCAAGACCCACCGCCCGGCCAGCAAGATGTTCTCAGCTTTCACGTCCCGGTGAACTACGCCCAGGCGGTGGAGATGGGTGAGCGCCGACAGCAGGCACAGCCTGGTGCTGAAACATCTTCCAGCAATTAGCAAATAGCAAGCCTCCCGGTTGGCACTTAATGCAAAATTGGGATGTCGGAAAAATCGGACGGGAGGCATCAGGGTAGCCGCCGCAGTTTCTTTCATGGCACCGTTGGCGGCAAGGTAGTCGAACAGGTCACCCTCTGAATACCTCGTGATGACGGGCTGACGGCTTGCAAAGCGGTACATGCAACGCTGCAACACGGAAGAAACCTCAAAAGCTGAGATAGAAAGCAGCAGGCAATTCTCAACCTGAAGGAACTGCAGCTGTGGGGCAAAGGCATGACGATCGTCCACCGAATCGAGGGGCCCTTCTTGCTCTCCTAGGCTGCACAAAAGGCCCAGAAAGCATGCCAATTCGAAGAAACGGATACCGAGCCCCAGCACAGAAGGCACGGATTGGCAAAACAACTATCATCATCGCTACCACCACGATCGCCATCGTCAGTACTTTCTCATCGTCTCTCGGAGGGCTTCCCGGTTTGCTGATTGGCAGCTACTGTCACGGAAAGCATTTTTTGCGGTGTGCGCCACAGACAAAACGGCCAGTAGACACGTCTCCAGAATATGGGCGACATCGTCAGTGTCATCGCCACCCATCGTCCACAGTATCACCATCAACCACATCATCGCAAGACTGGTTCTCTTGGGCGCATTTTTTGGGCAGCGGCTCAGCTCTGACCGATATCTCCGGATGCAGTGCTCGGGCAACAAGCTGGCTTACACACGAGCGTCTGCCACGGCTTTTGGCAGAACCAGTACTTGTGTTCAGTTCATCCCGCACGCATGCACTGCGGGTCGTGGCTTCGAAAAATATTACCCAACGGCGAGCTGACATACGTGCAAAGCCGCTGCGAAAGGCCATCCAAGCGAATCGAACTGTCGAACACCACAATCAAACAATCCGGGCTCTGGCTGGTTCCTGTCGATGCCGCAACACTGCCACTCCCGGGCTGGCAGCTCCCGATGCTGCCAAGCCAGCACTTGCCACACAACCTAACTTAACCCGCTACACTGCTACACCTAACCGAGCCGGCCCTTACTTCTCCCTTTTGCACAACTCCAAGCTTTGCACCACAAAGTCACAGCACATTCACTGAGCTTTCGGACACCCCTCTTGGCCAAGCCGAGAGTCTGTAGAACCCAGTTCGTTGAAGCAGAAGACGCCAAATAGGGCAGAGATGCAGGGATGACCCCGAGCCACTGCTAAGAACCTTGGGGACATTACATATTAGACACCTTCCAACCAACTGGCAGAAAGAGAGCTGCAGCATCGTGCTGCCGACTGGCTCGATCTCGCTCCTGATGTTGATCTCTTCCTTGGCTCAGAACGACAGGCAAGCAGCACAGTCACTTCTCTTCTGTTATTCCGGACGGACTTAATGTTTGAGAAAGCCGCTGTGACTCCACCGGACTTGTTCAGCTTCTTCACAGCCACCTGGTCTTCGGGGCTATCTGCACCCGCTGCCAAATCGCACGCTCGGCTTCCGCACCTGAGGCACGGCCGGGATGTCGACCTTCGCTGCATCCTTCTGCGTGGGGAGGCGCATCCGGGATTGCCCTGGCCACGCGGCTGAGTGCGGCTTAGCTACTGTTTGTTTGAGAGTTCAAACAGCTTAGAGAGTTGGAAAGAGCTGAAGCACCGTTTTCAAACTAGAGACACAGCCAGACTCTTTCTTTCTTTCTGCAGGGCTTAGGGGTCGTCCAGCGACCCTCAGGCCTTCGGCCCGCCCAGCCTTCACTCTGTGCTCAGCCAGACTCTCTCTCTCTATCTGACTCTATCTCTCTCTCTCTCTCTCTCTCTTCTTCTCCCAGTCTTAAGGGGCGAGTTAAGCCCCCCGGGCACGAAGGCCCGCCCGCCTGTTAACGGGCTGTTAGAGGGGAGTGAAAGTAAGATGATTGGTGGACCGAACAGGCTTCTTGCTTGCTTGCTTGCTGGCGTGGGGTATGAGGGCCGAAAAGGCATCTCTCCCTCTCTCTCTCTCTCTCACAAACCGCCTAAGTAGACTGTGCCGCAGCCGCCAACACCGAGAGACTTCTCAGTCACAGTGTAGCACTCGTGCAGATCCCAACCTTGGCTGAGGTCACAGAAGCACCCACTGCGGCTACGCTGAATTTGGGCACATGGTGTCATGCCGTGTCATGAGTTCCTGAGATCCATGCGCAGAGCACCGCGGCTACCAAACTCGAAAAGGAGTCGGAGGAAGTCGCCTGAAACGGACATTGATTCGCCGTCGAAGGTTCGAGGCAGTGCTGAAAAGTCAAGGCTCTGTGGTCAACGGGCGCTGTGTAGAGTAGCCACACGCCCTGGAGCGGCGCCAGGTCGCCAGCTTCCGTCCTAGATTTTGGTGCAGTCGTCTAGGGCGGCTTGGTTCGAGTTCACATGTCAGCAATCCAGCCTTCGATTGTTCAAAGTGCTACAGAATTGCTGATGCATACCGGGCGTCGATGGAGGCTCACCCTCCACAGGTTTATCGGGACACCGTCGCGGTGCCAGGGCAAGCAGATACCAGGCTCGCTCCTTACCAGACCGGTAGACATACTAGAAAAATAAGACTCCATCCTCTAACGGTAAGCAGTGTCCAATTGGCGTCACCCAGCATATCTACAAAGCTTGCCCAGCACCTCAACACGCCCTCTCGACACTGCCCGACACCTCTTCCTGTGCTCCATCTCGCAACCGAAGGGCCGACTCAGCAGATTTTGCTGCCGCTACGTGAACTAAATCGGCCATGAGGAGGGGCACGGACAGCGTGGTCTCCTCGCAAGATCGCAAGGATGGCTGCGTAACACACGACACTCACTACACTGTAAACGCACAGGAGATCATCTCTGTTCTCTCACTTGCTGCTACATCCCAGAACTCCGTGCACCGTGCCGCTCCCCTGTGGCCGCATTGGCACCCTGCAGCCGGCCCTCGGAGAAGAAGAGCACCTGGGTGTGCCACGACGGGAGACTCCTCACCCAACACGACGAACCTCATGTTAACCCCACTCTGACAACGACGGACTGTGGCCAAGCTACAGCACAAAACATTAGGCACGCAGTGTCACGGTCCTTACCGAAAGACAGTTGCTCACCACACTGACATCTTATTTCCACCGAAACAGCTCGCAAACCGCATCAAGCAAAGACTCGGCCTGCACTCCCTGTGGCAAATCTCGGTCGGCTGTGCCCTTTGACGATGCCCCCATTCCCATCCATTCCCCAATCGTTCTCTCAAAGGTGCCGGGCCCTGTTCCGAAGCTCCTGGAAAGCCAGCCTGCACTCGATTGAATCAAACCCGATACAGTCACTGAGTCAAGTGTGTCATGCCGGGCAAACATGGCCACAACATGGTCATCGCCACAATGTTCTTACAGCGACTGAGAGGTTTGCCCATCTGGCACACTGTGTACCGTGTATGCGCAAGGCAGGTAAGGCTTGTTCGTGCTTCTTTCTCCACGCCCGCGCGGGCGGCGGGGGCAGGCTCTCCACCAATGCCACGTCCAAAAGCTGCTTCATGGGAAGTATTCATGCCTCGTCATGGCGGCTTGGCGTATAAGATGTAGTTGGCTTCATTACGCCTTTGCTTTGTGTTTCTTCTCTGGCGGCTCCTCAGCCTCAGGCGTCTTCGTTGCACAGAGTGCCAAGAACTTCTCGATGCCACCAGGTGCAGCTCCGTAGCCACGGAAGTAAGATTCACAGCCCGGGCGGGCAGCCTCCCAAGCCCGCTCGCACGCTGCGAGCTGGTCGCTGGGCAAGGGCCCACCCTGCCACGCAGCCTAAGAACTCAAGTTGTCACGACTGGCGACTGGACACCCTGCCTCGAAGTAAGTAAACGAACAGGCAAATCAACCTGTAAGCAACCTGTAAGGAAACTGCAACCCAAACTAGCACAGTTTGTCCAGCCTGCCTAATTACTCTTTCTGACCTGCTTTTCGAAGCATCTTTCTTGGTTAACTTCTTTCGCTCTCACACTATCGGTCTCTGCTGATGGCTATCTCAGCATGTGAACCAGCTGCAGACAGCATGTCCGCCATAGGTCGTGTTGCATCATGTTCCTTTTGCTTTGCCGAGACATTTCGCTGGTCAGGAGCCAGAAACACTCGTGCGATCTCGCGTGGCTTGTCCGCTTCACAGCCATGACTCCGGAGCTGCAATGACAGGCTTCGGGCTCATTCATGGCAAGCGAAACCGTCGTTCACTGTCTTTGTTCCGTGGTCCTGCGGCTCACCCACCTCTGCGACCTTCCAAAGAAGATCAAAGAAGCAAAACCGATTGGTCAGGACCCCGCGAACCCAAACCTTCCACTCGGCCTCCTTCACTACACTTGTATTGTTTGGGACACAGCGACTGGATGGAGTTGTGTTTGTCTTCGATTACGGTGTGCGGCTCTCCATGTGCGACCTGCACCAACCATGCAAGGCCATGTCTACCCCTACCAAATGAAGCTGGCCCGTACCTAGTTACTTCTTGCCGAGCAGCCAAATTTGCCACAAGTTGCGTGTCTTTGGAAACTCCGAGGATGATACCGTCCCCATCGGTCAGCATAGAGTGGTGGATCAGCCATCGAAGAGCCACATTGGCCAGGTTGACTGAGCTTCCTTGCGAGGCGGCTGTTTCAGAGACCACTACACGAACTCGCCTGCCATCGATCATGCTGGTCTTGTCTTCGACCACCTTTGGCTCGACGGGTGGTTCACTCTCCTTAAGCCCACAGGCTTCCAAAAGGATGCCTACACCCTCGACCATCGCCTTGTTGCCGTAGCGCTTGTGGTACACATCGGTTCCAGCCTTTACACCTATTCCGAATGCGTTGTCGAAGTCAGAGGAGAAGCGGCCAGAGCTCGCCCTGGCAATGTCTTCCAGAGTCCTATACCTTCCCGTCAGCAGGCCTCCAGCCAATGGATTGTACATGTAAAGCCTGAGTCCAAATTGGCGTGCCACCGGCACAATCTCACGCTCCATGTCCCGTGCGATGACACTGTACGGGCCCTGGTACACTGTCGGCAGGACGATGCCACGACCCTTGCATCTGTACCATATATCCACGACAGCCCAAGCTGGGTAGTTCGACAAACCGAACTCTTTGATCTTGCCTTCAGAGTGCAAGTGAGCTATTCCATCCAGCGTGTCATCGATATCTGTTGTTATATCTGGCGCGTGTAAATAAAACAGGTCAAGACAGTCCACTCCGAGCTTCTGCAGGCACGCATTACACTGTTCTACAACCGAGGCCTTAGATAGTGAGTAATGAGGCGGCACCGCTTTGGCAGCCTTCGTGGCAATTGTGCACCGCGACAGAATAGAAGGGAAAGCCTGAAAGGTTTGGCCTAGAGTCGTCTCAGTATCACCATCTGGTGTACACTGCTGGTACATACGAGCAGTGTCGATCATGGCGCCCGCTGGTGATTTCGTAGAGCTTGCGCCCACGAAGCTCCGCAGCATGGTGGTCACAGCATCTGGCTTCACTTGGCCTTCGACTCCGAAAGTCATGGTACCGAGAATAGGCCACACTTGCGGCATGGCTTCGAAAGAGCAGTCGTGCCACTGTTGCGTCTCCAAAGCGCTGAGGTATCATTAGCTTTGCTTCATGGTCGCTTGGGAGCATTTTGCTGATTGCATGTCGCCTTTGCTGGGACCTCGTGTCAGTCATTCGAAGCTGCATGGCAACAACGCGACATCCACCGGATCAATCAATCTCGCAGAAATCAACGCAGTGCTCCGTGTAAACAGTGCGTAGGGGCGCTTATGACAGCACACATTGACATGACCGGCCCTGCACACCTCTGCCGGCGTGCCGTCAGGAGCCGACCGTGCCTTTGCTGGGCGAGACAGTCTTAACGAATCCCAGCCCGTCAAACATGCTGCCAGGCGTGCTTGACATGCACTTTGCGGCTTACAATTGCAGTTCCAAGTCGCCGTGGACAGCGGGCTACCTGATGCTGCCCGCTGCAGAAGGTTGGCCAAGCATTCCTCTCATGTTGAATCGGCTTCGGTCCATGATTTTCGAAGTACGACCGTTCGGTGCGTCCGGGTGCATCAGACCAAGGTGGCTGAGGCTGCACTTCACATCATGCCACAAAATCGAGTTACCTGTTGTGCCAATATGCCAGTGAGGCCCCCGGATGGCAAGCCACAGCAAGCACGGCAGGTCTCTGAGTTGGACTGCGAAACTCCGTCATAGCAACAGGTAAGGGCGTCGCTCACCCGGCGATACGACATGATACGACTGCGCGGTGCGTGCCATAGGTTTCTGAGGTGCAGCCATGCAGCATGCCGACCTCGCAGCTTAAATGCCGCCTGAAGACAAGCGGTTGCTGGACCCTGCGAACAGCTCTCTTGACCCTCAAGGGCCGCCGACTGGTCGAGCCCTGCCTCTTCCGACGCGGGAAGCGTCCAAGGCGCCGGGGCGGAAGAGGAGGAGCTTCTGCTGCTCTCGCTCGTGTGCACCTTAGCTGAAGAGCCACGAACACAGATGAATGGGCAAGGTCGGAAGGCAGCATGGTGCACAGCATGGTGGCAATCTTACCCAACATGGCGGAGCCTTGGCCTGTGAATACAATTAGACACTGCCATTATGACTCATTATGCTTCAGCATGCTCTTCCTCCCTGAATTTTGTGGATTGTCATAACTGTAAACTGCAAAGAAGATTGAAAAAAAGCTTGGCGGTCGTGAAAGCGAGGATTAAAGGAGCAGCTTCACATCCCTCATGCTGTGGAGTGATGGCAAGAAAGCAAAGCCAAAGAGGGTTGCCTCAAGCTTCGGCTTAGTCTTGTCGGTCCAGTCAAGACAGCACATACGCAGACAGTGTCGCAAACCACCGTCAAAAGTCACTCATTGTCACTGCAGCGGAATATATTTGCCGAGTCGCTGGATGCAACCAAAGCCAGCGGAAGCCGCTGGGCACAGCGGCTTCACTCATGTCCCGCGGAGGTCCCTCTCAGTTCTTCCCTGACTTCCAGGCTTCGCTCGGTTCCCGATTGGGGACCAAAAGAAGCTTGGGGCAAGGGCTCCCGGGACGCTGCTCGAAGCCAATCGAGCTGAGGCGCACGCGCAGCAATTTAAGTGGCTCTAAAGGTCTGACAGGTTAACTCATGGAAGGCACTGAGCGTTACCAAAAAGCTGCAAGGAAATCATGCGAGATCATGTGCCGTGCTGAACTTGCGTTGAAACCAAGGCCCCTGCTCCAGTGGTCCAGGGCGCATCCTCGTGAGCCTGGCTCCAACTTCTCTCATGTCTGAGTTCCGGAGATCTTACAGTAGAAGCTAGAAAGTTGGAACATCATTAGCCTCATGCCCTTAAAGTAAAGCAAAGGGAATCCCAGCATGAATCATCCTAAATCGATGTGCCAACTTTCTGGGGTTCACTATAGAACCGGTGCTTTTCGGAGAACGGCGTGGTCTTCAGGATGCATCCCTGTCAACCCGTTCCTAGCTGGACATCGACGTGCTGCCTCGAACTGTGAAGTCACGCCAGCGCCATCGCTTGTGAAACTTAAGCTTGCGGGGTAAATACTGCACAACTGCACTCTGCAAGATGCACTATACTCACTACACCACTGAAGCTCCCTCGGTGACAATGGTCAGCCAATGACCGCTTGTGCATCTCCACACATGCTGCATGTACCGTAACATCAACCTCTGCACCTCGAAGCCTGGCACAGTCACTGCCGGGCAGCCAGGAGTAACTAGGCGAAGTTTACAGAAGATGACGAAGGCATTCTACGGTGATGCGAGCGAGCAAACTTCAGCTCACCAAAACCGGTATAGGAAGGCTCAGTCACTATTTTCGTGCGTAGTTTTCCGTGCCCGACATGCAGAACGCAAGAGTCTATATGGTCCATCGGATCGACCGATGTCTGTCAGCAGTAGTGTCACAGAGAACTCTTGAAAACTCCGCGACGAAAATCGGAGAGTGGAAGGGAAGCCAAGAGAGCAAATTCTGCGCGAGCCTTTGCTTATGGAGCCATCTAGTGCTTCGCCCTCCACAAACTCCAAGGGAAAATGGCAAGCTTTTCAACTACGATTCCGTTGCAAACTGAGGCACCTTCTCCTCACCACGAGGGCCCAGCCGGCCTTGCTCCTTGCAGTATCTGGACATGTTCTGTGACTGTGCGAGGCCACAACACACGATTCCAACAGTGTCGAAACTTACCATCTATCACCCATCAGCCGACAGCCCAACAAAGGGAGCCGTGCCCCGTCAGGCCCATGGAACACTCAACGTCCTTCTTGTCGTACTGCTCGTACGTCTGACCCATGGCCAAGCCCGCACTGTCCTTTCCAGCAACCCAATGCTGGTCTCGACGCTGAAACTATCAAACCTTTCCACATCGTTTTGTTGTGCACTACTCTGTGTACTTTGTCACATGTCAGTCTCCGCATACAACCAGTGATGATCTGCAACCCTATTCATTCCAACACGACTTCCAACATGGCCTGCTCTTCGCCGGGAAGGAGCTGCTGCAGCACGCCGTAGGTGGCAGCCTGAGAAGTCTGGTGGTCGAGAGACTGGCGGCTGCAGGCGGCTCGATTCTGCGCGCGGGACTTGCTGGACTAGATACAAAACTACTCTTACAACCTCAGCTACGCGTGCGTGTGCCAACTTCAGCTTCAGCAGGTTTCCGATGCTCTTGCTGGAAAGATGTGCAATGTGATTCTATGACCTATCCAGAGCAAACATGCTGACAACATGTTCGTTTTAGGGGGTTACAATCCCACTGTTGCGCAAAAGCATCGCCTGCCATGCCTCATCACCATCATCCTCATCCTCATCCTCATCCTCGTCCTCGTCCTCATCCTCATCCTCATCCTCATCCTCATCCTCATCATCATCATCATCATCACCATCTCAATCATCATGACCGCCACTACCGTCGGCATCACCGTCTTTTGTTCGCGTTTCTGCTGGAGCTGACGTTGTCGTTGCTGCTCCTGCCATTGTTCGTACTATTGCTCTTGCTACTGCCCTCGTATTTATCATCTTTATTCTCATGTTTTGCGACTGCGAATGGTCTCGATATTGGCGGTGATGCTTGGTTCAAGTGGTGCTGGTGCTGGTTTTGCTGGTAGTGTTGCTGCTCCTGCTGCTGCTGCTGCTGGTGCACTAGTGGTGCTGGTGGCGGTGGTGGTGCTGGTGGTGCTGGTGGTGCTGGTGGTGGCGGTTGTGGTGGTTGTGGCGGTTGTGTCGGCGGTGGCGGTGGTGTTGGCGGTGGTGTTTGTGATTGCGGTGGCAGTGGTGCTGTCGGTTGTGATTGAAATGTAGTATTATGAGTTTCTTTTGGCCTAAGGCTCCAAACCCCGGAAAGCATAAGCAGGGCACAAAAGAGCATAAGCAAAAGAGCATAAGCACAAAAGAGCATAAGCAAAAGAGCATAAGCAAAAGAGCATAAGCACAAAAGAGCATAAGCAAAAGAGCATAAGCACGAAGAGCATAAACAAAAGGGCATAAGCAAAAATACTGAAGCAACATCAACACATATGCCAAATCTCGTTTACCTGCAGAACCGCATAGTGTGTCAGAGACCACAGCGACAACAACAACGACAACGACAACAACCACAACGACGACGACGATTTTTATTGGACGCTGAGCTAGCGGGCTCTGCTCATAGCGGGCGAATCAGAAACTTCGAGACGTGCCGTAAGCCAGCGCCGCCCCTTAGTAGCTGACCTGCCGACATCCTCAGAGAAGGAAAAAAGGAGCCGTAAGTAGAAACTAACGAAAAGAAGGGCCTAGGGGAAAAGAGTGTCACTGCATACTGCACAGTGCAGCAGCAGCTCTTTGAGCACTTGCTACAAGGAGGCAGGTCGCTGGACTTTGCCATCAGTCCCCTAGGGCGGTGCCCTCATTGTTGCACAGGCGTTGCCCGGCAATCCCTGACGCTTCCTCAAGTGACAGCTAGGCT
>BGNK01000107.1:352766-366593 GCA_003297005.1 Symbiodinium sp. clade A Y106 | reverse complement strand
ACATGATGTACGGGATTCACCGAGAACTTTCCAGCGCACAGGAAACTTTCCAGCGTCGCCGATTCACAGGGTATTTTCCAGCGTTGGTGCTATGTTTTTCCAGCGTTCGATGGTTAGGGGTCTTTAGCAGCAGACGGCAACAACCACGACGACCAGCCACGACGAGGATCGCGAGCCGAAAACTATGCCTGAACTGGAAGACGAAGACAAGGACGCTTCAGGTAACCTTGTTTGAAAGCAGCAGATCCAAATTGGCTGCCTAAACCGTGCCCTAGGGAAAAATACTGGTAGCTTCGGGGAGCATGGCTTGAGGGGCTTTCCCAACCCGATGCAAAACAAGAGGAACTCAGGAAAGTCCGTGCCCGACTTTCTCAATTACTCATCGGCTAGGCTAGACTGGTCTTGCAGAGGCCATACCCCAAGTCAGCGGTCCAAAACCCAACAGAACCTTAACCTGATCAAAGCAGCCCAAGCCCCCAAACCCCCAAACCGCTCCACGCAAGCCCTGAACGATAAAGGCTACTTAAATCCATCTAAATCCGAAAGCCTTATCAGCCTTACCCAAAGTCCAAAAAAAGCCGAAAGCATCGACCCTAAAGCCTAGAACCCCTAAACTTCAACGAGCTCAACCCCAGGACTGCGATCCCCACAATCTCGCCGAATCTGGTGAGTCAGGCCGCCGGTTTAGGGTTGGGGGTTTACAGGGTTGAGGGTTTAGGGCTGAGGGTTTAGGATTTTTTAGGATTTTTCGGGTTTAGGGCTTAGGGTTAGTATGGTGCTTTCCAAGGATGCAGATTCCTTACTACAGATAGATATGTAATATTCTCAACAAACCCATTCTAGGTGTTAAGGCCCGCGTCTATTCGTTTAACCGGTTCTTTCAAGTCAAGGGTGTATAAAATGTCGTTTGGGATGACTTCGTTTTCGGAGGGTGCTTGTTTCAGTTGTAGACTAGGGCTTTGGGGTCAAGGGGATTCGGGGTATGTAGGGCTTGGGACTGCAGTTGTTGGCATTGGTTTAGGGGTCATCGCTTCGATCTGTGAATCTATGACTGCATGCATTTAAGATTCGGCATTTCTAGCAGATCGGGGGACCGTGGTAGACCCAATTTAGCAGGATCTTTTCTACCAGCACCCTTATACCGAGACCACAAAACCTAAAATTTGGGCCCATACCTCTCTCGCTTCCCCAATCCCTCGAAACCCTGAGCTTCCATAAAGTAAATAAAGCCCTAGCTTTAGAGTTTAACAGTGACTGCTATAGCTTCTGTAAGCTTTGTAGAATGCCTGTGGGGCTGCGCTCGCAGGAAAGTAGCCTAAACCAAAACTTGCATCCTGAACCTTCAAACCCTCTTTGCCTGAATGGCCCTGAAGCTCCACGCCGAGCAGGGAAGAATCAGTGCATCATTGATATCACCGGCGCACTCTCTTCTGCGAGCTGCTTTGTCAAACGGTGTGTGTGTGTGTGTGTTCTTTCATAATATCAGGGATCCACCTTCGTCGGCGTCGTTGTAAGTGGGGTCTTATTTGTTCCGGTCTCTAGTCGGTGTCTTTATAACTAACACTCCAGTCAAAATCTGCATTTCTGGTAGGTTTTGGCAACCCCTTCTAAGGCGCCCTTTCCAGGAGCCGTCTTCCTAAGGCCCCTACAAAATCCTTGGGTTGGGAATTCCTGGGCTTGTCGGGTTGAAGCTTAAGGCCGAGGCTTCAGGCTAAGTCTTAGGGTTTAGGGCCTTGGGGGTTTCAGGGTTTAGGGTTCAGGGTTTAGGGGTTCAGGGAGCGGGTTTCCGGGATTGGGCTTGACTTACGACGACAAAGAAACTCAAAGATCCAGACTATACCTTAAACTACCAAAGCCTACTTTGTGGTAGGTTCTTATTATAAACCTAATGTGGAATTTATAGGGACCCTACAAAAAAGTAGGTTTTGATAGGTTAAGGTGCAGGCACGCACAGCGAGCCGGGAAAACTCTGTCCCAATGGCACAATCTTCTGAAACTCCAGGAACCCTACACCATGAAACCCTTAGTCTACATCCTCAAAACCGAAAACCTAGACAAGCTCCCCTTGAACATTCATGAGTACTGTAGGGGCCTAAAGAATTACCAACAGTATTTTGGGGGTTCCTTAGTATAACTCTAGCATAACGGGCCCCAAAACCCTATTCTAATTATTGAGTCCCCTAGAGTATCGCCCCAGGTATCGCATCAACGCTCATCAGCCTCAACGTGATCAACTGCCCAGGCACACTGCAATTTTCCGATGCGTTGCAGCAGAGTTCCTTTGTCAGCATTGGGGGCATGAGCTTGAGACAGGCTTTAGAGTTTAGGGTTTATTGGGGTTAATTAATTACCTACCCAAAGGATCTGCCAACTAAAGGATCGAGGTATTCATTAGCAATTGGGTCATAAGTAGGTTCTTATTCGGGCTTTCTGGGGTCACAGCGCTGCAAGGCTTACTTTTGGCCGGCTATCCAAGTGCCGTTATCCTCGAAGCAAAGAAGAGACAGCGCTGTGGGAGTTTCAAGGAACAGGGGACCTCAAGATACACCCCGAGTAGTAAAGTTTTGTTACGGACAGTTTTCAAAAGGAGCCCTGAATTTCTGAGCCTCTGACATGCTCTAACATGCGAGACTCTGACACGCTGACGCATGACCCGAGTTCTTGCTCGGTTTGCGTATCCCCTAGCAGTCAGTAGCATGATTTAATTAGGGGTTAAGAGTTTAGGGCTCTTCTTGGGGTGCTGTTGCTACGAGCGTGTCGTTGGTACTGTGGGAATCATCAGCGGGTTTTTTGTTTCTTTACGCAACAAGCCGTTGGCTTGCGAAGCCTCTGTTTGCAAGGATTGTGCGCTGCCTCCATCCTGAACATCGTGACCGTTTCCAGCTACATGACCACTTCTTTCGCGGTGGCCTTAGTGGGGCTTTCTCAAGACTGCGTCGTCAACACGAAACCGGGAAGGTGGGCTGTCCTTGTAAGGAAGCTCGCATCATGGTGCAATATATAGAAGCCTGAATAGTTACCGACAATCTACCCCAGAAACCGATTCAAGGCTCGTATATGAACATGGCTTTTCTTGCAGAAAGCACCGCTTTCGACTGAAGCTCTTTTCGATCTGTAATATCCTTTGTTTAAGCCTAAACACTAAGCCCCCAACACATGGTTCTAAAGCCGTATGACTAAAACATACTAGAACCCTCAGCCCCGAATAAAGGCCCTAGGCCCTGTTATTGAATTCGAGGCCTTGAACCCTAAACCCTAAACCAATAAGGCTGTAAGGACTCACATTTGCAGGCTTGGGGGCCCAGAGACCATACTATATAGGGTTTAGGGTTTAGGGGGCATACTATATAAGGCTGTTGGGCTCTTTTGACTTAGTAGCTGAGTAGGTAACCTTTAACCTTTCGGGGTTCCTATAGTCTTACCATGATTCCAAAAGGTTAACCTTTTTTGGGCTAGGGTACTCAGGACTTCAGCCCCTAAGTTGCGCTTTAGGGTAAGATTATTCCCCTCGTGGTTCCTATATACATAGTTAGAAGTATACTACACTAAACCCGAAACCCCTAAACCCTGAACCCCTAAACCCCTAAACCCCAAACCCTACACCCCAAAACCGTTCGGGTTATCGAGACCCCATATTATAGTACCATTGTAGATCCCTTATAGTAACCCTTATGGACCCCTTTAAAAGGAACCCTTTACAGGAACCCCATTCCAATTATATGGGCTTTGGGGCTGCCATAGAACCCTATTATAGATCCCTCATATACCCCTCTAAAAGGAACCCTTTTAAAGGAGCCCCATAGAAGGAGCCCTTTAAAGGAGCCCTATTCTAATCATGAAGGCCTCTTATATTATACCCTCATACTTCCCTCTATAGTAACCCCTATAGATCCCTTATAAAGGACCCCCAACCCCCAACCCCCAACCCCCAACCCAACCCCCAACCCCTATTCTAATTATNCCCCCCCAACCCCCCCAACCCCCAACCCCAAACCCCCAACCCAACCCCCAACCCCTATTCTAATTATTAAGGCCCCTAAAGTGGCCGAGCAAAATTTCGGAGGCGACTCTTGGGAACATCTGCGGCTGCTTGGGATTGGATTCAGGATTTGGGGTTAGGGTTTAGGGGGTGTAGGATATAGGGTTTAGAGGGTGTAGGATATAGGATTTAGGGTTTAGGGTTTAGGGGGTGTAGGATATAGGGTTTAGAGGGTGTAGGATATAGGATTTGGGGTTTAGGGTTTAGGGGGTGTAGGATATAGGGTTTAGAGGGTGTAGGATATAGGATTTGGGGTTTAGGGTTTAGGGGGTGTGGGATATAGGGTGTAGAGGGTGTAGGATATAGGATTTGGGGTTTAGGGTTTAGGGGGTGTGGGGTATAGGGTTTAGAGGGTGTAGGATATAGGATTTAGGGTTTAGGGTTTAGGGGGCGTGGGATATAGGGTTTAGGAGTTGTAGGGGTTTTAGGGGTGTAGGATTTAGGGTTTTAGGATTTAGGGATTCAGGATGTAGGGTTTAGGCTTTAGGATTTAGGGTTTAGGGTTCAGGAACTAGGGTTTAGGAACCAGGAATTAGGGTTTCGGGTTTTGGGTTTAGGGTTCAGGAACTAGTAGGGTTGAGGGTGGAAGCTTCAAAGGGCGACAACGGATTTTTCGGGTGTGATTTGAGGTCCTGGAGGCTAGGGTAGGCGCCAGAAAACTAGACTAGCGGTTTGAGTTCTGAAGTTGGTCGGTTTGGATCCTCGGGTGTGGGATTTATCCCGATTGTGATTGCAGTGCTTGAAGCACGGGTGACTGGACAAGGATCAGGGTTTGAGGGTCTTGGGGTCTAGAGCATTAGGGTTTGCGTTGTGATTTTGTCCTTTGCCCAAAACCCCGAATCACCAAGTCCTAAATGGGGCTCCGATTACGAACATGTCTTCGAGCGATTATGACAAAAGACTCAGTCATGGTTCAAGGGCCCCAAGTGCTCAAACAGTTGTTCTGGCCCTAGCCCAATCCGTCTTGGTACATTTTGAGCCTAGGTTTACATAGTTTGCAGCAGTTTTCTTGCATGATGTGCGCACTATATGAAGTAGCTATCATAGCTATCCCTAAACCCCAAACCTAAACAGGGACAGTGGATGGTCTATACCGTATGGATCTGTTTTTTTCACGACTATTGCATCAAATAAACGCACGTCCCACTTCGCAAGGAACACTATGTATACTTGGCAACACCCTAGTCCAGCACAGGTAATGTAGGAACCTGATTAAGAAACCCTGGGCCTATAACCCCAAAATAGTAGAATGCATATAAGGAATCCTAATAAAGGCCCAAGGTTTCTTAATCAGGTTCCTACGGCAAAGAGACCCCAACTAGGACGCCTGTAGGTCCAACAAAAGCACTTTTTCCTCGGTCCCCGATCCTTCAAAGCAGGGCTCAAGGCGAAGTTGTAATATAGGCGCCTTAATAATGAGAATAGGGTTTGGGGCTCCTTTATGGTATAGTTATAATAAGGAACCTTAAGCAATAATATTGGTGATTATTTAGGCTTCTGTGGTACGATCCCTCAGGCACTATGTCCACGCAGCTGGAAAAGCGCACAACCAGCGGAGCAAAGCCGTGAAAACACTTTGCAAGAGAAAGACACGACAGAGAAGGACACGACAATGGTAAGTATTGCTAGTAGTGGTAGCAGTATTTGTAGTAGTAGTCCTCGTCGTCGTCGTAGTCGTAGTCGTAGTAGTAGTCGTAGTAGGAGTAGCAGTAGTTATTATTATGATTATTCGTAGTAGTCGTAGTAGTAGTAGTCGTCGTAGTAGTAGTAGTGGTGGGGGGAGGAGGAGTAGCAGCAGCAGCTGTAGCCGTAGATATTGCCGTAGCCGCAGCCGTAGCCGTAGCAGTAGCAGTCGTGGTGGTGGCGAGTAGTAGTAGTCGTCGTTCCTGTAGCAGTAGCAGTAGCAGTAGCAGTGGCAGTGGTGGTGGTGGTGGTGGTGGTCGTAGTAGCAGTAGTAGTAGTAGTAGTAGCAGCAGCAGCTTCAGCGGTACACCTTGGAGTCGCAGTAGCTGCATTTACAGTTGGAGGGTCTGTTGCAGCAGGTGCTGTTGTAGTCTGGCATACGACAGCTGTCTGTTGTCTTCACAATAGACGATGCTGGTGGCAACAAACTAAGAGCATGATGACGATGACTGGATCATGCAGCGGTTGGTGGTGATCAGAGCGGCGACGACAATGCTGATGCTGTTCAGTGTGTTCACGATGATAAGGTTGATGATGAAGTTGAGTTGCAGGTGATAACGTTTATGTATAGATCATGACGACGGGTACACTGGCGACTGTGAGCAGTGAGATAATAGTGCGTGCTGCTTACTTGCCTTTCATCCTTCTGATTTGTCTTGCTATACTGTCGGCTGTCAGCCATCAGCGCCACGACTCTTGTTGCTACTACCCTAGTCATTACTACAAGTGTCTGGGATTCCGAACTTGCACCTGGTCTTTAGTTCGGAAGAACAAAAGTCATTACTACTGCTGCTGTCAGATATAGTCGTGGGTCTGCTCCTGCAACGAAAAAGGTGATGTCTGAGAACACTGCAACCGGGAGCCTTGAGCTACAGCCTACCCAGTAGCAGCTGCTTCTGCGATGAAACAAGCCATTTTGGTCCAACCGGGAGCCCGCTGACACAATCCCATACTGCGCTCTGGCGAAGATGGCTACCAAGGAGTCCCGATGTGATCAAGACACGTTTTGGTTTCTGCTTCCGGGCAAGAGCAGGCACCGAGTTTCCAAGAACAGTCACAGCAACATCAATGGTTCAGTGGTTAGTGTATGTGGCTCCGGGAGTGCCAACCGCACTCGCAACAGAATGGGCAGCCCTAAACCTGAAGCCTGACAATCTTGATCCCTAAACCCCAAGGCCTGAATGAGAGCTTTTGCCTGCATCCTTACAGTAGCCAGAGTTTTGGACGTAGTTTGTTAGGTCTTTGAACATGCTCAGGAAATCCTCAATCCTGGAATCCAGCTCGAATGATTGAACCTCTTGTAAAGCCCTCCCAGGTACCTTACTTTAATTATCGAGAGCCTTATATGGGAGTTTCCGAAAATAGGGGTACCTTATTTTGGGGTCCTTATAAGGATCCTACTATTTAGGGTGCAAAATTGGGGTCCCCCATTTTCGGAAACTCCCATATTGACTTGCGCACAGGCCCCAGAGGCTTCATGTTAGAGCACTTACAGATAGAGCCCTCAAAGGAAGCATTTTAAATCTTAATGACTAAGACCCTCATCTGTAAACTCTATAAGCCCTAACCAAACTCTAAACCCTAAACTCTCAACCCCGAAACCCTTAACCCAAGGATCCAGAGTCTGCCAGCATGCTGCTCAACGGTGCAGAGGTTGAGGCCGGAGGGGTCCGCGCCCGCGGAGGGGTTAGGGCTGCAGGGCGTTTGGGGCGTGGGTCTTAGGGTTTAGGGTTTCAGTATCTTAGGATGTTATGTTTTGGGGAATTTAGGTTTTTAGAGCTTTGGGTGTTTAGGGTTTGTGACTTGGGGTTGCAGGGTTTTAAGGTTTAGGGTATCAGGGTTAGGAGTTTCGGGCTTTGGTAATTTAGGTTTTTAGGGTTTCGGGCTTTAAGGGTTGCTGTTCTAAGGTTCATGGTTTTAGGGCGAGGGTTTTCGGCGCGTCTCGGGTTCAGGGTCTCTGCAGGAAGGGTTTTAGGGTTTTAGTGTTAGAAAGTGTCTGACAAGGTCTGAGAAAGGTATTTATTGTTCAGGTTCCATTCCTGAGCCCTCCCAGCTGTAAGGTATAGGACTCAGGATCCAGTGTAGCCATTAGGCGTCAGAATGTGGTTTCGCAGTCCTCAAGGTTCGATCTGTTGCAGTCTTTTCTAGGGTTGCTTCTACTAAATGTTATCCCGAGGCTTTCAGGGATTTTTGTTTCCTTGCAGAGGCCGGTGTATGTGTGATGCAGTCGCAGTTGTGATTATGGCCCGCAGCATCATCAAGCACGCCAAATGTGGGCACATTTCTGTAAGCTTGCAAGTGCATGTCCTTGTTCTCCAGTGGGAACTGTCGTCACCGCGGTTCTTTGCTTTCGTCCAAATCTTCCGTATGAGAAACAGAGGGCCGTCAGAATTAGCGGTTTAGGGGGTATGTAGGGTACCCTAAACCCTCCTTGCGATCCTTGATATGGGAGTTTCCGAAAGTTAGGGGTACCTTATCCTTGGGGTCCTTATCATAAGGATCCTACTATAATATTTAGGGTACTATATTAGGGTCCCCTATTTTCAGAAACCGCCAATAAGCTAACCATTGATATTTGGGGGAGCTAAGGAGCCAGGGATGATGATAACCCCTATTAAATACGGAGCTAAGGAGCCAAGGGAAGCCCCCAAAACCACTGGTTAGTAAGAGCGCGTGAGCTGCCAGCCTTTTCCAGGACGACGGCACGAAGGAGCCTGGGGCCCCCTCTGGATCTCGCATCTCGGTCCGATTTTACGGGTTTAGGGGTTATGTTGCGGGTTCCGTCATTCAGGGTTCAGGACTATCTTTGTCCTGGTTTAGGGTCTTTTCTGAGTGGCTGGTTTGGGGTTGAAAGGTGCCTTCGGGTTGCTTGAACTTAGGGTTCGAGGGGTTTGGGATAAGGAAAGGATGGAATATTGGGGATCTAATATAGAGTCTGGATAAAAACGGGTAAAGTGTACTCTAAACTTAGACCCCCTAAAGCCTAAACCCTAAACCCCAAAGCCTTAACCCTAAAGCCTAAACCCTAAACCCCAAAGCCTTAACCCTAAAGCCATTTGGGATTTGGGGTTTCGGAATTGGGATTTCGGATTTCCCTAAACCCCAAAGCCTTAACCCTAAAGCCTAAACCCTAAACCCCAAAGCCTTAACCCTAAAGCCTAAACCCTAAACCCATTAAGTACTGAAAGCCCGCGCCCCGATGTTCAGGCCCTCCAAGGCCCCTGCATGGCCTTTGAAGCGGTTGGCTTTTGGCAAATGCATAAGGGTCCCTTAAAGGGATCTATAAGGGTTCTATAAAGGGTTTAGGGTTTAGAGTTTCCGAAAATAGGGGACCCTAATATGGTCCCTTAAAGGGATCTATAAGGGTTCTATAAGGGGTTTAGGGTTTTTTCAAGCAAGACATCCTGTGCCCAACCCAGACGGCGCCCTGGCCTTTCATTTGGGAGTTTCCGAAAATAGGGGACCCTAATATAGTAACCTATGTGGTAGGATCCTTATTGTAAGGACCCGAAAATACAGTACCCCTAATTTTCGGAAACTTCCAAATCTCGGACTGCGACCGATCTTGGCGGAGCTATTTCAACCTCAAACCGTTGAACCTTGAACCCTCCCTGTTCAGAGTTGGGTTGACGGGTAAACCGGGGAGAAGCGGTTTTCGCACTCACTTGCTGATCCTTGAGATTGACACGAAGAATTTTACTCTCACCGTGCATGGTTTTGACAAGATGTGCCTGCAAATGCCAATTCGGCGCTCATCGTGCTTGCCCAGATCTTCTTGCATACTTCCATTCAGGAACACTCCTGTAATATCCTTCAATAATACTGCGGGCTATGTTGAGGGTTAAGGTAGAGGGGATGCTGGCAGATCTGACTATCATCCGACCGGGGTGCGTCGTGCATCATGTACAGACCATAGGTGTCTGTTTAGCGTTTAGGGGTGTAGGTTTGGAGGGCAAACCCTAAACCCCTAAACCCTAAACCGATACCCTCAGCCCCATAAAACTCTTCTTTTTGGAGACAAGCATAGGTGCATGATGACAAAGTCACACCTTAGACTGGAACCCGCCTCTAATATAGGATAATTACCTATACTAGTTTGGGGCTTCCTTACTATAAATATAGTATAATGGGCCCCAAAACCCTATTCTAATTATTAATTAAGGCCCTTACAATACACTGACCTACACCCTACCGGACCTAGACCCTAGACGCGAACGTTGCAATGTGCAGCTGAGGTCGAGTTTTGATGGCATCTGGAGAGCCGTGCTTGCATTTAGGTGGTTTCATGAGTGGTCGGCCAAGTTCCGGGACCAGGGGTCGGAGTAAGAAGTGTAAAAAGGTTTCTTAGTCCCGACAAAATGCTTTATACTGAAAGGCCAACAGGTCACGTCACTCTAGGCTTCATCGGTGTGTGGTTTGGGCTTCAGCGTTTGTAATTTCGTATGGGGTAAAAGTCTGGAAGGTTCATGTTTGTCCCCCCAATCCCCGCGTAACTTTCATGGCGAGGCCTTGACTTTGGCCTTTGCTTGTGGTGCCTTGGCTGTCTCCTTGGCTGCACAGAGCGGATGCCAGAGTTTTGATGTTATAGCTTATCCGAAACCCCCAAAATCCTAAGCCCTAAACACCTAAAACCGAACCCTAAACCCCTCTGTGGCCCAAAAGACCTGCCTTTTTAAGGAACGAAAAAAAAGCCACAAGAAGCGACCCTGAAAAGGTAGCCCCCCCCCCCCCAGCTACATCCCCGGAGCTCCTTCTAAAAGCTCTCTTCGAGGTGACCCTGGTAGTGGCAAAGGAGACCCTAAATTGTAGGATCCTTAGTATAAGGCCCCCAAAATAAGGGACCCCTAATTTTCGGACCAACCCTAAACTCTAAACCTTTTATAGGACCCTTCTAGATCCCTTTAAGGCCTTCGATCCCCGAATTTTCGGAACTTCGAGGTGGCCATGGTGCTGGGAAAGGACACTCCCGCAGCAGCCGCACAGCAGCCCTTTATCGGGCCTCTACCCCCGATGCCTCGCGATGAGGAAGACTCCTGGGTCTGGAGTTAATATAGAGGCCTTAATTTAGCTATACTCTTTTGAAGATTCTATATTTATAGTATAATGGGCCCCAGAACCCTATTCGAATTGTTAAGGCCCTTAGATTAGGATTTAGGGTTTACTTTTATCACTCGCTTGAGGTTTATATAAGAGTTTCTTTAAGGGATCTGTTTGGGCTTCCTACGAGGGGTCTATAGGGGTTCTGGAGTGCCATGCCTTTATACTTGTGTTTGGAACTGTTCTGTGAAGGAACCATTATGATATAAAAATGCATACTAGTTTGTACTTGTTTTTGTGTTCCTTAAAGGAACCATTATGAAATACAAGTTTATACTTTGTTCTGTCTGGTTACTTCAAAGCCCAGGACTACAAGTGGATGGAGACGCTCGGCCACATTTCAGGTTTAGGGCTTAGGGCCTTTAGGGTTTACCAGTTTGAAGCTTCATGGCCCTAAGCCCTAAACCCTGAACCCTAAACCTTAAACCCTATGGGAATCTCCAGCCCCACTAGTATCACTAGTAACTACCCGCGACCCGTCAAGCAAACCTACCTATACTAGTAGAGTAGGGTTCCTTTTAAAGGGGTCTATAAAGGCTGCTATAAGGGCTATGGCAATTATAAGGATTTAGTATAGCTGCCTAATAGATACCTATACTATTTGCGGTCGGCTTCCTTATTGTGACTATGGTACAATATACCCCAAAACCCTATTCTAATTATTGAGGCCCCTACATGAAACCCTGCGGTCGTGTTGCTATGACCGGGGCTACCATGGCGAAGAACTGCGGCTACGCAGGACGTGCTTGGACCCCTGAGGCAACAAAAACTCAAATCTAAAATTCCCTCAACGCAAAATCCTCGAGACAAAAAAGCAAAACCCTGTTAAACCCATGTGAACGGACTTGTAGGATCCTTACCCTAAACCCCTAAACCCTAAATACCCTAAACCCCTAAACCCTGAACCCTAAACCCTAAAACCCTAACCCCTAAACCCTAAACCCTAAACCGAAAGAGGCAGTCGAAAAGGGGCCCTTAAAAAAACAAAAAAAACGAAAGAGGCACCCGGGCCTGGTCCACATGCCCACGAAGCGTCACCTCGGGGAGCTGCTGAACGCCATCAAGGCGAAGTGGGGTTCAGGGATTTTGGGGGTTTTTGGGTTTAGGGGGTTGTATGGTTTAGGGCTTCGGGTTCTTTCGGCTGTTACAGCAGTTCTATACGGTCTCAGGTGTTTGTTAAGGCAGCACAGGCTTTGATTTGTTGTGTATAGGGTTTTGCAGGGTGATTTAGAGTTGTTAGAAAAGGTATCATTAAATCATATTTTTGTTGGGAGGAGGGTCCTTATTATAAGTGTAGTATAAAGTACTCCAAAACCCTATTCTAATTACTAAGGCATTTGCATTGAACAGGCTCAGGGCTTCAGGGCAAGGTTGCGTGTTTAGGGTTAAAGGGGTTTAGGGTTCACGGTGTTTGGGTTTTGTTCAGGGTTTTAGGGTTTCGGGGTTAGGGGTTTAGTGTAAATGGGCTTCATGGTTTTAGGGTTCTCCGATTTAGCTCGTCAGGCTTCTTGGATTTCGGCACCCTTTCGTGTGTCCGCTACACAACCTGTGGTCTGTACTAAGTCGCCCAGTATTACCCTTTCAGCTTATACCCTGCTATTCAGTTGAAACTGAATCATAGATGAAAGGAGAACTGCGGGACATCCATGAGTTGTGCGCGCTGTGGTAAGTGCTCGAAAGAGAAGTATTATGGTTAGTACTGTGATGATGATGATTATCAGCAGTAGTGATCGTCGTCGTGGCAATGGTAGAGGTAGTGGTAGTTTTCGTGGTAGTCGCAGGCGCAGTCGTGGGAGTAGCAGCAGCTGGATCCCAAGCCGTCAAGCACGGCCTGAGCGCTGAGCCTTGTAGACTTCATGTGTAGCCCCAAAGTCCGGCAGATGTAGGGGCACTTTGTACTTTAGGGCTCTTAGGGAATTTTCTTGTATGCGTTACTATAAAAGACCAGGGGTTGATGATATATATATATATATACATACATATATACATATATATATATATATATCTGTGTGTGTGTATGTGTGTGTTTATTATGGTTCTAAGGGCGCTTAAGTGTGAGATCCTTCTATTTTGCTAGGTTTCGGAGACCCTAAACCCTAACCACCCTAAACCCTAAATACCCGAAACCTCAAATACCCTAAACCCTAGATACCCTAAATACCCTAAATACCCTAAACCCTTAACCCTAAATACCCTAAACCCCTAAACCCTGAAAACCCTTAACCCTATACCCTAAACCATCCTAAACCCTAAACCCTAAAGTCCTGAACCCCTAAACCGTTAACCCTTAACAACCCTGAACCTCTAACCCCTGAACCCTAAACCCCTAAACCCTTAACCCTAAACCCTAAGTAGGGTTTGGCATTTTCCGGCTTGGGGAAGCTGCCAGGACATTTATCCGGATGGCGCAGATCGCGAGGTCTGGGACCAGGCCGGAAATTCTCAGACCCCGGGACCTTCAAAGTTTAGGGTTTAGGGGTTTAGGGTTTAGGGTGTGCTCCACAGATCGCGCGCTGATTAGTGCGCTGTAGTGTAAAGACATGCCCACCCCAAGACCACCCATACACAACTCACAGCGGGCCAAACCGGAGCCAGCCACAATCCAAGCCAATACCTTCAATCAAAGTGGATTTCGCAGACATTCATGTGACAAATAATCAGCAGGTTACAGGTTCCCCAACATCTTGTCACTGATATTTGGATTTGTGGAACTCGCTTGAAGTCGTGATGGATTGGGGGGTCCCAATCCTTGTCCAAGCAAAATTTAAGNTAATCAGCAGGTTACAGGTTCCCCAACATCTTGTCACTGATATTTGGATTTGTGGAACTCGCTTGAAGTCGTGATGGATTGGGGGGTCCCAATCCTTGTCCAAGCAAAATTTAAGGTTTATTGATATTAACATTTCGATCTGTGGAGGCTTCTCGGTCCCCTTGGAAATATGTTCAAACGTTTGACTGTTTGGAGGCCTCAATGCTTGTCCAAACAAAATTTGAGGTTTGCGTTGGGG
>BGNK01000107.1:313475-344363 GCA_003297005.1 Symbiodinium sp. clade A Y106 | reverse complement strand
CAAGGAAGACTACGCAATACAAGACTTTTGTTCGGAGTGGAGTCGTAACGTCGTCTAGACGGTACAAGAAGAGGCTTCGAGGTAGGTCCTGGAGGGGGGGTAGCATATATATATATACACGCACATGTGTGGAGATATATTTATATACATGTACATATATATATGTATGTCTGTCTGTATGGATGGATGTATGTATCTGCTTCTATGTGTACACACACCTGCAAATATGCACAACCATCCGTTTGGCACCGTCGTAGTCATGTCGTAGTAACTTAGTACCTGCTTCTAATCCCCAAATCCAGAACCTTGGGGGTTCGTCGGGTCATTCGCTGCTGGACGTGCTGGTACAGGTTGTGCGTGTGCTTGTGCCGGTCCTGACCCTGATGTTGGCGATGGTGGTGGTGGCGGTGGTGGTTGTGGTTGCGGCCGCGGCGGCGGTGGTGGACGCTGAGGACATGCTGGTGTTGGTGACAGTGGCGATAATGACCAGCACGACGATGAAGATCGGCATAACGATGGTGGCGAATATAGTGTCGATGAGTGTGAGGGCGCTGGTGATGACGGCCGGCCAACTTCTACATCATAGCTGCTGCGGTTTCAGCTTGTGACAGTATGCGCTAAAGCCATCCTTGATGTCTAGAGTCTAGATCCGCAAGACTCCCGGATTCCCTGTCACGTGAAGCAACTTCCTCACGGTGTGGCCTTAAAGGCAAGATATAAGCACATGCAATCATCGGCATAGATGACCACCCGACCACCGAGAAACAAAACACCGAAGTACAGCTTCCAAATTTTAGCCCTCAGCGATCGTTGTACCGCCTTCCAGACAGAAACCTGAGCCTGCGACTTAGGGCTTAAGGGTTTAGGGTTTAAGGTTCATAGGGTTATATAAGGTGTTAGGGTTTAGGGTTGGAAGGGTGTTTAGGGTTTAGGCTAGTGTCACAAACTGGTACAAAGCCTCCAAAAAGGCACCCGTGCTGGACAGGCCCTGCTTTCTTAAAGAATCTATCCTAAACTCTAAACCCGAATCACACCAAACTCTGCCGACCCCTGAACCCTAACATAGGGGCCTTAATAATTAGAATAGGGTTTTGGGTCCCAATATACGACAAATAAATTAAGGAACCCCCGAATAGTATAGGTAACTATATAGGCCCCCATACTACAGTACCCTTATAGATCCCTTATAGTAGCCCTTATATAGACCCCTTTAAAAAAACCCTGAACCCTAACGTGCAGGTCCCAAGCTCCACCACGCGTCGCTGCACCGGGTCAGGGGTGAGTCGCCCAGAGACGACCTCTGGGGCATGTGGGGTTGGGTTTGGGGGCTTAGGGTTTAGGGTCTAGGGCGTTGGGTTAAGGGTTTAGTTGGGACATGCAGGCAGAAGTTTGATGTTCGGGGCTAGAGCTTAAAGCTGCAACCGACGCGGCCGAGGTGTTAGGGACGTCCTGGGCACTGGGGCTTGACGCAAGGAGGGCGTATATCGGAGAGAGGAAATGGAATGTGAAGAAGGACAGGTACTGCCATGGTAGCAGTGCAGAAGCAGAGCCTTCATGAACACAACCTGAACCCCCCAAAGTAGGTAAAAATAATGGCCCAATACCCATAAAAAGGCTATTATTCTACATACTTTTTTGGGGTCCAGGTAAATGTATCAATCTTTAAGGCCGTTGTCAGAAGCCTTCGATTTCAAGCATCGAGTCTTGCAGGTGTTGGACTATGACTAATCGGGATCGCAGCCACATGAAAGAAACAGCATCATGAAGGAAGGGTTTAGGGTTTGGGGTTTAGGGTTTAGGGTTGGGAGAATTGGGGGAAGTAGAGGCACGACGAAGACTGAAATCTTCAGTGCGACACTCAGTGATACCTTATAACCCTTAGGCCCCAACTCTACACCGTATAGAACCGTAGCCGGCTTTAGACTCCATCCGTGCGCGAGCCGAAAAACAACAACACAACCCCAACCTGAAAGGTTCCCCGGAGTTGAGGTTGAGGGTTTGGGGTTTGGGGTTTGGGGTTTAGGGTTTAGGGTTGAGGGTTTGGGCTTTAGGTTGAGGGTTTAGGGTCGTAGACGACCCTGATCCCAAGACCTAGCCGAAATCCACTGAAGCGCCAAAATGCTCATGCGCCTTCAGCCTTAAACCCCCCTAAACCCTAAACCCCAAACCCTATGAACCTTTCAAGGCCCCACCGTCAGAAGGCTTCAACCAAGGCCCTCCCGGCTCTCCGCCTGCTTTTCGAAAGCTGCCCTGAGAGCATCGCCGCCCACCGCAGCCGAACTGGGGATGGCTTAAAATCAACTTTTTTTAGAGTTGTATACGGGCTTGTTTAAGCCGTTTAGTAATGAAGCTTAATTATAACGCAGGAATCGTAGTGTGATGGGTACTTGACTTGGGAGTCCAGGTAAAAAGGATTCTTCTATGAAGCGGCTATTGTAGGGTCCCGTGTGCTCTGAAACTGACAACTTGCGCAAGGTGCCGAAGAGGCATGGGCTATACTTGGTCAACCAATTCCGGTTTGATATGGCTTGTAACAGTGCCCCAGCATTTACTCTCACTATATGCTGGGAACATCTGGGAACACTTAATTACGGGCAGTCTACAATCATGACGGCATCAGCATGTGTGCAGTACCCCTCTTCCTCTATACCCCGCTGACAGTACGACTACTACAACTTGTGCGGCTGCTACTGATGGTGCTGTTGTTGTGGTTGTTGTTGCAGTTGTCGTTGATGCCATTGTGGTGGCAGGTTATGCTGATGAGGGAGCTGATTGTGGCATATCCACCAATACGGGCTGCCAGCAACCTGACTGTAAAACTCGCTCTGTTCAGATTGTACGGGAATGTCTCTGACCAAGCCGTCGACCGGGGTTTCAAGGGGCAGCAGGTACTCGCTACTCCGCTTGTTGTAACTGTCGCCTCTTCTACCACCTTTGGTTTTACACAGTGTAGAAGTCAGGATATCCCGATGATTCAGCCAGTCTGACAGTTGTGGATGTTGCCTCGCTTTCACTTCGTGCACTAACATGCCACACCTCGTCCGGCGCAAGCTGAGGCACAATGCCGGGATCTTCCGCCGCATGGGAACATTAGCCGACAGGGTTTCGGGGTCTCGGCGCCATCGCAAACGGGTTGTTTTGGTTCCTTTAGGGTTTCGGCCTTGGGGGGTACAGTGCTCCGACTACTGTCCGAATAGCTGCTTGCAAAAAACCGCCCGGTTTCCTGATAAGAAGTCACGCTACTGAATTTGGGTATGGGCAGGTTGGGTAGAATGCGCGACTGGCAGTTGCCAAGGATTGTTGACAGTTGAGTCTAGTGGCAATGGTTATTGGCAATCTACTTTCAGTGAAGGCCTGGCTGGAGGAGAGAATTTGGCTCGAGCCAAGCTGCACGTTGCTTGATCCATGTACTTTGTCGCTCTGTATGTTCCATAAGCGGAGGCTCATACAAACAAGTAATACTGAAAAGGCAGTCACAGTTGGGCCTGAGGACAGCAGTGCCAACATCAATACGACATATGGGTCCTACCAAACTAGACCTCTGCTACCAAGCACTGGCGATACACTTCGGCAGAACAAAATTAAGTCTTCGCTCGACGTGCTGGGGCCCTGAACCATCGACCTAAACATGACGCTGAGGCCAGCCTGATGCGAGGATTTCCTAGGCACAGGCCGGGCTCCTCATTCTAAGCGCACTCCGCTTCACCGTCTCACATGTACGACTTCAAAAAAGACCGTCCTTCGTCGCAGAGAAAGAGCTGCTGTATACTATATATCTTTACGAGGTGAAGCTCGGTTTAGGTCCAAACAATGACAACTCCGGGGCTTACAAAAGTATACAACCCCTGCAAAACACTACTTGGAGGTTCAGGGGTAGTTATAAGTTATAAGTAGGGATATAAGTCCCTTAATATGGGTTATAATAGTATAGTTACCCTACTTATAACCCTACTTATAATTACCCATGAACCTCCAAGTAGAGACACAAGACTCCAGGCCGGGGCCTCTTAGAGGGCAGAGAGCAAGCCGCACGTGCTAAGCTCTACGACAACAAGTCCGACCAGGTGTGGAAGCCCCAAGCGTTTTTTTGCAGCAGCCGCTCTTCCTTTTGTTGATGGCCGCCTGACTCTCTCAGATCGTGAAGCGGGTGAATTGAAATGTGCATGGTCTTGGGGTGTCATTTCATCTTCACCTTCACTCGATTATATCGTCACGTTCTGTACAGTGTTGTCTAGTCTGCTACGACGCTTTGACTCTTTGGTTGCTGGCCAGCCACAACAACAACAAGCAAACAGCAATGCAACATCAACAACGAATTAATAACATATCATGGCATTAGCAGCAACGGCTTTAATAAAAAAACCGTGATGGGGTAATAGCAGGCAGCATCTTCTTCTTGCGCGTCATCAGCATCATTTTCTTACAAACAGTAACGCTGATACGAACTCTAGCAAAACTATGAAGTACTGGCTTTGCAGCCACAGACACACTAGGCATCATGCCGATAGCCCACACAAATGAACTACAATCGGGGTTCCAAGCCTGAAGCTCGTGCTCAAAGACTTAACGTTTTGAAGGGTCAAGCCACTACGATGGAGCTTGGAGGTTGGTGCTTCAGTCGATGGAGGCTCTAGCAGGCTGGACGGGAGGAAAGCAAAGAACTTCAACATGCTATTGAGCAGAAACCAGATACAACATATCTAAACCCAACTCCCAACCCTATGCAGCCTGAACCCGCAGCCACTCAGCCTTAGGGACGAAGCGAACAAGACCAAAACTAGTGGAGAAGCTTCTTCTTCTAGTCGTACGACACATGTGCCTTTGGTAAAAAACAATTCTCCATGTAGGCCTATAGGAGCTTTGCAAATCCGAAAGCCGGTGCCGGTGCGCCTTTGCATCCCGGAGTGCCTGCGGCGCTTAGCTTGGCGGCTCGTGGGTCTGACGAACAACTACCCGACTTCTTTAAGGAATTTGATTTAAGTTACCATTATAGGGATCTATGGTAAATACTATGGTTCTTTGTTATGGTAACTTAAATTAAATAAACCCTGCAAAAAGAACCCAGCTACAAGCATGTACATCGACAGCTCCGACTACGACGTCTACGCAAATCTGGATTTGGGGTGATGTCCTCGCGTGCCGGGCAACTTGGGTTGCATCTCAGGGCAGCATGCAATTTACCATGAAAAAACCTCTCAGCCGTCTCATACATGCTTACATACATACATTACATACATACATTACATACATACATACATACATACATACATACAGGCAGACAGACAGACAGACCGACAGATACACCCAAAGCGCTGCAAACCCCTCAAAACCCGAAGCTCTTAAGGCGATCGTCTTCCAGATTGGCGGCCTGCGCGGTCGGCGGCCGAAAGCCCAAGCTCTGCAGCGATCTTCTCAGGGCCGTGGAGGCTGTCAAGGACTTCCCACAGCCTTGGTCGGCCCTAAACCGAAAAAACCCTACTATAGGCCTTAAATAATTTGGGTACGGTTTTGGGGACCATTATACCATAATTATAACAAGGAACCCCCCAAAATAGTATAGGTAATCATTAAGACCCCTATACTAGCCCATTATACTATAAGTATAAGAAGGAGCCCCCAGTCTCTAAATTAAACCCTCGTTCTCTTGATCCTGGAGCATTGAGGCTCTCAACGTCGAATCGCCAAAACCTCTGAACTAAAAACTTGAAGAACTGTGGGACCCTTGCTCTTTCTTGTTAAGGCAGCTCAATTTAAGTTACCATATCAGGGATCTGTAGTAAATAGAAAGGCTTCCTTATTATGGTAGCTTAAATAAAGTCTTTGTAACAGGAACCCAGTTACTTTCTGAAACTTCGCAACATGTGGACCACGAGACCCGACCAGGGACCAGTTGCTTAAAGTGTCGAGCTGAATCCGATAAAAGCTCGGGATCTACCGTTTCGTGCGGCGTCATTTTTTGGCATGGCTGATACCTAAATGCAGATTTTGGGTACCGGAATCTGAACATAACCCTAAACCCTAAAACCCTAAACCCTAAACCCTAAAGGTTCGCCCATAGAACAGGGTCTGTAGTTTGATTCATGAGCAGGCTCGGGGTCGCTATTCTTGCATAATGCAACCCCCCAATGTCACAGTTTAGGGTTGATTGGGTGCAGGATTTAGGGTTTAGGGCTCAGAAAGCCAAAACGCCACAATTCACGCCTCAACACCTATGAACATCAGAACCCTGACAACTGAAACCTTGCACTCCGAGCCCCAATCCGTGGGAACTGTTTGACCCTGAACCTAAACTCGCAAACACCGATCCTGAAGCCATAGACCCCTCCGAACCACATAGAACCTACTATCCCCTGCAGCCCTAAGCCCTAAACATCCCTAAACCCTAAACTCCAAGCCCTAATATAAGGGGCCTTAATAACTAGAATGGGGTTTTGGGGCCCATTGTACTATAGTTATACTAAGGAACCCCCAAAATAGTATCGATAATTATTTAGGCCTCTATAGTAACCAGAGAATCCGGCACCGGGGAATAGGAGTCGGAGCTCAGGAGTGGCGAGTTGCTGTAAAAGACCAGGGAGAAGCGCTCTCCTCGTGCTAATGGCGACCCAAGAGTTGGGGGAAGGTTTAGGGTTTTAGGGTTTAGGGGCTCGTGTTTTGTGCAGTTCTTTTTGGGGGCTTTAGATGGTTCTGTAGGGTTGTATGGGGCTAATGGGTTTAGGGAGTTAGCGTAAGAGTTCTGTTTGACTCGAAGCATATTACGACGCATAACGAAGTTTCGGGATCTGAGCTTCGAGTGTTTAGGGCTTAGCACGACTTCGGCGTTTAAGCTGGTTGATTTGGGCTTGGGGTCTGGGATTTGCGAATTTTATGGTTTAGCGCCTGCGACCTTGGGTTACGGTTGTTTGGGTCTTTGCAAGGACTTCGAAAAAAACAGGGTTTGAAGACAGCCCGTCCCACGCAACAAGAGATGCTAACAAAAACAAGCCCTCAGTACACACCACGTTACAAAATGGTTCAACTGTTGCTCTTCTGCTGAGGACCGTCTAGGGCTGCAATTTTCCCCGATACTATCGTGACACACTCTGAGTACAACATCAGATCTCCTCCCCTAAGCTGTAAGCCAACGGCATGAGCAAAAGTCCTCGAAACTGTCGAACTTCATGAGCTTTGGTGCCATCCAGCAAGTGCGCCTTCCGCTTCAAAGACCTGGGACTAGGCTCGGACGTCGTGCTGTACGTGTAGGGGCCCCAACTAGGTCTCTGCTAGTGTCTCTGCTAAGGCGGCGTGGAAAGGAGCTCCACATGGTGAAAGACTAAGTACTTGCGAGTCACAGCCCTCGACTCTCGCGACTAGGACACTTGACTCAAAGTGTTGAAGCATAGGGCGATTGCAGCGTGCGGCCAGCACTGCGTCACACACTGCATGTGCAATCTGGAACATGCGGAAAACGAGTGGCTTCTAACAGAAGCTCTGCCTTGAAGGCCTGACATCTTTCATGCCACCAGCTACCCGAAAGAGGCCTTCAGCCAAGTGCAGTGCAGAATTTGGGTTCCCCACAAGCCATACCCAACAACAAAGCCTAGCTGGCACGACATGCTGGGCCCGAGCGCAGCCCCATCAGGAATACACCAAGCGGCAAGCTCCGCGCTTGGGCGGGCGACAAGCCAGATAATGGGTCTTCTCGCGCATCGTGGGGCCAGTACCTTCGCACGAACCAAGAATCGGAACAGCCCTTGGTAATGAGACTGATGGGATTGGCGACGGCGCTGAAGGTGCTGACGATAGATAACGAGCTCTCGCGAACCAGGCACGAAGCTCTACCCACACAACATGGCAGTGCTGAACGGTAGGATGTAATAGCATGGCAGTTGGTTTGCAAATACGACCGTGCAGACGAATCGGTTCGGTGTGGATCCGTTGATCCCTGCTGAAGCTTTTCCAGCTTCAGTGTTGAAAGCTCAGGGCAAAAGCCATCCCGCATGATTCGTATACTGTAAGAGTGTGTGTCAAGCGCAAATGTATACAGGGTCATCACCAGCACCATCACCGTCACCACCACTATCACCATGAGCACCATCAACACCATCGTCATAACCATGACCGATTGACGTGCCTTTAAAACAACCGACATAATCCTCACCATCATCGACACCTGGAGCATGAACACCACCCTCACGGCCATCATCATCCTTGCAGCCTGCAGCGTGCAGCTTGGACGCAGCAGCTCGCCTCCACTGTAGTTGCCGAAGCCTCCTCGGAGTAGGGTTTAGGATTAGATCCTACGTTGCTTCTTTATCCTTGGCCCCTCTGAGACATAAACTCATGCAATATGACTAGAGCAATGCCTTTTTGGCTTGTTCTGGTGATGATGAAGTCTCTGCTACCATTCAAGTGTGCGCTGCCAGGTAAACATGTCAAAACCTTGAACAAGCTGATGATGGTTGCTTCAGCAGAGACTCATGTTAAACAGCTTCCAGAGTGCACATGCCTGGGGTTCAGCGTCAGAGCTTCGCCCTCGAAAACATGCACCCTGAAGGTAGAACTTTACGACAAAACCATGTACGCTAAATCTCAAAAAAGGCTCTGATGATGGAGGGTCCAGCATTGTTCTTGTCCCTGTGTCTGGCAGCGGCATAGTTGCCTGTGCTGCTAATGGACATAATGCCGTGGAAACGTAGTCTAGAGCTGAAAAGGTTTGGTGACAAGATGCAGTTGACCGAAATGGACGTCCATGGAAATGTCTCTGGCATACATCTCGGCCTGACAATGCTGGTCCCCCAAACCCGACACCCAAAACCCCTAAACACTAAACCCTGAAGGACAGTGATGGAAGAAAGATTGTCCGGGAGAGGGTTCTCTTTAACGCTAGCACTACTTTTGGAAGTACATCGCATTATTCACATCAAGAAACATCAACTAGAGCATCAACGAAAACACTGACATGCAGAATAGGGGAAAGGAGACAATACATAAGCTTGGGTCCGGCTTTGTCGATTGAGTGGGCTTCGTGAGCTGAAGCGCGAGGTTACTGCTGTGTGGGGAAGCAAACCCGATCTGCGTTTCAAGGGTTCCAGGCGGACTGCTACCACTACAGCAGCAGCAATCGGCAGATGGCACGTGATTGTGCAATTTTGTTACAAGCTTTCCAACTTGCCTAAGTTGCTGCTGAGTCCTGCCAACTTCTTCAACTTCCAACATGCTCCGCAACACAGACCCGTCACTCAAATGCCTGATACCCTTTAAACCACAACTACACGGTCGTCATGTCGGTCATCAACCAAATTTGCAATTGTCCACAACATTTCACGGACGGGATCGCCTGGCATCCCTCAGCCACTTGCACAATAGCCTGGTGAAGGAGACATACTGCTGGCTGAGCGCGGAAATTCCGACTCCTCGGAAGAGTCACGACTGATCGGTATGCCGTTGAAGGATGCTCCATGCTGGGGTAGCTTTTTCGGCTTTGTGAGACTAGAAAAGCCTGGGATTACCTGTGTCAGTTCTAGTAGGTGTTTGTCTTGTCGTTGCGTTTTGTGATGTTGTAAGTGTTTCCATTCATTGCTGCATGGGCTACTATCTAGTATGTTATCAGTTGTCCACCGCTACACCTTCGTAATGGGTTGGGTCGTCAGAATCTTGTCCGTGTACATGCTTTCGCTAAACCGAAACCAGAAACAATGATGTAGCGCAGAGATATTCCAGAGTCTTGTGATGGTCGCCAATGCAGCTTTAAATGCACGCGGGTACGTCTTTTTGACATCACACCTCAAAACAACCGCCGCACTGAGAACACACCCAAAGCTGTATATGGCACAACTGGAACCTAAAGGCGTGCATTGCTTGTACTTTCGTGCTCTCAAGTTCGCTGCTCAAGATGTGCATATATATATATATATATATAGAGAGAGAGAGATAGATAGATAGGTAGATAGATAAATATCATACTGCCCACACAGCGTGGTACACACTATGGCGTTCTTACGTTCGGAGTCAAAAGCACTGCATCTTTTTTTCCGGGCGACGTCCGTGCGGTGCATGGAAGCATATGCCAACTACCGCTGTGTCTCACCTGGACCCCAAAGGTATGTGGAATAACAGCCTTTTATGGGTATTGGGTCTCTGAATCCTGCCGGTGGTCATGGTCGTCAAATTCGTTGTGGTCGTCGTGGTCACTCTGTGGGGATCTATGCTGGCAGAGTATATCTGTGCCTATATCTGTATCATCTGTATCTTTATCTGTAATTGTGAACATTGTAATTGAATTTCTCTATACCTATATCTCTATAACTATCTATATCCAGGCCTACATCGCTATATGTGCTTACATGCATATGCATATGCACGGCTATGCGTATGCTTATGCATGTGCATACGTATATCTGTCTATGTATAAGGATATGTATACGTATACGTATAATGCATGCCCAGACATAAGACATATACCTATGAAACAGGGGAGACAGCGTTGGTGTTCCAATGATCTGGTGTGATGACGTTATCACGTGACATCATGGCCGTTTCAACCTTCTCTGTTGTACTGTTCAACGCACCCACGCTGTTCCCTTGAAGTTTCCATGGTCATTCGGCATTTTGCACTGCTGACATTGGAGAAGCAAGCCCTAAACCTCAAACCCAAAACCCCCAAACCCAAAACCCCAAAAACCCTGAGAAATCGAGCCAAGCTTCGGCCATCCCGGCGGAGGGAGAGGCCCAAAGAGTCGCTAAAGACTCGCTGAGCGCTGCCTGGGGCTGCAAGGTTTTAGGATTTCGGGGATTTAGGGTTTTACGGTTTGGGGTTTAGGGTTTTACGGTTTGTGGTTTTGCAGTTTGGGATTTTGGGGTTTCAGGGTTTGGGCTTTTGGGGGGATTAGGGTTTCAGGGTGTGAGGTTAGGCGCTGCCTGTGAAGCGCTTGGGACCACGCTTGGGAGCTTCAGGGTCTTAGGGTCTTTGCGTTGAGGGTCTTCGGGAAACTGTGAGGGGTTTGGGATCCTAGGGTCCTAGGGTTCAACATGTTAGGGGATTTTAGGGTTGAAGGTTTAGGGTCCCTAAACCTAAAAGCCTGTAGGCTCCAAACCCAAAACCCTAACCCCCAAACCCTAAACCCTCTCTATTCCGCCTGGGCTTTGGTTCATATGCACATATATATATATATATACACACATCTATATGTATGGACATATATATATATATACACACATGTGCATAGATAGGACCTTCACAACTACAAAGCGGTTCTGGTACAGTTTGTAGTAAGCAGGCAGGGACTACTCCGATAACCCCTAACCCCAAAAACCTAGACTCGACCCTGAACCCTCAACCCTGAACCCCAAACCCCTAGCTAAACCCTAAACCCTAAACGGATCGACGGCTATCTCGCTCCGGCCTGCGCGTCGCACGTTCTGTCGGGCCTGGTTGTCGCGGAAAGCCCACGCCTGCAAGGCCTCGACAACCCTACTTCCCTACTTAGGGTAGTTATAAGGGTTCCTTTAAGGGTCCCTGTAAAGGGTTCTGTAGGGATCTAGAGTTTAGGGCTTTAGGGTTTAGGGTAGTTATAAGTAGGGTTATAAGTCCCTTAATATCGGTTTTAAGTATAGTTACCCTACTTATAACCCTATAACTACCCATGAACCTCCAAGTAAGACCCTAAGAGCTCATAGGTTTAGGGTTTAGGGGTTTAGGGTTTAGGGGTTTAGGGTTCAGGGGAGCTCATGTAGCTCTGTATATGTGCAGGTATGTATGTATGCATGCATGTATGTATGTATGTATGTATATTTCATATGAATATATCATAATATATCTCTGAAATCAGTATCAGCACATACAAACATAAATAGGTATGTATATTCATATAAACACACATCATGTATGCACATACACATAAATGACTCACCTTTGCCTGAAAAAGGCTCTCATGCAGTAACATCCGGCCGAAGTGTGTGCTTGCTGGGCCCTCCGGTGATACAACCAACATGCGAGTTCGCATGATGGCGGCTCTCAAACGAAGCAGCAGGAAAATGCAACACACACACACACACATGCACAACCACGCACACACGCACCCGTTCACGACTTCTATTGGATTACATCTCCACCGGATTCACGAGCATTTCAACTACGATGAGTACCAAACACTTGCAAGGACCGTTGCTGGGCTCAACGGCTATAGTACTACTGCGGTCATGCCATACATGGGGCCATGGGCTGCATGGCCATTTTTCGCCAGTTGACCCCTCTCCCCTAAGGGTCCATGTACCCAGATAGTATATACTTTGCCCCCACATTACCTAAATAAGGCCTACTTTACGGCCAAAGTACATACTACCTGGGTACATGGACTTATTAAGGCCCCTATATCATAGTATCCTTATAGATCGCTTGTAGTAGCCCTTATATAGATCCCTTTAAAGGAACCCTAGGATCACTCTCGGGAGCCTTGAGCACGTCGGCGTCTGTCGTGCGCCGGCGCTCGAGGAGAGTCTTGGCCAGGCGGTCTGCGATGGCGCGGCGCTGCCCTACCTGGGATCCATGCCCGTGTAGGCAGAGTAGTGTCTTGGGGTATATTATAGTGTGTATATATATATTATAATTTATAAATTATAATATATGGATATATGTGTATCGTATAGTATTATAGTTATAATAAGGAACCCTAGGGAATAAGAGTAGTAATTGTTTAGGCTTGTGTATTAGTAGGTTCAATGGTTTGCTTTGCTTGCAGATCTGCTTGACCATGGCAGTGAAAACACATCCTGTTCCATCTGGAAAGATCTTCGTCAAACTCCTTGTGCACGGTCTCTTCCTACTCAACCCACAACCGTTCACACCCTATAAACCCTATTAGCCCTAGACACCACCCTAAACCCAATACACCCTAAAAGGAACTACTACCGGTACCCCAAAAGGAACCACTCCAGGTCCCGCCAGGGTGCTTGGTCATCTTTCTTCGGCTGCAGCAGCTTCCTCAGCTTGTCACCACTCTTGGAGGAGGGTTTAGGGTGCAGGGGTTCAGGCATGTTTTAGGGTTTAGGGTTGTATGGTCTCTGCGTAAGAAATATCTTCGGGCTTTAGGAGTTTAGGCTTACGGCCTATGAAGGATGCTACAGGGTTCTACGGGATTTCAGGGTTTCGGGTTTTCAGGGTTGAGGAGTTTGGGAGTTCAAGCTCATGTGTAGGGTGCCTTGTGAGGCCCATGTCCATCCAAGCCTATACCCATAGGCCCCACAGTAGTTCCTTTTTTTAGAATTCTATAAGGCAATCCCAAAAAGGAAATACTATGGGGCCTATGGGTACCCACACATCATCCCAAGCATGCACCACCTTTGCGGCGAGTGCCGCTGCCAGAACAACACTGCGCTCAACCAATGCCCAAAAGTGAGTGCGCATAGATACGTGTAACTAGTGATTATTCGCGCCAGCGTCTTAGGCTTTTTCGACGAGCTCGATGATGTACACGTGCGGCACACAACAGCAGGCTCAACGTGCAGCCTCAAGTAGATTTACAGAACATTGCAGTCACATGATGCTCAAAACATGGCGTTGCATACCACGCCTCCAGAGCGAAGAAGCCTAAAACACAAAATCCTAGCATGTAGATGATTCATATGCCCCTCCCCCGTGAAGGACTATAGCTATAAGTAGATATTAGGACCCTTCAACAACAGGGGTGTCCTAACCAGCCACGAAAAGCCTTAGCCCAAAACTCGAAACCCCTTATGCCCAGGCCGGAAACGTCTGCCCGCCCGGTTAAGGGTTTAAAGTTTAGAGTTTAATTAAGAGCATTCCGGATTTTCGGCGAGATTCGGTGGCCTCACCCACAGCGGCGATGCCTTGCCTTGGTTCGGCTTCCCGAGCACATCTCGAACGATGCACGCTTGTGCACGTGCAAGCACCCACCACGAGGGGATGGGAAGGCCAGGGGGTTCAGGGTATGCAACAAACACAAGTGGAACGACAACACACAGCAACGACAAGCACTTCCACCGCCGCCGCCGCAACCACCACCAATCACAACAACGACAATAACATTAGCAAAAATACGTCATTACCACGGTCCCCAGCAGCGACCGTTCCCAAAATGACAGCATCACTGTGGCCATCACCATGTGCACGCTTGATACCTTGCTGTTGAGGATTCAGGTTAGGGTGCTCTCATGCAACAGTCTGGTACTAGTAAGGAGCTTGGCACGGTATGTACCTACGTACTCATGCGTGGATGCATGCCTGCATTCGCGCATGCATGGCATGTCCGTATGTATGTGTCTGTTTGCTTATGCATACGCATGTAGCTGTACATATATACATGCATACATACATGCATACATACATACGCACATCCATCCATCCATCCATCCATCCATCCATCCATCCATCCATCCATCCATCCATGCATGCATGCATGCATGCATGCATGCATGCATTTGTTACATATATGCATATATATATATGCATACATATATGCATATATATATATATCTATGTATGTATGTATGTATATATGTATATATACATATGCGCAAGTTCGTAGATGCTTAAGGCTTCAGCGTACGGATGTATCCGGCTGTGAAAGATGCGGACATGCTGCATGCTCACTGTTAGGTGCTTCTTGATCTTGTGCACACATACAGAAGCATGAATGAACCGAGAAGCCCGTTGCTGTGTTTATGTTGCCCCGAATTGTGCAAATTTTGCCGGCATTCAGCTTCTTGCCTTTTCGTCCTTGGTTGATCCTCCCTGTTTCTTTCGAATGAAGGAGACCGGGTCTCAAGCGGCTCAGATCGAACCACAGCAGCAAAATCATTCGCTTCCCCAAGTCCAAATCCCAAGCCCATGTGAAACACCCACAACATAACATTTTACAACTTAATCCAACACTGGCTCTCTTCCAAGAAGCCCGGCATTGTGCCGCGCTTTGCCGAGCCTGCCAAGGCGGCTGTGGAGCTATGATTCCTGCAGTTTCAGATGTGCGGCTACATTGGACCAGGGGTATAAAGTTTAGGGATCTAGGACGGTGTAGAGTTTCATGATTTAGGGGCTTTTCAGGCTGAGGGGAATAGGTCGCGGTCGGGCTGGGGGAACGTTGGTTCCTGGGTCAGGCTCTTCAAAAACTCAGCCCCAGGATGCCCCATGTACAACTTCCCCTGAACCTAACCTCCACCTTCTAAGAGCAAACATCTGCGGCCTGACCCTCTAAACACTGACCTCTGAGACTCTGACCCAACACTTCAGATTCCCAAAAGTATCGCGAGTATTGTTGGGGGCCATAGCAGCCCACTCCCAAGTAAATTCGCGTTTTCCGCAGCACCTCTGCGAGAGAATTGTGGAAGGATGCGATTACTCCTTGCAATGTGTTCTCATCTTTGTCATTACATCATTTTTAATCACTACTTCTTTTACTGAGGGGCCTTCGGTGTGAAACCCCCAAACCCCAAACTCACACGAAATTCCAAAGACAAACAAAACCGTGTTGCTCACGGCTAAGTTTATGTGGTAGCAGTGTCCCCGTCACGTGGGCTAGTGGTGCTTCGCCGCTATTGCTAAGAGTCACCCTAATGCCTGAAACCTAAACCTGACACCAAGCCCTAGACACGGCAGTGCGAGTGTGGTGTGGGGGTTTTGAGACCACAAAAAAGCAGTGCAAAGCCCCCAATCTAAGTCCTGACCAGACAGGCACTGGCTTCAGAAATAAGGGGCCCCAACCCCAGGGCTCCAGTTACCTAAAAAGTAGGATACTGGGGCCCATTGTATATGGTTAGTAACCTACTATTTAGGTTACTGTCCTAGGGCAACATAGATCCGAAATCGCAGGACTTAATTCCGAGGACCCACGCTTAGGTTTCACTCAAGAACTTGTAGCCGAGACCAGCGAAATTCTTGCCAAGCCCGTTCGCGGCCTCCCAGTGCCGACTGTAGGGAGGCGGGCCGGAAGATTAGCCTGGGACTTTGCGGGTTCAGGGTTTGTGATGGATGGATTTAGGGTTTAGGGTTCAGGGTTTGGGGCTGGGGGGTGTGAGGGGTTAACCCTTCAGATACCTTTAACAACCCGATGAACCATCTTCAACAACAGACAACGGCATAACTGACCCTACTACAGCGAGTTTAAAATATCTTTTGGAGTCTTGGTTCGGTAATCTAGAGCATTCATAGAGATGGCAGTGAAGATCGGCGCATTGCGAAAACTCATATCGCAAAAAGGAGCGAGAGTAGGAGCGCTGGTCGTAGCTATAGTCATGGCCGTGACCATGATCTCATGACGTGCACGCTGCACAAGAGCCGTGGATGTGGGATATGACAACGAATGCGACGGGGGCGATGAAGAAGACAGAGGCGACGAGTCGGAATTAGATAATGATGACGAGGATGGCGATGGTAGTGATGCTGCTGCTGCTGATGATGACCGCGTCGGTGGTGATGCTGGGCTGGGTAGTGGTGGGGCGAATGTGTCACGAAGACGACATGAAAGCCAACTCAAGCACAAGCGTGACGGCGGCTTGCAATTCACACCTACATCTACCAGTAAGCTTGCATTTAATTCGACAGATGATATTGATGTTGCTGGTGATGCTGATGCTGAATATAGAGAGAACATATCTATCGCGACGGTGATTTCGAGGAAAACAATAGGAAAGCCGCACAAAAACTTGCATGAGCAACGATGGTAACGGTATCTATCAACATGAAAAGTTGGTCAGAACACGAGCATTGCTTACAAGATAGTCGCACCCAGAGACATCATTCGAGCAGTAATGGCCTGTCAAGAGCAAATTCTTGAAAACCCTAAACCCGAAACCCTAGACCCTAGTAGACACGCCTAGATCCTATAGACCCAAAACCTTGATCCGCAATCCCACATCCTCAGAGCCAGGATGCGGGTCCTGTAGCTTCGCATGAAGCTTCTTGCGCCGGCCGGGCGCCTTGCAGCGCAGCTCAAGCTCGGCGGTGGTGTAAACGGCACCGAGCTCCTCCGATATTCTACCACAATGGTTCAGGGGTACTACAGTAACTATAAAGGTTACCACTTAGAATGACGGAGTTACTTTGATAACAGGGATGCCATTATCATACCAGAAGGGTTGCTATTATAGTAAGGGTTGCTATCAAATGAAGGTCCTGCTTCATGGTACAGGGTTCTATATTCAGGATATCTGTAGTCGGAGGATGTGTGAGGTTACGTCGTTCGGTGCTCTGCTGGTCTTGTTACATTGTTGTGCATGGTTGATGCTGCAGATAGCATGGTATAGGGGCCTTTCTATCGTCAGAAAAGGGTTTTGAGTTTTGTGTACGGTACAGTTTCGTTGGAAAGAGGAATGAGGGCGGCCCCTTGGTGAATCTGAAGACAGCCGCAAAGTTGATCGGACAGTCCAATGCCCGACATGGGGCATACAACACCTTGAGATACTGTTAGAAGAGGGTTTGTGCGGCGGCATCTTCTACTATATATATATATATATACACATCAGGCACCAGTCACTGAGGCTTCTACATTAGTATCTGCCAAACCGGAGAAATGAAACTCTCGAAAGCTCCGAAGCTCCAATTTCTGTTTGATAGGCCTAAAAGCCTACGTTGGCCTACATGCAATCTCGCACATGTAGAAGCCTAAACAAGTAGTAATACGAATTAGTCACTAGTCCCTTGTAATCACTCATAAAATCGGAGTCCCAACATACCACCAACCTCGAAACAACTATTCTAATTACTAGGCCTCTATGCTACGCTTCTTCCTGTCGTGTGCTCATCGGATCGATCTCCCCTGAAATTGCACATGACACCCTAGGGCTCCAGTAACCTAAATAGTAGGTCCTACTTGTCGGGTATCAGGAACTATAAAGGTTAACCTTTTTCATAATACAAGGATTATATAGAATTTTACTACCCCAAAAAGGTTAAAGCTTACCTACTCTACATCTAGGAGGTTACTAGCCATATACAATGGGCCCCAGTAGCCGACTATTTAGGTAACTGGAGCCCTAGGGACAGTGAGCTCGAGAACCCCTCAACATGAATGTCTCGCGGAGCAGAAACGCGGAGCAGAATTTGCCATAAAGAACTTCACTGCTTGAAAAAAACCTGCAGATTGACCCACAAGTTGCTGGAACAACTTATTGACTTCAGTAGCCTTCATGGTTTAAATAGGGTTTTGGGGACCATGATACTATAACTATATTAAGGAGCCCCCGAAGTGGTATAGGTAATTATTTAGGCCCCTATATTATTGCTTCCGGTGCAGCTTCAGCCATGGCGCTAGGCCCATGCTTAGATGGGGGTAGGCCATCACCTTGTAGGCCATCGCAGCAGGAGCCATGGCGCACGCCGGGATGCTTCGGAATGTGCGACAGCGGATGATCTGCTGCAACTCGGCTCTCGAAGATGTGGCTTAAAGTAAGATGCACTCTTGAGCGCTTTTAGGGTTCAGGGTTTATAAGGCTACTGGCCTCCAGGCCTGCTTGACTGCACTTGTGGCGTGCAATTTGCTACTGAAGTCGGCGCCCACGGCAAGGTATTCATAGGACTGCCGGACAAAACCATGCGGTGTGGAGCCTTTCTTCATGCTGTGCGCAACGGTTTCTGACTATCAACATGCTCCTGGGTCCATAAATGAAGCGCTGCAGGAACAAAAAACTACTCCAGGGCCCTCAACCTTGCTTCCGTGCCTACACATGTCGCGGTGCATGCAGAGTCACTCCCCGTTACTCAGTGCGTGACGAAAACACGGAGCCCGGCACTTCGACTCTGATGTTCCCTTCGCTCTCTCGCTACTATTGCTGCCACCAGCCTGCACCAACGAAAGACCACCAAATCGAACTACGACAACGGCGACGACTGCTGCTGCTGGTGCTACCACCACTACTACTCAGACTTCACCTCACGCAGCCATTCTGAGCCGCATGTTTATATCCACATGCAGTGCTGGGAGGAACCACATTAGACATTGCAGCACTAAAACTACTCATGCAATCCGATTCCGCTTGCTAGCAATGGGAGAGGCTCGAGGCTGCTTCAAGGCGAGGACAGCTAGTTGCTGTAAGCATAGCAGCCACACGGACTCATATGAACAATTCTGTGTCCTGTGCAATGTAGATCCGACACATGAGGTTTCAATACGCCCTACAAGAGCACCTCTGCAGGTTCATAGGCAGGTAAAGCCTGTTTGATTTAGGGCCCAGTTTCAGACAACATGGGACCCGCGATATAGAAACCCGCCCATAACAGGATCCTTCCTTGATACGGACCCTAAAGGGGCGCCCCAGTTTCTCGGGATTAGGACATCGAAACCGACCGTCTTTTTGTGATTGGCGCGTGCTGCTCGCTTCTCAGAAACCGACCAAACCTTGGCGCGCGAGCTGCGGAGACTTTTCATTCTACAATAGAGCACTTGTAGTATCATACGAACCAGCTCAACTAAAAACAACGGATAAACCGTCAAACTAGTGCGGCTGAGAAAAGCCCGCGAGGGATCCGTCCATACAGAAAGAGGGTTGTCAGGTCTGTGCATGCTGCACGGTCGCTTGGCAGTGCAGTTTGCATGTGGACTATTTTCGCAAGTACAGTAATGTAGGGGCCTGAATAATTAGAACAGGGTCTTGGGGGTTCCTTATTGTAGTTTGGAATAATATACCCCAAACCCGCTTCTAATTAGTAAGGCCCCTACAGTACCTATAGTCTCCATTGTAGTTCCTTTTTTTGGTTTAAGCAAATATATAATAAGGATCCTATAAGGTAACCCCAAAAAGGAACTACAATGGAGACTACAGGTAGAGTCTTAGACTTTGAGTACAGCCGACTTTCGGGGATCACCGTCTGCAACAGAAGACGGCAAAAGGTGCCGGAGAACTTTAACACCAGCCCATCTGGTGTCACCAGGCCCGTGAAACCTGCTCATAAAAAAGGGGCCTTAATAATTTGGATAGGGTTTGGGGGCCTATAATACTATAGTTATAATAAGGAACCCTCAAAATATTGGTAATTATTTAGGCCCCTATAGTAGTTAGATGTCAGGGCTTAGGGTTTGGGATAAGCGGGCTTAGAGGTTTGGGGTTTTTGGCTTAAAGCCCGGGGTCTTGCATCGCCAATACTCCGCAGCACATGCTCTAAATGAAGCCCTAAAGATTGGATCCTGCAGCCTGGCGGAAGCGAGCAGTCATCAGATCGCACAAACCAGCATCTCGGGCTGCTGCTGAATCACTTCACTCTTCCTGCCAGGGACCGTCATGTTACATCGGCGGCAATACAATAGTGATCTAGCACCTGGAACTTCATCATGCCTGAGACAACCGCTGTATATGTTGTGAGTCTTGTTGTCGTGCCACGTGTATCCTGAACCACTGCTGCTTCTTCTTGTCTTGCCAGTACAGAAACTATCAATGCTGCTATTGCTGGTCCTATAGTTTTGCCACCCAAAATCCTGGCATGATACTCAGTCTTCCTGCGAGCATTGCAAAGTAATGGTTATCCTTCCTACCACTGGCAATGCTAATGCATATTGGATTGGTGCTACTCGCGTAAATGTGGATGGCACGTTCTCGGCAGTGGGCTGATCAAGTCAGGATGTAAGGGTTTCGGGGAGCTGAGGGGTTGCAAGGACATTCGGGCTCAGACACACCCAGACTCTTGGGTTTAGTGAACTACGGCTTTAGTCGTTGGGGCATTGCGTTTAGGGCTGCAGGAACTCAATGTCTAAACCCTGAATCCCAAAAAATCCTTTCCAACCTTTAGAAAACCTTACAAAACCCCATCAAATCCGTGTAAATCACGCCCAGAATCTGCGCAGGTCTCCTGTCTCCTCTGGTGGATGACATCCTTTGCAGTCTGGCACTTCTCCTGCGAGGGCAAACGACAAAGACTTTCGCCTAGGAAAACAAGTATGAAAACAGAATCATCCATAGGCACCCAGTGCGATTAATAGGCGACTCTGCTATCGTCGTGTAGGATTTGTACAGGATGCCCCGAAACCCTAAACCCTTAACCTATTACAAATGTAATTGGGCTTCTGGGGAAGTACACTGTTGCTCAGGCAGCCACGCAGTCAAGTGCATGCAAACCCCGACGCCTTCAACAAGGGGATTCAATTACATAGGATGTGGGGAGATATCCCCTAAACCCAAAACCCTAAACCCGTTTATAAGGCCGCCTTCAGTTTCGCGAGCGCGCGCTCAAAGAGGTCAGGAGCCTAAGTTTCCGATGCAGGAAAGGATTCTGGAACAAAACCGAAAAGCCTAAGCCCCAAACCGAATGATTCAGTGTTCCTGTGCTGGGCTTTCGGACCGAGCAGCCGAAAAGTTCGGGGATCCGGGTGCGGAGTTTGCTGGATCCCCGGAACCAGAACAATCTAGATTGGATGAAGTTCTGCCGCACACAAGGAAGTAAGAATTGCAAGCCCTAGAGTGGTGCAGGGGAAGACGAAGAGCCGGTTTAGGGTTTACGGTGTAGGGTTTAGGGCGTGAGAGAGAAGAGAGAGAGAGAGAGGAATGAAGATAGCGAAACCGCAGAAACTGAAAGATGGACACAGCGATAGATTCACGAAGGGGCAGTTGTCTACCTAGCTCATCAGGTACGTCGAGAGAAAGATGGATGGATGGATGGATGGATGGATGGAGGGATGGAGGGATGGAGGGATGGAGGGATGGAGGCATGGAGGCACGGAGGCATGGATGAATGGATCGACGGACGAATGGAAGGATGCACGGGTGAATAGATAGACAGATAAACAGGATACCTGCAGCTGCAGGCGACACAGCGAACACTGCTTGGTAATCATAAGGTTCAGAGATCCGCTCATCCGTAGGTAAATGAATACGGTATTTAAATGGACGCACAACGGGATTAATAGCAGGTTGGTGGATGCACTAGTTGTCGCCTTCTGCATGCTATAAGGGCCTAAATAGTTACCAAGACAATTTTTTTTTGGGGGGGGGTCCTTATTCTAAATATAGTATAATGGGCCCCAGAGCCCTATTCTAATTAGTTATTAAGGCCCGTGTATTACATGTCTGCTCACAGGATCTCAAAGGATACGGAAGCGACAGTTTGGGGCCTTGGGCCCGTCTGGTCTGGGTCACTGAGGGCTGTTCTTCAGGAAATCTTACCCTAAGGGTCCAAAGGACCCAATAATTAGGTACTTGGGTTTAGGATAGTGGTTAGGTAGCTCAATATTTAAGAGAGTATATGATTATTAGGTACTTGGACCCTTAGGGTTATCGAAGTGTGATCGGGGCAGCGCTGAGCTCGCTGACACCGAGATCCGCGCAGGAACTTGACCCACACTCTCGATGGAGAAGATGAAATGATCCTTCCTTTTGCCGAGCTCCAGACCCTTTTCCTGGCGAGAAGAGAACAGGGCAGACCCCAAGCTGGGAAGAGAAACATGCCGAGGGCATGCTCTGTTTGTGGGAGTTTCCGAAAATAGGGGACCCTAATATAGTCCCCTAAATAGTAGGATCCTGATTATAAGGACCCCAGAACAAGGTAGCCCTAATTTTCGGAAACTACCGGATCTCTGAGGGCACAAAGGGAACCTGTGCAGGTGATCCGGCTACCGTTCTCCGATTCTGACATTCGATGCTTCAGCACTCGACACTCTCCGAGCCCCTTAGCACAGAAGACTTGCAGGAATCTGAAGCCATAGGCCTATACACACCAAAGGCCCCTAAACCCTAAACCCTAAACCCTAAAAACCTAAACCCTAAACCCCTAAACAGGTCTTTATGAAAGAGTTCTCAACCACCAGAAAGCCAAAGGGTCCGTATGACAGATATACGTATGATATATGCGATTAAGAGATGTTGGCTATCGCGATCGATGTCGCACCCAAAATGTCAAAAGTAGAGCTCTTCCCGTGCAGTGGACCGCATCTGCAATGTCCCTTCAAAACAGCATACACAAACAGAACGACAGACAGACAGACAGCCAGACAGACAGATCGCCTCTTGGATCTCCAAGAATGGAACATAGGGTGGCAATGAGCGGGGAAAGTTGACAGAGACAGAACATTCAAGGATGGTGACTGTTGAAAGTCTCATAAGCAAGAGATAACCCTAAGGGTCCAAGTACCTAATAATCATATACTCTCTTAAATATTGAGCTACCTAACTACTATCCTAAACCCAAGTACCTAATTATTGGGTCCTTTGGACCCTTAGGGTAACCATGATCAAATCCGCAATCCCACGAAAGCCGAAACCCTATCAGACCTTCGGCCTCGTCGGACGAACCCTTAGACCCTAATAGAGGGGCCTCAACAATAATCAGACTATTTTGGGGGTTCCTCATTATGAGTATAGTCTATGTAGTATAACGGCCCCCAAAACCCTATTCTAACTATTAAAGCCCCTATAATAAAACCTCAGGGAAGACCCACCTTCCCGGGGAAGGTTTCCAGGCACTCCCGGCAAGTCGTGCAGGCCCGGGCGTTCCTGGACTGGACCGGTTCCATCACCGAGGCAGCTGGAAGCAAACCCTGAAGGACATAAAGAATATCAACTTGCTATGCAAGAACTGTACACTCGCTCCATTCCGCAGAATGGTAACGATCACTACATTAAGTGCAGTTTTGGAGGTGACTTTCCGAGCATTAGGCAAAGCAATTCTTCATGCCGGCGAAAACACACTTGTTCACCTACTGCTACTAATTACTCCTGCTGATGATGCGGCCCACCACGACTAAAGTAACTGCGATATGCTACTCACTTATCCAGGTCACAGCAGGCAAGAAGCTCCACTCACGCAGAGGCCCCTGCTTCACCACGGCGCGCTGGCCAACATCTGGAACGTCCTCTCAGACTCGCACCGAAGGCTTCCCAGCGAACACTGAACCCAAAATGGCTGGCTTAAAGCATGTAGACTTCTGGAAGCCAAACCTGGCAGCGAGGAGCCCCAACAAATCAGGAATTGCCAACCGACTACAGGGAGTACAAGGGAGCACACACAGTCAACACTGTCCGAAACTGACATGTCCGATCCTCGATATCGAAGACATTCACGGGACAGCACCTTGGCAAAGGCAGCGGTTACAATGTGCGTGGTGACTTTTGCACATGAGGCATCAGTGGCGCACTTCCGTCTCGCGAGTCTGACTAACGTCCGCCGGGAGCCCTGTCGAGTGCTGCAGACAGTTGCAACCTGTTTTGTCCATGACCAAATCGTTCCACAATATACACAGCTGATCACATGTGTACACACTTTGAAAATGCTGGGCCAAGCGGGATGCTCTGCAGGCAGGGTCGACTCACTCAGAATGTTTGTTCAACTTGTAATCCCACGAACCCTCTCACGAAGTTTAGGACTAACGACACAACATCTCGAGCCCCAGAAGGCCCCGATGCCTTCTAGAAGCCCCAGCATCCAAATATCTGCGAAAACACCCAAGCATCTACCTTAGGCTATGCTAAAAGATCTTCAAAAGACTCCAAGCCCCAAAATCTTTCTGAGGCCTCTGCGCAACAAGATCTACAGCATCCTCCTCCGCTATCTCTTTGGTCAAGCCTCGACTTTGACAGTTGTAGGGATTGTTTTGGGTGCTTTGAGGTTTGGTAGGGGCTTCAGCGTCCTGGAGAGCACTGTGTCTTCATAACTGATAAGGTGTTGTAGGATCTAATAGAGTTTTGTCGGGGCTTTATAATGTTTTGCAGGGCTTTGCACTCATGGTTCCACCGCCTCGAGAGACTCCGAGAACCATGCTCTGTTCTGCCTGCGGCAGATGTGATTGTGTAAGCGGACCATGAAAACAGTAGTGCTCATATTGCTTCAAAGATGTGGGATAGAAGAAACACACGATATGATATAATACAGTATACTATAGTTACATAGTATAATTTCCCTGGTTGGGTCTTCGGCCTCGGTCGCAACATGTCGGGAATCGATCGCAACGAAAAATCTTCGAAAAGATCCTTCAGCCCTTGATCCAGGGCCCTAGCAGCCTACAGACCTCTGCCTTATTTTCGACTCCTAAAGCCAAGCACCTAAAACCCTAAAGCCCTCAAACTGTAAATGCAAGAGTCCTCAACCCCAAAGGACTTGCAAAGGACCTGACACCTAAAGCCCTAAACCCATGGGAGCCGGATACCCCCAGGCCCCGGCGACTTCAAAGAAACACCGCAACCCCCCCCCCCCCCCCAAAAAAAAAAAAAAAAAGGTGCCACACATACATACGCGCACACACCTATACACAGTTCAACCCCGTAGTCTAAATCCAAACCCCGATCTAAACAAGCTACCCCAAACCCCTAAACCCCTGAGCCCCAAACCCCAACCTAAGACAGCCTGTTCCCTTCCCTAAACCCTCATAGAAACCGTATAGTCTCCCTTAAAGGACCCCTTTAAAGGAATCCTATATTCTAATTATTAAGGCCCCCTATATTGTTCCCTTGACATCAAACCCTAAACCCTAAACCCCTATAAACCCTATAAACCCTAAACCCCTATAAACCCTAAACCCTGAACCCTGAATCCTTGAGGCGAGCACGGATCTCAGGATGCAAGCGATAAAAGGCCGTGCACACGGGCGACCATTTGGCGTGTTCCTGTCAAGCTTGGGTTTCAGGGTGTTCTTGGGTTTTAGGGTTTGGGGTTACTGTCTTCGGGTATTGGTTCACCAGTAAGACACATGGGTTTTGCAGGGTCTCAGGGGTTCGAGGGTGGGCGGGCTTTCGGGTTGAGGGTGCAGGAGTTCTGGCGTCATGTCGTAAGTCCCCAAGGGTTGCGGGTTCAGGTTGTCAGTTTTGGCCTCTTTGCGGCCCGGTGAATAGTACGTTCTACAGGGAGTGGCAGACTCATCGCTTAGAACGACCCCCTATCATCGTCTGGTCTGGGGGGTTCAACTACGTCGGGACAGTTCAGCTTCAGAGAACATGGCATAGCAGCAACCAGAACACTATCACCCCTGGCATTTGAACTTGATCGATAGCTCAGGGGTGGGAGATAAGCACGGTTTTGAAGAATCACCCCTTTATTAGTTCATCAGCCATCAGCACTGCAATTTCCTACCCGACATGCAAATATTGCAACCCTAAGCTCCGCTCTGTACTGAGACCGGCAACAATTTCTGCAGCCCGCCTTGCCAAGACCTTTTTCACCTGGGCGCGAAATTCGCAATGGTCCACGATCCCGGCGTATTCTGAACACCTACGACAACCACTACGACGACGAGTACGAATGCCCGTGTGACCTGAAAATATATTTGGCAGCTGCACATTCACTACACATGCATCTACAGGCACACGAACACACATGTATAGGCTCATACACACACACATATAACCACAAACACAAACAAACACACACACACACACACCTGATCTGAGCCCCGAATTATCGAACTCAAACATGGGTTGGTACCCATGCCTGGAATCGTAGCCTACCATCTTCTTTATATGCATTCGACATGCCAGGTTTTTGGCTTTGCCTGGTTGCCATGTCTGTATACAACGGGTACGTGAAGAAGGCGTCCCTTCTTCATATCACAGCAAATCTGGACGGTCTTTGTGAGGCAGCGCGATCCAGAAATGCTCGCTGCCCCCCTGCTTCTTTTTCATTCATGAATGCAGAGTCCCTCGGCTTCAGGGTTTTAAACACACAAGTGCCGCTGTTTGAAAGGGTAGCACTCGATGTTCACCTGGCGTTTAGGGTGCTGGGTTTAGGGGAGAGAGAAAAGGATAAAGACATGGTCAATGTGGGAGTTCGCAGGCGAAGCCGCAGCCCTCCTTACATTGGCATTGGAGGCTCGCTGGCAAAGCCGCAGCCCCTCCAATGCTGCCTTGGTTTGAATTGTCCCATCACAGGTTGTAGAGTCGTGGAACCTAGGATCACAAGTTGTAGAGTCGTGGTCGCAAGTGGTCATGTATTGTTGATTAGTGGATGTTGCATTTAAGCGCTCCGGGAAGACGCTGTCCCGTCATCTTTCAGGATTTGTGTAGGAGAGCAATTAGAGGCTCTGTTGCGCTCATACGTCTGGCCACCGAGCCTTCTCGATCAAGCTGGAGCCTCACGACTGGCACTATGACAGATTTCCAGCCGATGTACACACTTGATGTGACCCCCGAATGATCGAAATCAAACATGGGCTGGCCCTCGATCGTGCCTAGGATCGTAGCCTACCATCTTCTTTACATCCATTCGACATGCCAGGTTTTTGGCTTTGCCTGGTTGCCATATCACAGAAAATCCGGACGGTCTTTGTTAGGCAGCGCGATCCAGAAATGCTCGCTGCCCCCTCTGCTTCTTTTCTTTCATGCATGCAGAGTCCCTGGGCTTCAGAATTATACACACACAGACACACACAGACACACAGACACACACACACACCCACACACCCAGACGCACACGCACACGCACACGCAAGCTCATGCATGTCTGCTCAAGATTCATGCATTCATGTGTGTATGCATACGGATGGATGGATGGATGGATAAACAGATGAATACATGGACGGATGGATGGATGGATGGATGGATGGATGGTTGGCTGGCTGGCTGGCTGGCTGGCTGGGTGGGTGGGTGGGTGGATGGATTGATGGATGGATGGATGGATGGATGGATGGATGGGCGGACGGATGGATGGATGGATGGATGGATGGGAAAATGTGCCTGACATGTTACTTACAGTTAGGCGATCCTTCGTCCTGTGGTAGGAACCACGGCAACACATGGAAACTGAGATGATAATATTACCTAAAACACATGACGTCGACGCCTTCGGCTACTTCTTCTTATGCTAGCTGCTACCACTGATGCAAGCGCTCTCGTTACAACTGCCATCAGACACCTCTCAATACCATGACGTGGTATGCAATGTAAACCAAGTTGCAGTAGCATTCGCAGGTGATCTCTTGACCTGCCGACACACTCGAACTCGATCTCACCACTTGTCTGTCATGGTGCCTTCATAGAGTTCGCTGAGCCATTCGAAAGTTCTGAACCAACGCGGAATGCCCAAGTCATGTGTCGCTTCCGGTGTACCGGCCCGTCGCGTGTCCCGGGGTTCTCTTGTAAACGGCAGCAGCAATGAGTCCCACTAGCAGCATTCGTCGTCGTCCTCCTCGTAGCGGTAGTTGCGAATGGCCGAAATCAACGAACTTCCATGAGGATTTGCATGTTGATGCAACTCTGCATGAAACCCTACATTCAAAATAAACCCAAAGCCCTTGTTGGTTCCTAGCAGATCGGGCCAGCCTGGCGCCAGCTGCGCAATAAGGATGTCGCCATCCACAGGTGCAGGCGGATCTTCCTGGACACCGGGGGTTTAGGCCCAGGCTTTAGCTTGGTGACCCAACAAACAGAAATCTCAAAGCCAGTACCCTACTTCCTGCGACATTGTGACCGTACCCAACACGCTTCGAACCAACAACAACAGCTGAAAAAGAGTGCCCCGGGTACTCCTGCAGTTGCTGCTTCTGGTCATCACTGAGTCCCTTCCAGCCTGGGAAGCTTGATTTGGTTCTCCGGTCCATGTTTGGGGTCTAATTAGGGTTAAAAGCTTTCTGCTTAGGGTTGTTGAGCGCTAGGTGTGGCTGTGTCTGAACATGGATGCTGATAGTCCGGTAGTATGGATTCGTGCGTTGCAATTGCAATTTCACCCACAACAGCTGTACGAGGACTCTTGAACGTGCCTTCCGGAGTCTCAGACCCATGGTAACTTGAATTAAATCCCTTAAGTCTATAGTAAACAATATGGTTCCTTATTATGGTAACTTGAATTAAATCCTTGAAGTCTAGAGTTTCAGCAAGATCCCTGCGCATCACGTCATGGCAAATAAATAGCCATGAGCGGGTCCACATAAGTTAGACATATCGCACCAATGCTAGGAAACCAGACTACGGTTTGTGGCACACATAGGCTCAAAGAAGAACACAAAAGCCGTAATAGTAAGGGATATACGCTAAATACCTCTAAGATCCCGTGTACAACTTAGGGTTTAATCACGTGCATTCTCGAACAAATTAGGGAAGCTTGTCAAGTTCGGGCAATTGGGCCTAGCACGACCAACAGAAGCCTTAAACCAGAGAGCATACTATAAGAGCCTTGATAAATAGAGTAGGGCTTCGGGGGGTATACTCCAAGCCTACAGAATAATATTGTTCATCATTGAGGCTGCCATAAGTGCTCTCAACTTCGAACCTGATCCCACAAACACAGCAAAAACCCTTGAATCCTAATCGAACCCTCTTAGAGAAGGACGTCCCCAATCGTAACACCTCCCGATGCCCACAAGTATTTGTCTAACGTGAGAGCGGCTACCGTAACGATCGGATGGAGGACCGTTCAACAACGGTCACCACGACAGAACATCGAAATCCTTTTCACATAGCAGACTCTCTCCCAGCCGGCGGCTGGCTCAACAAGCACGGCTGAGAATCATGCGCAGATCTTTGGAGTAGACCGACTTCTTCTTCGTGCCTCCAATGAGAGTTTTACAGACTTATAGCCTGCGGAGCAACCAGGATCCGCGACTATGATACCCAAGAAAATTCTTTGGAAGAGTGTCGGGCTGGTTTGACTAACACTCCGCCCCGCAAGCCTGCCATGTTTTGAGCAAGTCCCTGGCAGCCTAATTATCACTCCGACACTCACACGCTACCACCACTACTGCTGCTGCTGCTACAGCTACAACTACTGCTGGAACTACCAACTGCTACCACTGCCGCTGCTGCTGCTGCTACGCTACACGATTACTCGTAATGAGAAAATACCTTGCCATGCAAGCTGGCTGCTCCTGCTACTACTGTTGGTCTTCCAGCGACCACTCTGGTTGCCGCTGCATGTTCCAAGGAGTACTATTACTGCTATTCATTTTCTTGTTGTCAGTCGTATTATATACTCGGCTCTGCATTAGAAATCCCAAAGCCTGAACCCTGAACTCTAAACTTTAGCTAAATCCTAAACGCGTAAACACCAGACGAAGCGCGGCAGAGGTCTGGCCTTGAGGACACTTCGCATGCAGGTCAAACCTGATGCTGTCCTCCGCACGGCAAAGTCAGGGTTTCGGGCTTAGTTTAGGATTTTTGTGTTCAAGATCCAGAAATTCAGAGAGGAGCCTCATCTGAGGAGAGATGATTGGAAAGAACCCTAAACCCAAAGAGGAATCCTAAAACCTAAACCGTCATTCAGCCCTACAGGCCCTAAAGCCTGAATCCTAAACCCTGAGCAGAACACCAAAGGGCCCTAAACCCTAAAAACCTAAATCCTAAACCCTAAACCCCAAACCCTAAATCCTAAACCCTAAACCCTAAACCCTAAACCTAAATCCTAAACCCTAAATAGAGGAAGGATCTCCCGCCGGCCCAGGGTCTCCATGGAGAACTTATGAACCTTCTTTGCTTGGGAGAGCGGAAGACTGCTCTTCGTGAGGATAGTACTATAGGGGCCTTAAGAATTACGATAAGGTTTCGGGGCCCATTCTACTATACTTACAATAAGGAACCCCCGAAATAGTATATAGGCAATGTTTAGGCCCCTACAGTAAACGCAAAAGATACAGTAGAACACAACTCACAATTCAAATACACATGCGAACCCTACCAATAGACACCATGACAACGATCGTAAAATAGTTCTAGCAGTCACATGACACTCGTAATACTAAGATATTTAGCAATCATCATTGTAANCTCACAATTCAAATACACATGCGAACCCTACCAATAGACACCATGACAACGATCGTAAAATAGTTCTAGCAGTCACATGACACTCGTAATACTAAGATATTTAGCAATCATCATTGTAATAATAATAATAACAATAATAATAAATCTGGACTGTGAGTATAGCTGCATACGTCTCACAATTCAAATACACATGCGAACCCTACCAATAGACACCATGACAACGATCGTAAAATAGTTCTAGCAGTCACATGACACTCGTAATACTAAGATATTTAGCAATCATCATTGTAA
>BGNK01000107.1:155744-313439 GCA_003297005.1 Symbiodinium sp. clade A Y106 | reverse complement strand
CCCCCCCCCCCCCCCCCCTAAGCAGTGCAGCAGGCCGGAGGCCTTGATTGAATCGCAAAAGGCCACGCTTCCCAGTTCTCAAAAGCCGCCGGTTCTCCCGACTCTAATGGAAACCCCAAGGGTCCATGTACCCTACTAGTATATGCTTGGGGCCCCAATGTGCCTATATAGGGATTACTTGAAGGCCAAAGTATATACTATTTGGGCACATGGACCCTTAGGCAAACGGCGTACCGAAGCCAACGAAGTGACAAGGGCAAGACAAGGTGAACAGCATCGGGCGGTTGCGAGTCGGGACTGTTCCCTCCCAGCAGCGCGTCGAGAAAGAAGACGGATGGGAGAAGCTTCATCGGCAGGGGAAGTACGCCAATCTTAGATACTTGCGCTATTCTGCATATGTGCACGCATAATCACACACACACACGTTATGTTGTCATAGCGATCGAAGAGCTATGTAGTACTATGCGGGACGCGTAAGCAAACTACATGCGTCGCTGTTGCACTCGGCAGTCCTGGTCGGTGAAATCCGCATCTGCGGACCGAAACCTTGGCGATCTCTGTCAAGCTGCGCAAGGGTTCAACGGAAGAATAACTACACATAGAGGGAAAGCTGGGCGGCCAAGAAAACCCTAAAGGCACAACATTGGCAAGCGAACAGCCGAGACATCCTGGTAGGCCATGATAGGGGAAGGGCATGCTTCTTGCTCGTCGTTCTTGCTGGCGGTTCATGGGTAGTTATAACTGGGGTTATAAGTCCCCCAATATGGGTTGTAGTTCTAGTTGTCCTACTTATATATATATATATATAAGCCAACTACAGCTACCCATGAACCTCCAAGTTCTACTGACCCCATGGAACTCTGATATGTCAACAGGTTGCCGTCGACAGTGAACTCGTTTCTTTTCGGTTCAAAACTATCATCCCAATGATCTCGATCTCGCCGCCGAATCACAAGAGACAAGAAAGTCCTATCCACAGTGAACACTCAAACCTGAACTCAACAACTCGAAACTTTCGCCTCCTTGGGTGCATCTTTAAAGAGTCATATGTCTGAGAATCCCGTGGGCTTGTACTACAACCAAAGCCCAACTTTAAACCCTAAACCCTAAACCCTAGACCCTAAACCCTCAACATCTGTAAAGCCCCTACAGGAACCCTCAAAGGGAGCCTTAGAGGAGTTCAAGGAGCCCTCAAAGGAAACCATAAAGGAGCCCTTATAGATCCCTTAAAGGATCCCTTATAGACTTATAGATCCCAGATAGTCCTGAACTGATAGACTCTGAACATCTCAGGGGCAAGCTCGAGTTTGTTTGGCTCGAACTTGATGGGCACCAAGCCAAGCCTACGAAGGCCAGGGGCATTGATGACCTTTTGGGATGTGGGGTAGAGGGCATGGGCCTAGGCTCATGTCGACATTTCGCTTACGGGCTTGAGTTCAGAGGGCAAACAAGGGTGAACACAATAGAGTCAAATAGCCTGTAGGGAAATAGCGCATGTGTGGCCTGCAGAAGTCGCACTGCCGTGAGCGTTTTCTTCCTCCTGCTGAGTGCCATGACACTGCATGCAATGTTTTCTGTTGCTCTGTGACAACCTCTAGTAATGTGTAGTAGACCATGCCGTGTACTCTCACTCGCATGGCCTACTGCACATCATGTCATATGAGTCGTATGTGTGTTTGCAGATTGCCAGTGGTCTTTGCACATTGCTTCTTGGTGTACCAGGTCACAGTTGCGCATGCTTGTTGCGGTGTGATGTTCCATACCACAGCCAATGCACGAAACTGATGATTCTCAAACAGCATGTCGTGTGCACACCAGTTCTGCGAGATGCATCTTGCATCTAATTACTTAGGCTGTCATTTCGGTACGTCTGAACTCGATTTGGGATTGGGGTTGGAGTCTATCGCCAGGCCTGTCGCAGCACCAGAGTGACCAAGCTTGGGGCTTCAAGGCTCCGACCCCAACCGTGCCCGTGATCTTGCCTGTGTGCGAGGTTCTCATCATGAATGACGGAGGTGTTCTGATAGATGGTGACGCGGCTGATAGCCACCTCGCCAGACTCTACCCTAGGCTCTCGACAAGTCCAGAGGTACCAAGTTCGGATCCCCCCTGCCCGATGTGCTGCGATGGGTAAGGGTTTGGGGTAAGGTACAAATCAGAGTGCTTTGGGACAGGCCCGATTGCAAAGGACTGGTCTACAAGGTATACCCCTCAAACCCTCTTACATCAAGCCTTCTAAACACTAAATCCTCAACAGCTACTGGCGCGTGGACTCGAATGAAAAGGCTCTTAGGCAGGGGCAGTCGGCACCTCCGCGATGAGGATCCTCCTGGTTTAATCTCTTTCCTTAGCCCAAATCCCGAATCTAAACGCACACTAAATTACTAAAGGCTGGCCACATATCCTCAAACCCGCAACGAGGGCGCAATGGCACACTTTCTGCGTGCATCGTCATGTTGGAGGTTGTGATACAAACCGGGTCACTTCAGCTCAACTGCTCAACTGGTACCTACTGCGCTTCGAAACTAAGGCGTTCCGAGATTCACAGAGCTTCTTGACAAACACACCCCTGATAATATAGTCCCCTCAGCAGCCAAATCCTTGCCACAAGGACCCCTAAATGAGGGACACCCAGTCAATTTCCAGAACCTTGTAAACGAAGCGAAATCGTGCACACACGCACATATACGTGTATACGCATGTACATGTCTAGTTAGACGGATATACAGACACATAGAGAGATACAGAGATAGAGATGGAGATAGAGCTAGAGGTAGAGATAGAGATGGCGATGGAGCTAGAGACAGAGACGAAGAGGTAGACACAAATATAAGTTTCTCGGGTCGCAAGCGGATTTAGAGTCAAAAATCCTTCATAGTATCAGCCCTAAACCCTGAAGCCTGAAACCCCATCAACCTTTCTGGAACCCTTATGCGACCCCTGTAGAACCACTTGATGTCCAACGCGGATGTCCTGCTCTCACCACTCCCTTGCACAAAAGCCGGCCTGAACGCGTTCGCCAATGGAGGGTCGATGCCGATCATGTCGAACCTATGATGTCGGGCTTTCGGGTTTATAGAAGGGCTTGGGGGTAGAGTGTGGGGCTTGGGGAGTGGGTTTGGGGTTCAGGGTTCTTCGGCATGTGGTTTCGGGTTTGAGGCTTACGCCTGGGGAACCGACACCTCCTGGAAAACTTGGGAAACGGAAAAAGTCTTTCGGGAACTCAGGTCCATCAAAACTTCAGAAACCCCTGGAGCGCAGTGTATTCTGTTCTTGAGCAAATGCGGCAAGCCCGCTTCTCGTGATAAGTTACACATTATGAACTGTGAGGATTTCACAGTCGGCTCCCATTAGTACTGCAACCCAAATTTTAAAGAAAGTTGCTTCGATCAACGGTTGTCTACGTTATACCAATTCCCGGCTTCTCTTCCCTAAGGTGTCTTGTTCTGGTTCTAGTCTAATGTGCACCAAAACCCTTCTCTTGCTATCAGGGCCCGGATCGTATCCCCTAAACCCTACACTAAACCCTAAACTCTCATTCTCGGACTGTTTGCATGCGAGTGCGCTCGACCGAGCTCTGCCATCACACTCAAAAAAACCCTAAACTCTAAACCCTAGACCCCCCTGAGGCCCCGTCTCGACCGTTTCGGCGCTCAGATGTTGCACGGAGATGCTAAAGCCTTTCTTAAAGGCGGCATGGTCCTCGCCGACCCCGGGAGTAGGGTACCAAAAAAGGGGGTTATACACTATAAGGCTACTATAAGGTTGCTATAAGGTTACTCTAAGGCTACTAATTATAAGGTTACTATAAGGATACCAAAAAGCGTTGCTAGGCCCTTAGGCAGCCCCAACCCAAATGCTGCACGCCGGGTGGAGAATTGTTGTGGTGTATGGTTCTTGGGATTAGGGCTTGAGGCTTTCGGAATCTGGCGTGCAGGCGTCTGAGCTTAGGGTCTGGCGTCCAGAGTGTGGCCTTAATATAGGGGCGTTAATGATTAGAATAGGATTTTGGGGCCCACTATACTATGAATATAATAACGAACCCCCAAAATAGTATAGGTAGTTGTTGAGGCCCCTATAGTAAGGTCTGGGTGGATCAGGGCTGAACCCTTGCGGCGGTCCCAGGAGTTGTCGATTCCGAGGGCTGCAAAGGCACCGCAGAAGTCCTGCGGAGTTGGCTCTTGGCGTAGGGCTTTCAGGGTCTAGAGCTTGCGGGGAATTGGAGTGAGAGGTTGATGCTTTGACACTACTTGGAGGCCCTTTTGACTTAGTAAGTAGGGCTAGTAAGGTGGGTTATGGGGGATTATAATATGGTTGCTAGGGGATACTAAGTAGACTTACTAAGTCAAAAGGGCCTCCAAGTAATGACCAAACGGCCTCCGGTGGTTAGGATGATAAGAATCCTACGCTCATGGTCCGTAGAGAGGGGCGTGTTGTTGATCACGGGCCTGCAACAGTCGTACTAGTCTGGTCCACGCGACAGCGATGATGAGATAATGCTCGTAGTGCCAAATATTCACCTCATTGAAACACAAAACATCTGTGCTCAATGTTCTAGGCAAAAGACCTACGGGTTTAGGGTTCCGAAGTCTTCAGCATCTAACCTTTAACCTTGACAAGAAGGTTGACAAATTCGGCCCAAGGTGTGTTCAAGCGGCTTTGGCTTACACTACTACGTTATGGTATACTGACACTAGTAGTAGGGAACCCTGGGGTTACTATCACTCATGATTCAGGCTTCTGCGTTGACCCGAAGCCGAACCCCGCAGAAACACTCCCCCATGGCATCCATGTTCTCATATGGTACGGCATGAGAGAATACAGCTTGATGTAGCATCGTACTCTGCAGTATAATAGGCAAGGTGCGGAATACTCCAGACCAGTAGTATCACGACGATACGGGTTACATGAACATCATCATGCAAACTTGCCTAGAAACCCCAAACCCAAATTTCTCGGCCCCACACTGCAAACCTTATTCTCGACCCGAAAGCCTAAATCGAAAACAATAAACCTCACACTCTGCACGGCCGAACTTGGTACGAGACATGGTCATAAGCCCCCCAAAAAATCCTACACACATGAATCCCAGAAGCCCAAAAACCCCAAACGCCCCACAAAACTGTGTGAACACCCCCAATTCTCAAGAGCAGTGAAAGTTGATTCATGGCCTCAAATCCGACACCCTAATCCCGAATCCCCAAGCCCTAAATCGGAATCCCCACACGCCAGACTGTAAACCCTAGATTCAATCCCCAAAATCCCTAAACCCCAAACCTTGAAGCAACTTTTCTGAAACCCTAAACCCTAAACTTGCCCTAAACCCTAGACCCTTCCAGCCCTAACCCCCAAACCCTTAAAGGCCTATTTCGAAGCTTCGAAAGCCTTGGAATCGACGTTGGCCGGGCCCTCCGTGGTGAGTCGAAGGAGCTTTTGCTCTTCCCTTGCCACCCTCGGCTGGCTTTGGGTTTAGGGTTTAGGGGTTTAGGGGTTTAGAGGTTTAGGGTTTAGGGGTTTAGGATTAGGGTTTAGGAGTTTAGGGGTTTAGGGATTAGGGTTTAGAGTTTAGGAGTTTCGGGACTAGGGTTTAAGGGTTTAGGGTTTAGGGGTTTAGGAGTTGGGTCTAGGGTTTAGTGATTAGTGGGGTTTAGGGGTTTAGGTTTTGAGTTTGTGTTGTTATTTCATGAACCCAGACCTTGCAATATCCCTTAATTATGGAATATACCTTAAATTATCGCAGGATCCCTAATACGATTTAATGTATCTTCCTTAATTAAGGGATATTGGAAGGTCTGGGAAGCTGCGTGGGGTTCTGGTTTCCGGCTTTCGCTTTTCGAGGGGGCTTAGAGATCAGGGTTCAGGCTTTGTGTATGTTGTTGTTTTTTTTGTTTATGGGCTGTGTTTCGGGCCTCTGTTTGTTAAGGTTTCTTCTTTAGGCTCTTGGGTTCAGGGCCTGGGTTTAAGGGTCTCAGGAAAAGGATTCAAGGCTCTGGGTTAGGATTCATGGAGATTTACGTTTTAGGGAAATCGATCCCCAACTGCTGCAGAATCTCCACCCCACACCACAGCATCTAAACCCAAAGCCCTTCTAAATTCAAAACATAAGTGAATGTTAAACCCAAGACTCTACACCACAAGCCCCTAAACCGTACACCTTTCTATATAGAACCCCAAAATGGAATCCTTCGAGGAACCCTAAAATCCGAAACCCGCAACTCAACCCTAAACCATGAAGCAACCTCTCAACACCCTCAAGGAAACCCTTAAAGATCTAAACCCTAAACCGTTAAAGCGGAACCCTTAAAGATCCCTTACGGGAACCCTTCAATACCCTTGGGGGAACCCTTAAAGATCCCTCAAAAGAACCCTTGAATACCTTTAAGGGAAAATCACCTTAAGGAAATCCTTAAATACCCCTTAAAGGAACCTTTGCATGCCTTACAGTTAAGGGAACCCTTAAATACCCCTTGAAGGAACCCGTAAAAACCCCTAAAGGGACCCGTAAATACCCTTAAAGGAACCCTTAATACCCTTCAGGAAACCCTTAAATACCCTTAGAGGAACCCTTAAATGAACCCTTAAATACCCTCAAGGGAACCCTTAAGTACCCTTACGGGAACCCTCCTTCAAAGGAACCCAAAGCCCTAAGCCCGCACCGAAAGCCGGATCTTTGATCCGAGGACTGCACCTCTCGGCCTGTCACAGACTTTGGCGTTTTAACGGTACCAATAACTCTCCGACGTGCTGTTCATGCGCGCCTTCGAAAGGACGAAGCAGTAGGTACAGCAGTAGTTTTACATGGCAGGCGCAGCATTTGGAGGCTTTGCAACCTTGGGAAGTCAAGAACGTCGACGCACCGAAAGTAGAAGATTTTTGGTTATAAATGCGTTGCGGCTCGGGTTTTGGACACATCCCGGCGTTTATGTAAAGCTGTTTCCTGAGCAAATCTCTGCTTCGCACATGTTTTGCTTGCGAGGCACTCACAGTTTGGCCCAGTTCTTGTCCTTTGCCCGGCTGAGAAAGTCTGCGGGGCCATGGCCCAGCTCATGCACACGGTCCTTTCTGTACAGAGCCAATGCTGACTGTCACAGTGCGTGTCGCCACCAAGGCAGACGGCTGCTTGCGGGTGCTCAACTGCTTTACAAGCGTTTTTTGCTTGTTACTGAGCATGTTGAGCTTGTGTTTCGTGACAGGCGTCAACACTATGTCTGGCAGTGGCACTTGGCATTCCCATCTCGCTGCTTGCGGCCACCAAGGAGCGGGCGCTGTCATGTGCAGCAAGGCACGTGTCGGCAACGACGTGCTTCTCGCTGCGGCAATGGATATGGTCTGATCTGGACGTTATCATGGTTGGCACATGGATGCTCTGCGAAAACAACGGCAGGCACGACGTTTTCGGCTGCAAAGTCCAGGAAACACCGTAAATACCGATGCATTCGATGCCTCCATTTCCGCGCCTCCACTACCCCACCCCCCCGAAAAAANCCCCCCCCCCCCCGAAAAAACGCGACAGGCGCGATGTTTTCGGCTGCAAAGTCCACGAAACACCGTAAATACCGATGTGGTCGGTGTGCGCTCGTGAACAGTTGATACTAATGATGATAATACTAAGAATAATACTAATAATAACCATACTAGAAGACCAAAAGAATAATAATAGCAATCAAAAAATAGCAACAAACAATGACAATAATACAAAATAATACCGATAATAGCAATAATAACTCATTATAACAACAATTGAAATAATAACAACAAAACCAACAAAACTAATGATGATAATAATAACAATAAGCATAACAATAATAATAATAATGATAATCATGGGAATAATAGGAACTATAACAACAATAGTAGGGCGTAGAGTTCCAAGAAAGCTGAGAGCGCTGCTGTAAGGGGATCTACAAGCGCTGCTAGAAGGCTTCTGTAAGGGTTCAGGGGTTGTAGGGCTTCTACGGTCTATTCGGTTTAGGGTTTAGGGTTTAGGGCTTTGGGTTTAGGGTTTAGGGTTTAAGGTTTTAGGGTTTAAGGTTTAGGGTTTAGGGTTTTGGGTTTAGGGTTTAGGGCCAGTGTAGGGGTTTGCGGTTTTAGGGAATTGGCTCTGGGATGCAGTGTGGGCGGCTTGGGGTCTATCACAGGGTTCAAGACTTTATGACGAAAGATATAGTCCGATCTACTTCAATTGTAGGAACGAACACTCATCAGAAACTCAAAAACCCTAAACAACCGGAAATGAGTACCTGGTTACTAGGAATTGTGGGGCTCAGAACCTTGAGGTCTTGCTTCGGACTGGCAGGCAACTCCACCCAGGGAGACACAAACCCCATGGGTTTTGCTACCGAGTACGCTTCTGGGTGGCATCGTTCGAAAAAAACTTCAGGAGAGCTAAAACCTTGACCGTGGTCCCGCTCTTTCTATGCAATATAGTTGGAGCAACTTCGGGTATACTAAACTACAAGCCCTGTTGACAATGATCCAGGCTTCTACAGTAAACCCCATAAAGTTGGAAACGGGATTCAGGCCAAATAGTGCTGGGATTTCCTATACATTTACTCTGAAGGATTGAGGCTGCCGGGTTTCCAACTTTTGGGCTTCTACTGTAAAGTAGTCCTGGCCTCCCTCGAGGATTTGGCTTTACCCGCCGCTGCCTCGGAAGCAGACACGGCTTCACATGCAGAATGCGAGAGAAAAGACGTCTTTAGAGCTTGTAACTTGTAATACGGGTCAATTTATGCTTAGGGTTTAGGGTTTAGTCGAGGGTTAATGCGATTGAGGGTAGGGAGGTTTGGAGTTTTAGCGTACAGGGGGTTAAAGGATTTGTTAAATTTCCGTGCTTTCCAATTTGGTTTCGGGTTTAGTTGTACGGTATCTCGGCGTTGTGTTTGTCGGGCCATGCCCTCGACCTGGCTCTGCCTATCAAAGGCATTTAAGAGAATTGCACCAGGTGCAGACAGTTGCAGCACTGCCTTCCAACACGCCCTACCCGATAGGCCTGCGGGATTAGGGCTCCTGCTTTTACGGTATGGGGCCCTCTGTAGCTTAGGACTTTGGATTTGCAAGCGCGGGAATGAGTTGGAATCTGGGAAACCCCCACTTAGTCACTTTGGGGAAAAGCCACCGGGCCAACAGTGTCCAACCACATTCAGATGCATAAACCTCAACCCTAAACCCGACAGGCTAGGTTCAGGGCAGTAGGTAGCAACTAATGACAACCATATAAAAGGAGTAATAACAAGCATGATCGTCGTAATAATAGTAGTAATAATATTAGTGATCATAATAACAACAACAATAATAACAACAATGGTAGCAATATGTAGCAACAGTAGCAACAGAATTGACGGCCTGTTCAGGCTCGCTTATAATGCCTTAGAGTTTAATGGCATTCGGCCTCGGCTGGCTTCACTGACCTTGCTCCATCTTCCCTCCCATCAATCAGAGTCTACAATAGGGGCCTTAGGTTTTAGGTTTAGGGTTTAGGGTATATGGTTACTATAAGTACGAAACGTTAAGCCTTTTCATTGCCGCTTCCGGCTCTGAATGCCTGGGAGCAAGCCCTACTGCAACAAAGGGGCCGGCATACTTAGACTAGTGTTTGGGGTACATTAACATGCCAGTTATTTCAGTTATATATATAACAAGGAGCCCTAAGGAATACGACCCTCATGATTAAGGCCCTAATATAGGGGCCTTAATAATTACCCACACTACTATGGGGGGTTCCTTATTATAATTATAGTAAAATGGGCCCCAAAACCCCATTCTAATAATTAAGGCCCCTATACTATAGAACCCTACTATAGTAATATATAGGTCCCTTATAGTAACCCTTATAGGCGCCCTGGGCCCCAAAACCCTATTCTAATGATTAAGGCTCCTAGTTGACAGCAACCTTCCTCTTCGAGGCCGGCCTCGCCATAGCCGGCTCCCTCGCCTTTCTTGTCTCTCTTCATTTTCATGGACCTCGGAAGGGTCTAGGTTTTTTTTTTGAACGCCTTTTTCCGCCTAGCCGGTTGGGTTAACAGACTTCACGTTGTGGAAAGCGAAACTTACGACCCTGTAGGGTTTAGGGTTTAGGGTTTAGAGGAAAACTTAAATGCGCCCTTGTTAAGGACTCTGATTTAAGCTACCATAGCAGGGATCTGGAGTAAATCATGTAGTTTCCTTGATTATGGTAACTTAAATTAGGTCCCTTACCCAGAACCCAGGAAAAGGAGCTGTGCCCAAGGTCCTCGGGCCATAGGCGTCCTCACTATTGAATAAACCTGCCGGGAGACTGGAAAACGCTGAGCTGAGGCGACATTGCTTTCAGTGCAGGCCTGCAATACCATAAGTGAGAGCTGACATCCCAAATACATGAGTTCAACAGATAGGAACACGAATTTTGTGGGATTGATTTTCATTGTTGGGAGGTTTGTATACAAGCTGGAAATCTTCAAGCATTGCCTCTTGCCTGCTCTTAGCGAACCCTTCAACCGCTATCAAATTTATTACCTTGACCCCTGAACCCGAAACGCATACACTAGAGAATGGATAACGAACGCCCAAGTCACCAAGAGCTGTAGACTCCGCAACCCGAAAAGTGAAGTCTGCTGCAAATTATCGCTGAGCTCGCTTCATGCCAGAGAGCTGCGCATGGCTCCCCCCCGAAAAGGATGGCTCAAGCGATGCTGTGTAGGTATGTGCTGTTCTACTTTGCGCTACTTTCCAACACGTCCTATACGGTTATGGTGTTCCAAGCACCACACTGATTTGAGCTGTCCATCTCCCTCTCGCTCTCTGTGTATGTGGTTGTGTGTCTACCTATCTACCAATCGATCTATCTTTCTTTCGATCTACCTGTACTTGTGTGCACGCACAAGTGTGTCTGTATATATATATATATATATGTGTGTGTATGCTTGTACGTGTATATCTGCACATCTATATGCATATGCATATATGCATATACACACATATATATATATGTATGTATGTATGCATGCATGCATGTATGTATGTATGTATGTATGTATAAGTATGTGCATTATGTGTACATGTGTGTATATATAAGCATGTGTACAAACAACTCTGCATACATATATATATATATAGAGAGAGAGAGAGTTAAATGAACACTTATGGACATACACACTTATATATATATTATGTGTATATACAGATATACATACAATTTCCTTTTTGGCAGACGCCCTACTGGCATGGGTGGGAACCTGATGGACTATTTGGTTTTTACAACCGAATTCCTCAGCGCCAGCATACCTGGGGCATCTCCTTACAGGACGCGATCGGTTGAAATGCCCACGTGCACCCTCAGCGACTCTCAGAACTCGAGCCTTTGACCTCACAGGTATGCATCAGTTCCATGTTCGTTGGCACATTGTCATCGTCGATCCTGGGTACTGTAGTTGCGCAGACTATTGAGAAGCCCATCCAGATACTCCTGGCGGTCGCAGGGCCAGATTACAGGTTGGTTTGGCCTTTGAGTTTTACCCGGATCTGCGCTGCAACATGGCAGCTTGTTGGGTACATACAGGCTAGGGCTAGGTGGGTTGTGATCTTGCACTCGGGTGCGAGAGTGGCATCAGGGAAACTGCGCAATCATTCAGTGGTAAGATCTGAGCAAGTCTGTGCACGGAGGCCTGGAATTGCAACAGCAGCCTTTTTCCGTATCGGCAATGGCAGGGAAAATGCGGAAAGTCTTCTCAAAGCTCCGGCCTCCAACATCGTCTGGATTGGACCAACGATCTGCGATCTGCAGGTATGCAAGAACGCAGCATGATGACAGTCCGTGGAGTCCAGAGAGTCTAGTCTTGAGCCTTCCCAATCCATCGACATACCATGAGGCCCGCCGTCGAGACAAACTCCCGCATGCCTTCTCGGCTCATTAAAGAAATCATGAAGATGATGTACAAGCTACCGCACCACAATGACGCAGGGGATGACTGGGGAAAGGCATGGGCCTGATGCTGTCAAAAGTAGGCAAAACGAATGCCGAACGATTCAGTAAGCTGTGGGTTTAGGGGTTTAGGGTGTATAGGGCTTGATCTAGCTAACAGCTGGTACCCACTCGGCCGTCGAAACTGTCCCTACATTGCTCTTGGCCCGAAGTTGCAGAACACGGAGCCGAGAAGAATGGTAACAGCAATAGCAGCAATCGTATGCTTATTCTTGTTGATACTAACATTAGTACTCATACCAGCACTAATGTTCATGTGCATATTAATATCCTCTCTATTGTAACCCCTGTCATAGCCCGAGTATGTCTGGAGAACGCAGAATTTGGACCTAAACAACGTATGCGAGGTCTTTGTTTGCACACGCTATGGCTATTGCCAACTCAAGAGAGGATCTAGTTTCATGAGCAGCCCACAGTGCCTCACCCCATCATCCCAACATTACAAAACCCTAGAACCCGTAACCCCACTTGCCCTTTGACTTGCCCTTCGGGTAGCCGCCATATGCTCCGGGAGGGCAATAGCCATAACCTCGGCTGAGCACTGGCTGAGAGCCTGATCGCTGTGGTTTTCTTGCAAATCACAACCAACTAACCTTGAAAAAAGCTTCGAATCCATTTCAATGAACCTAAATCCCAATCTAAAGGCTTAAGGGTTCTACGACTTCGTAGGGTGTGGGTCTTTGTTGCCACCTCCCCGACGCAAGCCGCACCTCCCCACAGAGCGCACGGAAGAGGCCGAAAGAGTCCCAGACAGGCAGAACGCAGAAGACTAAAACCCCCCAAGGGCCCTTTTAATAAAGTCCTTATGCCCCTAACTAGTGGGTGTTTGGGATATATTAGAAGGTAGTTGGGGGGTCTAGGTGGTATAGGGGCTTAATCATTAGAGTAGGGCGTTGACACTAAAACCTAGAGTCGCTGCAGCCGAGTGGCCCCAGTTCCAAGGCTCTGCATAAGACCATGGCTCCTCCCAGCCGTATCCTTTGCTCCTCAGAACTTTGCGTTCTAGGTCTTTCCGGGCCTCAAAAATTGAAATGAGGTTCTATAGGGCCTCTACCTTATGTGTATATGTATATATATATACACATTAAAAAGTATATACTTGCCCTTAACATTTGAAGCAGGTTTGGGGTACACTTTGCAGGTAACCTGATGTAGAGACTATACGAAATCCACTGCTGCAGACCCCTGCATTGGGTTTCTTAGGGGGTCCTGGGATTCGGATGTTTGGGCTTGGCAGATGCGGGGCTGCGAGGTCATCTAGGGCCAGACGGTTTAGGGTTTAGGGTTTATAGGGTTTAGGGTTTAGGGTTTAGAGGGTTTAGGGTTTAGGGTGGAAACAGCCCCAGAGGGTTCAAATACCCAAATAGCAGGGTTTTAAGTACCAGAAAGCCCTTCTATTTGGGTACTTGGATTTTCTGGGAGCCTGTCCAAGACTGCAATGCGTGCAACTCAATACAGGAAATTGCTTCCTAAACGAACTCCTTCTCCTTCTATTTCATCATGGCTACAACTGTTTACACGTGTCTCTGCACATGGTGTGTCACGACCCCTCATCCGAAAATCCAAAGCCCCTAAGACAGAGGTCTTGAGGATGTGTACTACTGACCACTTGTAACGCCTACATAAGCAAATTATTGTACACCCAAAACACTATAGTTGAATTACTAAGGCCCTGCATTGAAGACCCTTTAAAGCCCGAAACAAAACCCTGGTACTACTATGAAACACAGATAGAACGCTTAAGATCCTCCAGTGAACCCTGTTCTATACGTTAAATAGCCTCCTAAACCCTAACCCCTAAAAGCCCTAAACTATGTTTCGAATAAATCCCTACAACAGCCCTTATAGTAGCCGTAGCCCTTATAGACCCCTTTTAAGGAACCCTATTCTAATTATTAAGGCCCTATATTATGTTTCGAATTTCACCCAGCAGCCAGCCGGAGGCGGCCGGAAAGGGAGGCGGAGGAGCAGGCGGGGCCGCGTTCTTCGATTTGCCCTGGCCATGCGGCATAGGTTCTTTGATAGGGCCCCCTTTAAGGGCTCATTTAAGGGATCAAGGGTTCCTGTTAAGGGTCCCTTTAAGGGGTTCCTCGAAGGGTCAGGCTCAAGGCTTATGATCAGGCTTAGGGTCTGACTTGTGGTGCTGTGTTTAGGAAGCTGAGCTTGCTCGAAAGCTCAATGCTGGGCTTACAGCTTATTTAGAAGAACCCATGATCAGACAAGTGTGTGGGGTTTGTTGTCGTGTTATTCGATTCAGATTCAGGAGCCCTGAATTTGGACGAGGGTGTTGGAGGTTGTTCCTTCCAGACATGCATGTCGAATGTTCTACTTATCAAGGAGATGCCTGAAGGAACCATAACAAAACAGCAACATACTAAAAAGGCCCACAAGAGCCGTGCAGAAATATTCTGGTCCCTGGACTTGTTCCTTCACATAGAAAGAGCCACCCCGAAAGAAAACCAGACTGTCATGCAACCGATTTGATCTCAAGGAACGGGGTTAAGGATCCGAGTAGGGCTTGGGTTACATCAGAGTCTAAGTACATCGTATCAGTATTTTGGGACTAGGAAGGGGAGTATTACTAATGATTATGACCCCGATTGGCTATCATGTCGTTGACAGGAGCAGAGCAGTGCAAGCACTGTCGGGCCAGAACCGCACTGTGCTATGACGTATAGGCGCATCATACTGTAGAGGAGTCTGTCACAGCATCGTGCGAACTACTACGGAACAACCTTGCAATAGTGGTCTGCAAGATTACATACAAGATTGCTTGGAAGAGTTCGAGCTCGGTGGGAGGGGCATAAGCTCGGAACATCATCAAGCATCAGCGAAACACAGTGCACAGACACAAGACATAGCACAGTTTCCACGACTCTGTCTAACGGAGACTGCGTCTTGTCCGGGAGATGGCCGCTTCATAGCAAGCCACCTAAAACAGCCATCCCGGATCGTTACCCAATCTGGCTAGGTGCACTGCGTTTGGACATGAAGGATTCTTCTAAAAGAATGGTGCATCCTACTAAACTCGCAGCGCAGACTTCTGCATCCCCCCGCGGAAGAGAATGCGCAACTCCAAATAGGACCAGCTCGACTACGACATCCGACCCCGTGAACCCTAAACCCTATAAGATGTACTGTAAGAACCACCACAAGCACGCCTTGTCGCCCTTCTTTCCTCCCTTGCCCTTGTCACCGGCATTCGCCCCGCGACCTTTCCCGCCACCTTCGGACAAAAGTGCTAGGGTTTCGGTGGGCGGCTTAGGCTCAAGGTTCAGGGCCTACTATAGGGGCCTTAATAATTAGTAAGGGAACACCCAAAACAGTATAGGTAATTATTTATTATTAAGGCCCCTATGTTAAGGACCTTGCAGGGCCGACAATGTGGCCCAAAACCCCTGCAATCTTGACCGAATGCGTGCCCTCCTTGGACTGGGACAGCCTGTTAAACCCCTTCCATGGCCCGCCCGAAGGGTAACACCTGAACAGAAAACCTATCAAAAGCTAGCCTGCACTTGCTTAGGGGTTTAGTGCATTTATAAACTGCACCCTAAACCCCTAGCAGCGCAAACCCAAGGTCAGGGTGGGGCATGTGCACGTCAAGGATGCTTCACGCACTGCACCCTCAAAGCGAAATCCAATGAAGCCTGAGATTCTGATGCTGAAATATGGTAATACCCGACTCCTGTAACAACTCAGAGAATACACAGAAATTTCACAAGGCACCCGAACACAACACCCGCACTGAACTCCAGCGTTGCCTTTACCCTTCCCTTTCGGCATCGGCGCTTTCACCGGGGTGGGCTGCACTTCACCACCCTTATGCTGGGCTAGGCTAGGAGTTTCAGGTTTCGGGTCCTGGAGCGTGTTAGATTTGCTTCATTGTTGTTTCCCTGGTTTGTTGATGGCTGCAAAGCTTCCCACACCGATTCGGGACTGGGCGTGTAAGATTCAGGGCTTAGTGCTTAGGTATTTATAGGGCTAGGCTTGCTGCTTGGGGATTCTACACCACATCGTTCTGCATCGTTCTCGGTATGCCGTACGACAGCCTGCCTTTGTACTACAAGATTGTAAGTCGGCACCAGTCACCAACCTATCCTACCACCACAACGAACAACATAATCCAGCGGTCTGAAAATTTCGAGAATGGGCTCGTGCAATCCCGGTACATAGTAAAATGTAACCCGGACCGTTGTCAAACTATGCCCTATACTACGTAGCATCAGACGGCTCGAGCGAGCTTCTGTCTCGAGGCCTCTCCAACTCCGAACCTCTGTGGTCATCGTGAATTTAGGGAGGAGGTCCCAATGCGGATTCCAAATCCGAAAGCAGTGGTAGTAGGGCATAAATTGAGCACCTGAACACACACTTCCTGCTCCTGCTCGGGACGGCCGAGGTTGCTATTATCACGAGCTCCACATGAGAGAAGCTGTGGAAGGTATGCTACAACTGCACAACCCCATGAAACCCCTGTTAAACCCTCTGAAGCAGTTATCAAGTGCCTGAAGCCACGATTGAATTCAACATCACAAGTATCACTCCCCCAAACCCTAAGCCCTAGAATCATCTAGTTATCACAAAAAACCCAAACACTAAACTCTTCCAGACCCTTAAAACCCTCAACCCCAAGTATCAACACAAAATCCCGAAACCCTATACAGGGGATCCGCTCCACTGCTTACAGTCAAGGATGGCTTACTCATGTCAGTATCAATATCGATAAAAACAGTATTACCAGTATGAGTATAATTTCAACATCAGTATCTGCATCAGTATCAACAATTCCAACATCACTATCAATACGAATATCAGTATCAATAATATCAGCGTCATGCCCCGTTTCCAGACAGGAGAGCCTCGGCGACGCGCTGAGCCTCCTTCCACAAGCCAAAGGGTCCCTTCAAGCCCTGAACCCTAAATGCTTGCACGGTATAATTACTTTAGCTCTAACCCCAAACCTGACCCCGGGACTCTAAACCTAAACTCTCAAGCCTAAACCATTAAACATAAAGGGTCCCGACACGGTATGACCGTAGGGCGTACTTCAGGAGACTCATTAAATTACTGAGTGGCTGGTTTAGGCTTAGGGTTTAAACTTAGGGTAGCTACTCCTCATGGACCCTTCCTAGCGTTTACAGAATCCCAGAATATTCCTCATCTGAGCATCCCTACAATGCAATTTCGGGATTCATCAAGTCGGGTCATGTTTGACACGCCGCAAAAAAGTTAGTGTCTTGGACTGAATGTGCAGGTCCACTTGAACCAGTCCTCCAATCCCCAAAACACTAACTTGCAATGCAGGGTTCTAGGGCACTGCCGGCAAGCTGTCGGTAGAGGATTTGAGGGACTGCTTGTGAGAGACACGGAAGTGACATCAGAGCCCTAAACCATCATGTCCTCCGTCCAGGACCATGTCTGGAACGGCACCCCATCCACAACACTCCCGACGTTGATGCTTTTGCCTGCATAGTTCTCAGCCTATAACATATTGCATATTGTATATCCATCTGTGACGGCGCGGAGGCCCGGGTGTTTCATGCACAGGTAGGCTGGCATGGGTCTTTGAAGAGTTCTGGTGAAACACAAGGGCAAGACACGGCCACATTCACAAGGAAGGATACCGCAGAATCATAACCTTTAACTTAGTATGTAAAGGCAATTTCCGGGCAAATCATCCACAGCGGCTGAATACAGCGTTCTTGCTGTCTCGACTTCACACATTTTGGTAGCCCTTGCTAGCCCCTACCTGCTGTATTCGCACGGTCCGCAACGATGCCGTCGCGCACTCGCAGACACACCGTGCATGTAGCACAATGCTTATCAAGCAAGAGTTGCCATGCTGACAGCTGACGACCTCTTGATTATCTGTGTGACGGGGCTAGGAATTTTTTTCGGTTGGTACGACGACTGGAGCAACTCTGGTAAACACCAGCACACATATGCATCAACAGAAGAGTCTGCACCCTGATGACATGTGCGAGCAAACTCTGATGGAGACTTAGACTGCAGCCATTGTCCAGGGTCCGGAACTTGCGCATCTCGCGCAAACGCCGCTCCTACGCAAAAGGTTCCAGGGCTTCGTCTTGGTGCCCTGCCAAACACTTTTCGTCCGGCATGTTGGCAGTAAGGCCTAGGGGGGTGCAGAGGGTTCGCAGTCTGCTGCTGCGACAGCTAGAACAATTGTCACAAGAACATGTTAGTATGTACATGCTGTGATGTGGCGGAGTGCAGCAACCATCAAACACCAGAAAACTTAACCGTGTTGCTGCATTCTTTCTTCAAGACAGGCGCATGTAATTAGCATATAGGCATGAAGTCGGATGCTGCTACCCGCAATATACGTGAACCAAATAGTAAATAAAAAAGACTAGTCTGCATGCTGCACTGTACACATCGCCAGATCATTCCCTGAAGCCTTGCAGTATGCAACAACCAAACGGATACTGGTCAGAAGCCCTATTTCCTAAACCCTAATGAGGTTCGAGGATCCATTTAGGTCATGCATGACATGGATGAATCCAGGTTTGAGCCATTGGATCATTGGGTTTCCAACAGCTCAGTCCCAATACAGGGACCACTTCTTTGTCTTCTACTTCTTGTAGCACCTCTACTACCCTTACTACTCCTGCTTCTGCTGCTGCTGCTGTTGCTACTACTACTACTACTACGACGACGACTACGACGACTGCAGCTGCTATCGGTTCTACTTCTACGACAACGACGACGATACTACTACCACTACCACTGCCGGGCCTGCTACTGCCACTAGTAGTTTGATCGGTTGTTCTGATCATGCCCTTCATTCTGTGTATCCCTGCAGTGGACATGATGAGCCCCCGCACTCTCACTGGCTGCAAGCTCGAAAGAGACGCTCATGTGCCCAGCCTACGTGGCTCAATGTCTACGTTCCTAATCCCAGCAACTAGCAGTCGAATATCAAAGCCATGTCAACGACGGGAAGATACGAACGCTAGGCAGGTGTAACAACAGCAGCGGCAACGACAATACCACTGATGGCTGTCGGAAGGGGGTTGGCACCTTGCGAATCTCTGCAATGGTGTCCACCGTACAACGCCTTCTGCTCAGGCTTTAGGTTGGGCTTTCCCGGATCCCACACGGAAGGAGAAGTCCTGCAAGTCGAGGCATTAGAGCTGTCTAGAGCGTTTCCTTACACCCTAAACCTTCAACCCATAAAGTCTGTTTCTGCGGGCACCAGAAGAAACCCCGAATGTCTAAACCCTAAACCCTACACCCCTAAAGTCTAAACCCTAAAGTTTTACAACGGAGCCCTTCCTGCCAGCTTCCTGGGACACAAACCGCTTAAAGGGACGACAGAAGAAGGTTTGTGTAGCTTAAGTATAGTATATTTCATACGTATCCATATATATATATATATATAGATGTATACATATCTATATATATATATACACGTATGCATATATGGATTGCATCTCTATGTATTCTATATACACATGTAGATATAGTATTATATTATAGACTACAGTATACCGTAAATGTGGTATGAGATGCGATACGAGACCAGCATTGAATTGAATAGACCACCATAGGGAGGTAGCTTCTTGCTTTACCCCGTCTCCAAGAACCTCGACTGTTTGTTCAAGGCTAGCTCTCAGGAATCGGGTGGGATGTCAGTGTTACGATGTTGAGATATGGAGCACCTGACGCATGGTAACGTGACGTAGTATGTGCACGGTGTGGTACGGCACAATGTAGGCACCACCAACAACTTCCGAACCAGAGCAACCCTAAACCCTAAACCCTAAACCCCAAGCCAGGCCAGGGTGCTCAGGAAGAAGGCTAATGGCCACCCTTTGCAGGCAATAAAGGCGACGGTTGTCGAGCGTGAACCAGCTCCTTAGGGATGATGCCCATAGGCCCCAGAGTAGTTCCTTTTTGGGGGTTCATATAGAATTCTATAAGGTCATCCCAACAAGGAACTACTATGGGGCCTATGGGTAATGCACTTACTTGTGGCAGGCTGGGGGACATTGGGGTTTTGCAGAACACAACGAACGAGCTGAGCGCAGTGTAGAAGGGAGATACCGCAGTATTACTAGACGATATAGCACACGAACAATGCAACTTGTAGGGGTCCTTGGGTTCTAGGCTCTCAGTTTGACCCCTACTTTCAGCGTTACTGAGTCGAAGCTCAACACATCTTCAATGGCTTTGTGTTGTGAGGATTCGGACTTTATGCCTGCGGTCGTGTTTGGGCTAGTGCTTTGTCAGGAGTTCAGGGAGGCTGGTGCACTCTGTTCCGCAGATGGTCCAGCATGACTTGCTGGACACATTTTCAGGGCATCAAACCTGTATGAAGCCTGCAAGATCCGAAGGAACTTAACCAACATGGACCTCAGCCTCAGGGTGACTACTCATAAGTTGCAGTGGACTACTCATAAGTTACAGTGAACGGGGTTTTTGAAGTTCCGGAGAGAAGCCATACAGCTTCTATGCGTTTGTGTGTATACTTTTCTATTCATATACATGTCGATACGTCTATAAAATAAATAAATAATAAATAAATAAATGAATATATATATATATATATATTACAATCAATCACAACTGCAATATAGGGGCCTTCATGATCAGAACAGGATTTTGGCATTGGGGTATATCATACAAAACACCATATAGTCTATAAGGGAATAGTAGCACTAAGTATTCAAGCCCCAGCGTTTCCTATGAAGAGGCTGAGGCGAGCTTCTACCATGACGGTGCAACTCCGGGTTCACACAACGACGTCCAATACTTCCTTGAGGGAGTTGGTGTGTGAGAGAGAGAGAGAGACAACCCTAGACCCTAAACCCTAAAACCCTAAACTACGCTGGCAAGCCGCTGATGGAGACACTCGTGAACTTTGCAGAAACCTCGAAGCCCATCATTGGAAACAAGGCCTGTGAGAACGGAAGCTAATGTAGGAACCTGATTAAGAAACCCTGGGCCTATAAACCCCAAAATAGTAGGTTCATATACGGAACCCTCATAAAGGCCCAAGGTTTCTTAATCAGGTTCCTACATTAACTTTTGTCATGGAGGGAAGCAGGAATCCTAAAACCTTGAATAAAGAAACTCAACCAAACTCCTCTCGACCAAAGCCTAAACCCTTAACCCCAAACTCTGAGCCACAAAATATCGGTCAGGTTGCTCTTCTTCCTCGAACATCTCCTGGGACAAAGCGCAGGGATCTGTAGATTTCTTATGCAGAGGAGCACGACCATCAACAAAGCTAGCATGCGAGGCAACACCTGATTCCAATCACTAACGCCAAACCCTGATCCTCAGACCCCACGCACCTATGGCCGCTTACCTCTTAAAGCCTTACTTGGAGGCCCTTTTGACTTAGTAAGTCTACTTAGTATCCCCTAGAAACCATATTATAATCCCCCATAACCCACCTTACTAACCCTACTTACTAGGTCAAAAGGGCCTCCAAGCAGGATCTTAAGAACAAAACGAATGCTCCTTCGCCCTAAACTCTACACCCTAAACCCCAAACAAGACTCCTTCTTCGTGACCGGATCGAGCAAGGGTCTGCCGGTGGTCTCATCTCCTTACTTAGGCGTCGTGGGTTCGCACGGGGCTTAGGTTTAGGGTTTAGGGTTTAGGATTTGGGTTCAGAGTCTGAAGGTTTAGCTCATGGGGTTTCAGAGTCTATGGGTTGGAGGGTCTAGGCTCAATGCAAGCTTTAAATAGGCTACACGGCCTTCATGTCTAAAGTCTAGAGTCTAGGGACTGAGGGTTACGGGTTAAGGTTTAGGCGCTGACAACAGAGGGCTTGGGTTTTAGAGCTCACGACTTCCATATCTTTTACTTATTGAACTCAAGTAGCTCCGGAATCTCCTTAGGAGTAGCATCATGGGGGTTTCCTCGTGGTTGTCACAACACCCAATAATGAACTCCAAATTCCTGGACAAAGACGCAGGTGGCCGCATCAATCACCGACTTCAAACAAACACCGATGGTTTCCGGCCGAGGGGGCCTTTCTTGCAATGGAATTCATCCTCGTTGTGTCTCACCAGCACCCCTCTGGCATGCATAGGAGCAACACAGTGCAGCGAGAAAGCGCGCTTGCAATCCACAAGCTACTATCAGCTACCAGCATCTTATTAGAATTGCATACTAATAAGTTCTTGAACAAAAGAAAGAACCTCTAAATACAAGTTTCGACCATGACGAAGCAAAGCACGACATACAGATACAAGGCTCAAGGCTGGGTTAAGGGTTATCCCAGTTCCCTCAGCTTCTTCGCTGACACTGAAACGTCTTCCGAGCTCTCTTCGGCCTCTTGCCCTCTCTGACCCAAACTGCCATGAAACGGCCGCAGTCATTCATTCGTCCAACACACTTGTAGCCTTAAGAACCCATGTGGTGTGGGTCGGTGTTTTGTCGTGATGCAGTCGTGGCTGTGATAAGCTCCGCTGCCGCACTCACTGCCGCCGGAGCTCGCAGCTTACATCGGAAACGAAGGACCTGCTGAAAGGGGTTCTGGAGTGAGGTTAGGGCTTGTGTGTGTATGTCTGTGTATACATATACACACTATGCACACACACACATGTAAGTTTCGGGGGCAGGCAGACAACTTCAGAAAGACCTAGCTGTGCTTTGGACTTCGGCATCCAACATCAGGACATGGATCGCCAAATCGTCCAAAGCTTTCCCCAACTTACGTGCACCCTAAATGCTTATTTCAGTGCCTCGTAAGTCATAACAAAGCTGATGCGATGATGGCCAACTCTAGTAGTAAGCCCGCATTACACCCTGAACAAGCAATCCTGAATCCTGAACCCTATGAACCCGAGATCCTAAACCCTAAACACTAAACCCTATTGTCGAAGCCCCATTGCCTCGATCGGCGGGAAAGGAGCCTCCAACCTGCATCAAAATCAAGGGTGTCCCGGCTCCTCAAACCCCAAACCCTCGTTTTTGTTGTCTGCTTTTCTGGGGCGGTCCTCTTGTATCTGCATTTGCGAAGCCTATTTCGGGCTTACAGCTTAGCGCCCTGCGCCTTTATCAGCTCAGGGCATCGTAATACGAGTCCCTATACCCTAAACCCTTGAAGAGTAGCATAATGCCCAGATGCAAAGGGCCATGACGCTGCGATTCGACTACTGATGCTACTGAGTTATGTGCTCCTGTTTTGGGGTTTAGGGGTTCAGGAGTTACGGTTTAGGGTTTACGGGTTTCGGACTTTCGGAGTTTTCGTAGGACTATTCTTGATGCTTCTGCTTCCAGTGTGGCAATGCTAGCTAGCTACTGGCACCTGCAAGATTATGACAGGAGCTTTGCATCCTGCTCTGCGCCCCACGCCTTTCATTCTAAAGGAACTTGCTGAAAGCATTCCTCACACAGCCTCATTGAGGACGACTGTGATGATGGATAGTGGAGGGATAGTGCGGGATGGTGATACTGATACTGATGGTGATGTCTGTTGCTGTCACTTTGTCAAGATTGACTCAGGCTTTGTTTTGTTTTTAAGGGCCTGTCTCGTCGCCTGCCGCTTCGAAGCCGATTTAGGGCAAGCAGTTTCGACCATTTAGGGTTTAGGGTGGCTTAGGGTTTAGGGTTAAAGGGGGTTAAAGAGATTCAGAGCTGCTGATCGAGGACCAGGGGTCAGCAGGGTTACTGTAGGGGCTTAATAATTAGAGTAGGGTTTTGGAGCCCAATATACTATAGTTATAATAAGGAACCACCAAAACAGTATAGGTAATTATGAAGCCCCCTATAGTACTGCGTCTTGTAGAGGTTATGGTTTTAGGATGTGGTGCCTCCGCTTGCTGACGCTGGAGCCCAGGGTGTCCTAAATCGTGATATCCCCACCCATAGAAAGTAAGCGGGCCTATGGGTATCTTCAGCCCAAGACGAGATCGCCAGAGCTACATTCAGGGATGGAGGTGCAGCTGAACAGAAGGAGCTCTGCCAACAACAGCCTCCAATCGTTTTAAACCTAATGTCAGGGACATCAATATTTGGAATAGGGTTTTGGGGGTTCTTTATTACAACTTATAGAGAGAAATACCCCCAAACCCTATTCTGATTGTTAAGGCCCCTACAAAAATCCTTATAATAGCCCTTGTATTAGCCCTTATAGACCCCTTTAAAGGAACCCTATTCTAATTATAAGGGGACCTTTGCACCCGAAGGCCCGACAGCAGCTGGCTCTCGCCGCGCCTTCAACCCAGGACCCTCCACAGACTTCAAGACATCGAAGCGCTCCTCTACTATAGGGGCCTGAATAATTAGAATAGGGTTTTGGCGCCCGATAAAATATACTTATCATAAGGAACCCCATTGTAGTTTTGATCTTCATTTAAGCCGCTCTATCACCCCTTGAGTGTGTTGAGGTGCTCATGAAGCTTTGAACTCCGCCTGCCGCAGCAGAAGTCCAATTCGAAGCCTAGGGGCGCCACCCTCAAGCCCAGAAGCAAAGATGCAACCAACTTCACCTCCCCAAACCTAACACTGGCACCACGATAGCCTAGCCTCCAGGAAGCTCCGTAGACGCTCTTCTCCTAACTCGGAGTGCAGCCGAATCTTTTCTGTAGTAGAAGGAGCATTGACAAACGGCATGTAGCTCTGAGGAACACGTTTGCCACTGAACGCCGATAAACCTGAACGGTTAAACCCAGGTCCCGACCCAAGATCGCACCCTCTACCTACAAGCGGACATGTACTCCTCCATGGTTTCAGCATTAGCACGAACATCAGTTACGTGACGTTTTTGGTGGTGATAATGACGGGGTGAACACGATGTTGTTCCAGGTGCTACTGCTGGTAACAAATGAAAAGAATGCATACCATGCATCTGCACGGGATTGCAGAGGACATGGTGACGGTAGTGAGCTTTATAATGCAGAAGATGAAGCGGCAACTGCAGGCGGCAATGCAGGTGAAGACGACGATGATGATGGAAGAAGAAGATGATGACGATGAAGATGATGAGCAGGATGGTGCTGCTGCTGCTGCTGACGATGATGATGATGGTGACGGTGAAGAAGAATAAGACGCTGGAACTGCAGGACAAAACAATACTCATAAAATATTGTGCTTATGGAAAGTCAAGATGGCTGTGGCGACATGGTATGATGGCGATGATGATGATGATGGTGATGTAGATGATGGAGCGGATGGAGACGGTACTGCTGATGATGATCTCTACGGCTGTGACGACACGGATTGCCAAGATGGATAACACTAGAAATGCTAATAGGTTGATCTTGGCAACACTTTTCAGTGACGAAGTTGCTGATGTCTTTGGTGAGCGTGCTCATGGCATGTTCTCCAGACATAATGCAGGAATGGTTTTCCAAATGCACACCACAGTCCATCGAGACAGGCATTAGGCCCATACTATAATTTGAGGTAATTATAATCCTTGGTTTATTAAAGAATATTGGAAGATCTTGAATCCTTAGAGAACGCTACAGAACCTGGTAGGACCGTAGAAAGCCGCTGCAGGCCTCGGCAGTTCGCTTTATGGGGCGCACCTGGCACCGGAAGCTGTCTCGTAGGGTTTTCATCACTATACCGTTTTGACATCTTTCCCTGGAGTTTAATGGGCTTTCACCGGCGTTGGCATAGTTTTGCAGCTTTGAAACAGCCTGTTGTAGTGTGTTTATGGGGGGGTATCCTGGCTGTCGGAGATTCATTGACATGTTACTTTCGATCACGACGCCTGTCCCTGCTAGAGTTGCTGTCATGTTGAGGGAGACAGGGTTTAAGCAAGCTTCAAGACCCTCATAAAACTAAACCGTTCAGCAATAGCAGCTGCGAAACCGTAACACCAGAACTCTTCCACTCAAAACCCTTTTGCCCTACCCTAAACCCTAAACCCTAAGCCCCTAAACCCTAAACCCTAAACCCTAAACCCCTAAACCCCTAAACCCTAAACCCTAAACCCTAAACCCCTAAACCCTAAACCCTAAACCCCTAAACCCTAAACCCTAAACCCTAAACCCCTAAACCCTAAACCCTAAACCCTAAACCCTCACCTCTGCATGAGCGCCTCTAGAGTTGTAGGCATCTGCAGCTACCCTGTAATGTAGGAGCCTTAGTAATTAGAATGGGGTTTTCGGGTATATTACACTATACTAATGTTTCGGAACCCCACAACAGTATTCGTAAATATTAAGGCCCCTATATTGCAAAACTGGCAGCGGTTGTGATCTAGGCAATGATCGCAGGTATGGAGGCCACAATTGCAGATCTCTCCCTCGCTCTTTCTGTCCCTCTCGCTCTCTTTGAAATTGATAGACCTAGTTTGACGAACTTTCAAACAAGTAGCAGGTAGTGTAAAAAAAACGTTTGTGTGTGTATACATATATATATATATACATATAATGCAAATGTATGTGTATGTAAGTTTAAGCATACTCGGTATACAACATGCACATAAATAACACATCTATAGCAGCTATAGTTTGTAACATAGTTGCAGTTATTGATTTGCTTGTTTATTTCTGATACACATTCCCATCTCTCTCTCCTTCATTCTCTTCCGCTCTCGTACCCCGCCGCTCATATCCCTTGCTCCCTCAACGTCTTGCAAAACGACACTCGGTTGCGCGCCGCCCGAACATGCAAACTCTAGCACTGGAATCCTAGAAGGACATTACACCTAAAACGCCAGATGCACAACTCCAAGTTCCCATCCCTGCCCTGAACCCTACATTTTTGGGTCTTGGGTTTTGGGTTTAGGGTTTTAGGTTTGGGGTTTTGGGTTTAGGGTTTCGGGTTTAGGCACCCCAAATCCTAAACTCTAAAAGCCCTGAGCCTGTTCAACAGAGTCAGCAATCAGCTTGCCATCCGCGAAGACATTCCGCATTTTCCTCTGTGAGAATCGCAGCCTGGATCAGGTTTCAGGGGGTTTAGGGGGTTTACGGGGTTTCGAGGACTAGGGTGTAGGGGGTTTAGGGTTTGGAGTTTGGGGTTTGGAGTCTAGGAGGTTTATAGTCGACAGAGTTTGGGGTGCGGGGTTCAGGGTTTCGGGTTTGGGGGCCTATGATTTTGGGGTTTGGGGTGACGGGCTTCAGGCAAGAAAAGGGGAGTCCCGGGTCAGGGATCAGGACTAAGGGCTTCCGGGTTTAGGGGTTTAGAGGTTAGGGTTTAGGGCCTTGGGAGCTAGCTTTGAAGAGCTTAGGATAAAAAACTTTGGGTTATTTGGGGCTGAGATTTGGAGATGTAGGTCTTGCTGGTTTGTTGTTTCATCCTGATCGTCATCCGCCTACGCGCCGTCAGCGCGTTACACGTTCTCCTTCTCAAGCACAGCATCATCCTAACTAGAATGACCGAACCGCACCAACACCATCATCACTGTCCTCACACGCATCAGTGCCACTGACATGCTCGCAACTATCAGCACCATCGTCTTCACCCTTTCGAAAGCAGGACCAGCAATGGCATTATCGTCATCTCGCCAGGATCATCAACATCATCATCTGCTCCTCATTGAGGATGTAGAAAACAACAACTTGTTTGGGATTCGGTGATTATGTTTCGAGATTCTCTCTTTTGTTCCTGCGCATGTTCACATGCTTGCTACAGACCCACATACAAACAAAACCTCGATGTACTTGGGGGTGCATGAAGACCTTCACCCAACCCTTAACACTCAACCATGGAGTCTAAAGCCTAAACCCTAAACACTAAAACCCGCTTCAATCCCAAACATCCCAGCGCCGTCGAAACCCAAAGTGCTGGTTCAAGTTTTGGGTCTGCATCATTACGCAACCCTGCGGACCAAGGCACCCCGAACACGCAAGCCCCAACAAACGAAATCTCTAAACTCTACATGGACCCAAGCCCCAAACTCTTAAACTCCGAGGGAGGGAGAGATGGATGGTTGGAAGGATGGGTGGGTGTTATGTATGTATGTATGTACGTATGTATGTATGGATGTGTATATACATATATATATATATATATATTATACATTATGGCTATTCTTATAGTCTGTTCTTGCTCTTGTTATGGTTATTGTTAGTAATCTAATTCTTACTGGTATTATCATTTATCCTGGTTCTGACTCCGATTCTCTCTTCTTCTTATGGTTCTTCACAATAGCTATTACCATTGCTGTTACTAGGTACTCATATATATATATATATGTATATAAATATACATACATATACATATGTATATATATAATACACACAGAGAGAGTTCTGTTGGAGAACCGAAGCTCGGCTTCCAAAGAGTCTCAGAACCTGTCCAAACTCCAAAAACACAACACCTCCAAGTGGCCATGCGTTCCAAACAAAAGGGTTTTGGGCTTGGGATTTGGGATTTTGGGTTTGTGGCTTCAGGGTTTGGAACTCAAGTTTTGAAGGTTAGGATATAGGGCTTAGGTGGAAAAACATCCGAAACCTCTACCCCCTGTTGCCAACTGTCCCAGGCACTCGAGCGGGTCCATCTGTGTGATGGCACGGTCGCTGTCTTCACTGGCCTCGGACCCTTCCGCTTCCTCCTGCTCAAGTTGAGGCACTAAAGGTGCCTTAGGGTCTCCTCTTATGTAAAGATCGGAATAATTACCAACATTCTTCCTCAGGGTTCTTTATGATGACTATACTAATAATCAACAACCCAAAACCCATTAAGGCTCCTACCAGAAACCCTACAAACCCTGAACCCTTGATCGTGTGTAGGGATGTTCTGTGTCGGATTGCGGGTGTCGCGCTTGTGATTTTGGTGGGTCTTGACGATGTCGCGGGCCGGTGCTTTTGGTTTGAAGATTTCAGGATTCAAGGACTTCAGAACCAAGGCTTCGAACCAAGGCTTCGATGGATTTGCGATGCTGATTGTGGTTTTCACGGAAGATTGCAATCCAAGGATTCCAACAAACAAATGCGGGAGTTGTGAGATCCTCCTCGATGGGTTAAGGGCTTAGGGTTTAGGAAACCTAGACTCCTAGACATCCAATCTACACATGATCATGCAGATACAAGCTTCATCTGATACACTATTTCTGGGTACATGGAGGGCTTAGGGAACCTGAGATTGTTGGAGGGTACATACGTTCATCCTCCCCAAAAAAATCAACATGACAAGTTGCGGACGTACATGATCTTACCACACGTCATCAGCGTGCCCTTTAAGCTGATACCCCACGTCACAGCCACCCCACAAAAGACAAGCTCTGTTAAGGAGTTTCTGCCTGAGGCTTTCAGCTTGATGGCATGGACCGAAGCCCATGAAAGCTCAACCTTAACAGTTAAATCACTGCACACCTCACAGCCCCGGCATTCAAAATCCTGATTACGACCTCGGCACCACGAATTCGAAAGCCACGGAGGGTGCCGGGACAACTTCAAGATTCAGGTGTGCTGCTCCTCTTCGTACCCATCGTCCCACGAGGGCATGGTTGGCAAGCAACAGCACAAGGCGCAAACTAAAGCTTTCAACAGTATAACCCGTTCAAAATCTCGGCAGTGCTGAGACTTTGTGGCATAGTCAAGGCTATGCATCTGGCCGGTGCCGCATGTGAATGTTTTCTTTCAATTTCAGCAAGGGGAGTCCGACGACTGTTTCCCCAAGGCCGCGTGTCAAACCCAAAGGATTCGTTCCGCTAAGTATGCCGTGCTCGGGCAGCGACACCTGCTCACTATATGGTAGGAATCCTACGGTGGGAATAAACGCTTGGCAACCGTTGTCGGATATTGCAATGTGGAAAGCATGTTGGACCATGTCGAGCCAAGCTGGCGCCAGTTTGGCCTTGACCCCGTCTAGTCCCATCAGACACCGTTCCTATTGCAAGCACAACTCTCGTTGCAGGTATTGATACCAAGGCTGATCATAGATGTATCAGATAAAGGTGCATCAGCTCTATAATATGGAAAAACTCCTAAAGCCCAAACCCAATGCGACTGCCCATCTTGATGATGGCGATGATGACCATGATGAAGATGGTGACAATGACAATGATGATAATGACGAAAACACTGATAAAAGCGATAGTGCTGAGTATTGTTGTTCTTATTCTGATGGGCATCCTCTTGCGATGCTTCAGCAGTTTCAGGCCCTCGAAGCAGCTTCAGATGTATACATGCCATTATGTCAACCTCCTAAACCCCAAAATCTACAGATGCCCCGGGACAAAACGATGAGACTTAGAGTGCAGGAAGGAGACAACTTCGGTCGCACCATCATCATGTCGGAGGAGTAAAGGTGAACTTGCTGCACACGACAGGTTGTCTTGGGATCACAAAAAAAAGCACCCTGAACATAAACCGCTGAAGGCCATATCCCAGGGGGTAGCTATCAATGCTTTGTGTTTATGTGCGATTCGGCCCCGAAACCCCAGCCCTGCAAACTTTCGAGCCCTCGCGCAGCGGCGATGGTTTGCAGGGGGATAGCCGGCCGAACCCCATGTTGGAGCACACAGATTGAGGGGCAGCGCAGGCACTACCAAGGCCAAGCTACTGAAAATGCAGTATATGTTCCGGAGTCCGTCGTCGTCGTCGTAGGAGTACGTAGTATCAAAGGAGTAGGCGTAGTCGAAGCCTTAGCCTTAGTCGCCACTGTATCCGTCTTAGTAGTCGTAGTGGTGCTCGCAGTGGTAATATGAGTATCAGTAGTATGAGTAGCAAACGTAGCCGTAGCCATAGCAGCAAGTTCATCCTGCTGGCAACAGTCAGTTAAATGAAAAGGTAGAAATCGCAGCAATAGAACACTACCAGAAACGGCGGTAATATCAGTAGCGGTGAACCCTGAAAACTCCAAATCTAATCTAGCTCCCGATATGAAATCATGCCCGAAGCTACAAAAAAAAGGCCCCTCTTTAGAGTGATCCGCGCTGCCGCTCTCCAGTCAGAGATGATTTGAATTGGCGGCGGCTTGCCCCAAAAACACTACGAGGGCTCCGCAGGTAGGTTGCTGTCATTGAAAGAGCGACTGCTTTGCTAAATGCCCACAAGCCTAAAGCACGAAAATACAACATCCCTGATTTTTGGAACACGAGGCTTTAAGCCTTCGAGCTTTGCCAGCCAAAAGCTTTGCCAGTCAAAAGTGACTAAGTAGCGAAAAAGTGATTCGAATCCCGGTCTCCCCTACCCCTCCACGGTGCGCCCTGTGCCCTGAAAGAAGTTCCTTTATATTATGACAATAACTTAAGGAACAGCTGTTGGGGACCAGCATGAACCCCACACACGCAACCAAGTCCAACGGCATCCCCAAGAGCTTCATACATATGCATATACATATAAGCATATACATGTACGTGTACTATGTATATGCATATCTGTGTATATATGTATCTTTATAAGAGATGATGCAGGCTGGACGAAAAGCAACGCACAGAACCATCGCCGAACGAATCAATGCGCATGGTGTTTGTCAGTGTTTGTGTTCGTTTGTGCGGGTATATACATGGTAACCAATGCTTGGCCAAAAACTTTGGTAGATTGTGATTTGTGCTAAACTGATAGGTCAAACTGCACGTGGTGCCACGCCATCGCATTTCTTCAACTGGCCGTATGTAGCTAGCGCGGCCAGCGAGATCTGCGCATGCACAGAACAGACAGCCAGCATGTGGGAGAGCAAAATATGGTGCTGAATCGTACGCGTATAGACGAGTCACAGCAATTGCCCTTCAGGCATTCCGGTTGAGCCCACCGCTAGCATGAGTTTCTGCTAATGCGTCTTGTTGCCTGACGCGCCCCAGGCATGAACGCACATGTCAAACCATGATTACTAATCCTGAACCAGAGACACTGAGAAGGGAGGGCTCAGTGTGGGGGTAGAATGTCCGAACCAAAATCTCTCTCCCACGTCTGGAATGGCATCGATCAAAGCAGCTCTGACGCATCTTCTCGGAAAGTTTTGGCGTCAGCTCTACGCTCTCAGCTGTCTGCACATTGCAATTCTGTGAAGCATGTGCGCGAGAAGGTGCGTGTCTAGGTCTCGGCCCAACACGATGCTTGGGCACCTAGTAAGACAGAATTCCAAGTTAGGGTAACTAGGGTCTTGGGACAAGAGAAAGAGCCTAAGATTCACTGGCCAACAGCCCTACACTCAAAAATCATGAATCGTCAGCGCCTAAACTCGAAGCCCAAGACTCTACAGACTTAAGTCTTGAGGCACCGGGATGCCTTTGTGTAGTCATTTAGTAAGGGTATTAGAACTTCAATTGAATAGACACCCCAGAAGGACAAAATATTACATCCTTGAGGAAACGTCAATTCAGGGGGTAGTTGTGAACACTGTGCGCTTACGCGGCTAGTGATGTGGCATCTCAGAGAAATTGAGGCACTGAATTCAGACACAAGTAGGATGAGTGCAGTTATTACACAGGGCTTGCAGAACACAAGGCAGCTCGTGATCGTTGAACTCCGACTGCTGCGATCATTGGCTGGGTCTTAGCCAACTAGAAGCCCAAGCTCCGCGGGCGTGCACGTGTGCCCGCATCTGCGGAACATTAGTATGGTCTAGGCGAGGGAACAGCTCTCGTCTTGCACTCACCGTTTAGCTTTGGCGAAGCCTAGCACAGCTGGAACATGCTACAGGAGTAACAAAGGATGCATTACAGCTCTGTCGAACTCGAAGAAGTTAGTAAAACATAATGGACCCCTACTTTGTTCCATAGTTTATTAAGATACCATAGTCTCCATCAAGTCCGTTAGCAACCCTAAACCCTAAACCCTAATGAACCATAAACCCTATAAACCCTACATACTAAGCCCAAACCGTTTAGCAAGGACGCAAACCCATACAATCCCTGTAAAACTTCACAAAGCCCGATAAAAGCCAGGCTGTTCCTTGCAAAGGAACACTACACCCGAGACCTCCGGCCCCATGTCAAGCCCTCACCCCTGCACCTCTACTGCAGGGGCCTTAATGATTAGAATAGGGTTCCTTTAGAGGGGTCTACAAGGGCTATTGTAAGGGCTATTATAAGTATTTGTAGGGGCCTTAATAATTAGAATGGGGTTTTGCGGGGGGGCATATTACACTATAGTTATAGTATGGAACCCTCAAAATAGTATAGGTAATTCTTAAGGCCCATATATTGCACCATCCCAGCCCCTTACAGAACCTGTTTAGAACCCTTTGGAGAATCATTGAAGGACACGTAAAGGAACTCTTCCAGCACGCTAAACCCCAAACGTCTTGCAGTAGGTGTTGATGTCACCATCCCCAACAATGTTCATAAATAGGGTGCTCCAATATTTCAAAATAAGGCACATTACTAATTATCCCACGTCGATACCTAGTAAGTATAGTACCCTAAACCCTAAACCCTAAACCCAAACCACTAAACCCCAGTAGTCAGTAGAGTCGGTTGGGGCGGGTCCACTCCCTCAACCCTAAACCCTAAACCCCCCAAGGTCCACTCCCTCGCAGAGGTCCGGGCTTCCTTTCAGCTGGCACAGGCGCTCACTTGCACATCCTGCTCCAGTCGAAGGCTTAGGCTTTGGGGTTTGGAGTTTAGGGTTTAGGGTTTGGGTTTAAGGTTTAGGGTTTAGGGTTTAAGGTTTAGGGTTTAGGGTTTGGGTTTAAGGTTTAGGGTTTGGGGGCTGGGTTTCGAGTTTAGGGTTTGCCTTTTTGTTGCTTCCAGGTGTATTTATGGGTTTCAAACCTTTCTTGCACATAGCTGGGGTTTAGGGTTTGGGCTGCGGGCTTGGTGTCTAGGATTGAAGGTGTCCACCTGCAGAAGTCAGAGTTGTAATTCCATATCCTTACCCTAAACACTTCTAAACATGGATAAAAATCATTTAAGCCTAATGGTGTTCAGGGTTTTAATGCGCAAGAGGCAGAGAAAAACGTTGATGGGTCTTTGGATTTAGAGCTTGGCTTGGGGTCAGTTCACTTGGACCTCGGTACCAATGAAGAAGACTGAAGAAGGAATCGAAGGGCTACGAACACCCGATGTGATGTTTGTCCTCGCTGCAAACTACGATTCACTTGACTTCGGTTTCAACGCAAGACATCCTGAGTTGACAAAATGCCCAGGTCATGACACAGGCTTCAGTTGTTAAAGGCAGGGAAGAACCGTGCTGAACAAACTCTCTCGTTGACTCCCTCTACTATACCGCAAACTGAACCTACTACAGCGAACTCGAGGATTTCAATTTTCAACACCTGGTCCCTAAGACGGTGGTCCTGGCATACTGCTGGTAGTCGCCAGCTGCGGGTGCACTGTAATGCTGGCAAGGAGCGGCCTGACTAAAACTAAATTGGCAAACGGATTCAATCAAGCCTGTGAGGGCATAGGTTTTCAGGGTTTAGGGGCGTGCATCAGGTCTAACCCTTCTCTGAAGGTTCCATCGGCAATCAAGACTAGCTGCAACCGAGTCTCGGCAAGAGTGTCACGATAGACCGTAGTAACGAATTATCGTCAACATGTAAAAAAATCTCCCCGGAGTACTGCTGTCCTTTCAACCCTAAAGCACCTAACTTGCAAACCCTTGAATGCACAGTGCTTTCTTTGGAGCTGAGCCGGTGAAACTTTGGCCACTGCCTATCCTCCGAAGATGCACACTTGGAAAGCTGGCAGGACGGCACAGAGCCAAAAGTGTAAACAGTGTAAACAAGAAACGAAGCCCTAAAACCCTAAACCCTAAACCCTAAACCCCAATGCCTTGAAGAACCTAATGGGCAGATTTGCATCGCGAAATGAACACTCTTAAACTCTCAAACACGCCATCCGTTAAGCCCGTCACCTTTGCCTCAAAATCGGCTCGACCCTGAAAGCCCTCGACGTGCCAAGCAAATCATCAAACACTTGAAACACGAAAATCCGATAATTGCTATCATTGGCTTTTACAATTGCTGCTACAATCAATTCTTCTGCTTTGTTCTTGTGAGTACTGTGCTTAAAGAGACGCTGGGTCTTCGGCCTGATGCCCAGCCACCATCGGCGCAGGCGCGGCCGCCGCAGGACGGAGACTGTTTGGGTTTGGGGTTGGGTTTTTTTTGAGAGTCTGGAGCTCAAAGGGCTTAATTCGGGGTTCAGGATCTCAGGCTTGAGATTCTTGAAGATTTCGCGAGTGTTCGAGCGAGTGTGAGCGTGAGCATGCGAACGTTGGAGCGTGAGGGTGAGGGTGAGTGTGCCTGCCTGCGCTCAGGCTCATTCACAAACGTTTTGAGGGAATACCAGTATAATAGCATGCAGAAAAATTATGAATTGCACAACTCTGCCACCAACTGACGGCATGTCATTGGCTTAGCAAATCCAGGGGATGATATTTTGGCTGTTTTTACTGGTATTCGCTCGCTTTTGGGTCTACGTGCAGCGAGCGCAGCAATCATAATTATGGATACGTTTTCGGTTTCCCAAACCAATGAGGACAGCAGCATTCCGAACTACAAGGACAGGCAGAAAGGAGTGGCAACAGTCGCATTACAACTCTGTGGCGGTTTCATTAACACTGCTTTCTTCCTCGGTACATTGCGTGCTCGTTTATCGTCACTTGTATCGTTCTTGCTACAGTCAATGCATCACCATAATGATGAAAACCACTACGTACTTCGACTGTCGTTAAGATCATCATCGTCAGCAACATCATCATCATCATCGCCGTCACCATCATCGTCGTCATCACCAGCATCATCGAACTATATTCATAATCACTATCAGCCGAATAATCGTCACAAGCTTCGTGTTCGGAACGACTCTAGCTGTGGAACGTGACTTCGCCCAGGCAATCCCTGCACGTAGCCGCAACGCCCTCAGAAGTCCCTCGCTGTGCGCTGGTCGTGCTTTTAATGCCACACAACATCGGCATCATAATGCACTTTGCGCTGAACCCCAAAGTGCTCAAAACCCTCAATCCTATAACCTTGAACCCTGGGAAAACACTGGAATCGCATAGCTTCAACCTTGAAACACAAGTCCAAGGTCTGCACCCAGAGGAGTGTGAACTGCGATGAACCTCAGGATAACTTGTCGGATACCTCTTAAATGATGGTCCCTTCCGGGGGATCCGTTTTTTCTAATTCTAGTGCCCATATAAGAGAAGCCTTACTTAGTTTGTGGGGCTTGGGCTTTACAGTCTACGGCTTGCAGTGCAGCAAGGACCCAGACATTGAGGTTCGGGGTGCCGCTGGCAGAATTGGAGCTGAAGCCGAAGGCCTTACTTGGAGGCCCAGGGGACTTAGTAAGTCGATGATAAGTTACAATAGGGCAATAGGGGTAACTCCATTTAGGGTACTCATAATTCTACTTATAAACCTGCTTATCAAGTTTTTCTGGGCCTCTATGTATAGGGCATCTACAGGCATCTCAGAAATCAGGAGCCACTTCTGGATGGCAGTAGCACCGTTTACCCTCTGTCACGATACTGCAGCGTCGGTAAAAATTTGCAACCCTGGCAAGCGCAGATGCATTCATGAGATGGCAGAAAGTAACAGCACAACTATGAATCAGACTGCTGGCAACAATTTCACAAGCAACAACGAACCCGCCATGATCACAAACCTACTGAAGAGTGAAACACTATGAGTCGCGAGCTCCAGCCGCATGTTGCGCTGGTGCTGGCTGAAACTGCCTTGCAGCTCAAAGCATGCGAGAGTTTGGGTTCCGATTTCGCCTTCGGTCTTTCAATCAAGGTTCTAGAGGGGTTCTATATCTGTCGCATAGATAAGGATTTTACAAGTGTCCTTCAGGATTTATAGGATTCCAAAAGGATTCTGTGAGGGATCTATAAGGGTTCTATCATCAGGTAGGCCTCAGTCCGGAAGTCCTACATATATATGTATGTATGTATGTATGTATGTACACACATACATACATACATACATTTGTATGTGTGTGTATATATATATATCTGTATATTACATTTATGTGTAGAGTGTGTAATAGCTAGAATACGGTTTTGGGACATACTGTAGGATAATGACCATGAGGAAACCTCAGGAATAATGTTCGTAATTTGTTCGAGCCTCTATATTTTTGACAAGGGCCCCTGAACCCTAAACTCTAATCCCTAAAAGGATGCTTGGACTTAGGCAACACTAACTTAAACTGACTTCTGAATTTCGGCATAATGGGAGCTCCCAGCCGGGACTCCAGCAAAGATGTTGGTTTTGAGAGTGTCTTTGGGGTTTAAGGTTTAGGGTTTTTTAGGGCTTTTAGGGTTTTAGGGTTTAGGGGTTTAGGGTGTCGTCCTAACAGCTTCCTGATCCGTTCTGGATTTGGGGCGTTAGCTGTTTGGGGGTTTCGCGTTCCAGCGGAGGGCTTTGCTTAAATGTCGTTTTTGTCTTGGGGTTGAGTTGCAACCGTCCTCAGATCCAGAAGACGGGAGTGCAGCTGCAAAGGGAAATCTTTGGCTTTTGTTGTTGGTAGCTAGTCTAGAGCCTAGACAAGAACATGCCAGAAAGGATGCCAGGTTCATCCTTTTCGCTGCACTACAAACTCGGCTCTCGAAACCCCGTCTGATAAGTCAGGGTTTATGGCTTCAGGTTTGGATAGGGAGAGCTAGCAAAAATTGGGACGGTTCACAGCCTTGCCCTCATCAAGCTTTTCTGACGAAAAAACCAGTGCAGACTGACTACATCACGGTCAACACCCCCCTGCACCAATCCCTTCAAACCCCTTATTTTCAACACCTCTCTTACGCTTTATGGAAACCCTACAGAACCGTAAAAGCTCTGCCCCAATCTGCCAAAACTTTAAGAGCACACTGCAGCCGGCTCCAAAAGCACCAAAACCGGCTTGCTGAAATAGCCACTATGAAGAGTGAGACTATCACGGCACTGCGAGGCTACTGTAACTTCTATAGCTATACTGTATCAGTAATACACGCTATTCCAGATGATATTACCAATATAGTCATATGCCAAATGCACCACACACTCACACACAAACACACACTCTCTCTCTCTCTGTCTTTCTGTCGTTGTTTCTTTCAGTTGTTATTTCGTTCATTCTTTCTTACATGTAGAAACAAATAAATAAATACATATATATATATATATATATGTGCATGTATTTACATGTATAAGCACTATATCATGTCCTATATGTGCACATGTAAATATGCACATCTTTCTTCTTTGTTTGCTTAGTTCCTTATCTATTTACTGTATCAAAAACCCTAAACCCTGACCCCAAACCGGACCCCAAAAGGGACCCTAATTTAGAGAACTACCCCTTTTGAGAACCGGTGATACTAAGACCTCGGGACCCCCTTTCTCCATGGGTTCCCGGGCTGCTGCGGGCTGGCAGCGACCTCGGGCGAGGGAGGGTCAAAGAGGGGCCTTAATAACCTTGCGCTACCCAAACAGTATATACTTTGGCCTTAAAGTAATCCCTATATAGGTACATTGGGCCCAAAGTATATACGATTTGGGTACATGCACCCTTAGGGTTGTAGTCTACTAGTGGCGGTACGCCCAGGTTTAGTCTGTAGGCCTTTTCGGGTTTAGGGCTCTTTGGGGTTTCTCCCTTGGCCGGGCTTCGGACCGTTCAGGGCTCAGGATTTAGTCAAGGTTGTAGGGATTGAAAGATCCTGAGTTGAGCCCCATGTTTGTGACACAGATGGTTGTGCCATGCCCCGATCTATGGGATCCTTCCCATGTACCTCAATCAAGGGCCCATGTTCAATTTCAAGCGCAATACATACAAGACAATGCGCACAATCCAAACTCTAATGGTTGATGATATAAATCCTGCATTACCTTAATGACCCTAGACTATGGGACATATGGTATATTCCCTCTTCTGGGTGATGCAGGATTTATATCATCAACCGAAACACGAAACCCGAAAGGTGAACCCCTAAACCCCACGGCCTAAGATCTGCAGAAACCCTACACAACCTGCAAGGACCTTATAAGAAGCCGGTAATGTACGAACTCTAGAACAAAATAGCTCGCCCACAAGCACGGTCCGAAACTTGAACCAGATTTCTTGGAAACAGATCCGAAGGCCTGAATCAATCCTGGACCCTTGGCCAGAAGATTACATCTGAATCTACGCCCAAGTCCGCTTCGACCCATCTACTGTGCAAGGCTCAAATGAAGCGACAAGAGCTTGTGGTTCAGGGGACAGGGTTTACAGGGCAGGGACCAGAGGTTCTGAAGCATTAAAAGGATTCAGTCCCTCAGTGCTTCAACATTACCTGATACGCTTGCAGGGTTGTAGGGCCGGTGAGAGGCTTGTTGGGAGTTCAGACGCTTCAGTGGAACCCTATTTTTCAAGAATACTGTAACTAGTGAATAGTTGGGGTGCTGTACCCTCAGATCAGAAACAGGACATGTAACGTCCTTTAATCCCGTGACCGCTCTACCCTTATCATAAGCTAGTGCTTGTAGTACCCTTACCCAAAGGCCCCAAAGTAGTTCCTTTTTGGTGATTACCTTATAGAATTCTAAATATGAACCCCAAAAAGGAACTACTTTGGGGCCTATGGGTAAGCCTTAAGCGAGCCCTTAAAAAAACCCTGGAAGGAACCCTGTGAGCAGCCCTTACAGGAAGAAGGAACCAGGCCCACAAGCAAGTAATATAGGGGCCTTTATGAATTAGAATACGGTTTGGGAGCCATTATACTATAATCATAATAAGAACAGAGCCATCCTGCAAATCGTAAGTCTCCAAGCAGACAAAACTCTTCGAAACCGAGCCAAACGCAAGAAACTCTAAAGTACAGTCCCAGCCTTACAGTCCTTAAAACCTCTAAACAGAAGAAGCCCCACGAATCCGCAAAAGCAAGTAATATAGGGGCCTTTATGAATTAGAATACGGTTTGGGGCCATTATACGATAATTATAGTAAGAAAAACCCAAAATAGTATTGGCAAATATAAAGGCCCCTAAAGTAGCATCCGCCTGATGTCCAGCTGCAGGTTGGTGTTGGGGGGCCACCTGTCCATTCGGGATTTAGGACTAGGGTGTACCCAAACCCAAATAAGTTACCCTAGGGCTCCAGTAACCTAAATAGTAGGTTACTAGGCATATATATATATATATATAATGGGCCCCAGTAGCCTACTATTTAGGTAACTGGAGCCCTAGGGTTATATAAGGAAGTTATTTTGAGAAGCCTTAATTTGATGGGGTCCAGGTCGGACTTAAAAGGGTCTAGGGTTTGGGGTTTCGGATTAATTTAAGTTCAGGGGTGTGACGCTCAGCAGCAATAGGGGTTGGGAAGACAGAGAGCTTGAGTAAATTTGGCGTGTAGAGACCGAGAGCTGGTGCCTCTGGAACGAGATGTGAAACCCAGAACTACGCCCAGACCCCCCAACTACCCTCTAATATACCCCAAATACCCGCTATTAAGGGCCACAAGGACTCTGGGGGGGTCTTGGTTTCGGGTTTAGAGTTTAGGGAACCTTAACTCCCAGATCCTAAAAGCAGATCCCGAACAACCATAGCCTCGCAGCACTAAACACCTACACTACTACGTAGCACTGGGCCGCTCTACCACGCTAAGCAGCAAGCCTATACCGAAGTCTCTGCGAATCCTAGCATCCCTGAGTGGCACCACACGAAGCCCGAAGAAAGCTAATGTAAGGGCCTTAATAATAAGAATAGGGTTTTGGGGTACCTTAAACCTTGATTATAGTAAGGAGCCCCAAAATAGTATAGGTAATTATAATCAGTAAGGCCCCCATAGTAAACCCTAAAATCAACCCCAAGCCGCTCTCTAAGGCCCGCGCAGCTTGCCCCGCGCTTGCCTGATACGTCTGCTGTGACACCACCTCCCAACGGCCCAGGGCCCAGGGAAGCAAAGTTCGCAACAAAACAACTAATCCTACTATAGGGGCCATACTAATTTCCGTTGATAGGGCTTTAGTCATTGAGGAGGGCTTTTGGGCATATTCAAACATAACTATACAGAGACTAGTTATAAGGGAATAGTACAACGAATTGTTTAGTTTAGCTTCCGGATAAAACCCTAAACCCACCCGCTATCTGGGAGTTTGGGAGCGTGCGCTCCATGATTGCAATTTTGCTTCTGCTGCCTCAAAGTCGAGCACCTGGTCGCGTTGCTCCGTCGGAAGATGACTGTTCCTAGAGAACCAGGATCTGAAAACCTAGAACAATCAACTGTAGGACTAAAGGCCCTACAAGCGCGAAGCTCAACAAACTTCAACCCCATGACCCCTAAAGTGAACTCATGACGGGAAAACCTAAACACCGAAAAAACAAGCTTGACATCCAACAAATCCCAAAACCATAAATCCCAAAAACCCTTAAGCAAACCCTTTAAGCCTCGAGCCGAACCCTTCAATCCTGTAAACCACATACACTAAGGACCGGACCCCAAACCCTGAAAAGACTGGACTTAAGCTCAAAAGACGGAGCAGAGAAAGTATGATCACTATTTGTACTGAATGTAACGGCAATGATGATAAAGTAACTGGTGAACTTGTTGACTAAATAGCTACTTAAACCGAATAACTTGATTGACAGTAGGAAGTTGGTGCTGAGACAAGCAGCCGTCAGAAAAAAAACAAAATCATAAGACTCATGCTAACAAATCATAGCCGGAGGCGAAAACCATGTAACGATAACGACAAACACACACAGCCGTGGCAGCAACAACAACAACAACAAGGTGGCACGTGCGTCTGCCACCGCGCGGGGTGTGTCGTTTATTTTGTAGAGGTATTTTGGTCAAAAGGATGACACTCTCCTGTTTTGTATGGTTTTTCGTGAACAAGACGATGTTTCGGAGCTGTTTTTTCCTAGCTTTGTGGTCACAACAACAACAACAAGCAGCTACTACTACTGCTGCTGCTGCTGCTACTACTACTACTACTAGTACTACTGCTACTACTGCTGCTGCTACTACTACTACTACTGCTTACTAAGCTTTACCTACTAACTACTAACTACTAGCTACTAGTAACTGAATACTACCACGGCGGCCACCATCACCACGACCACGATAACACGATAATGAAGACGGTGACGAGGAAGACAACAACAGAAACTATGACGACAATGATGACAACGGCAGCACTAGTAGCAGCAGTGTAGTATTAGTATTAGTATTGGCATTAGTATTGGTATTAGTATTAGCATTATTAGAAGCAGTAGTAGTAGTAGTAATAATAGTAGTCATAGTAGTAGTAGATGATCCCAAAACCCAAGCCACAGGCCTGCTGCTGTGACTGCTGCATCTCAAGGTTTCTCCTATGGGATCGCCGCTGCTCCTTCTTCTTCTTCAGAACCTTTCCCAGGGTGGGGGGTTGCGGTGGTGGCAATGGTCATGGGACTGAACAACGGTGTTTGCTGTTGCTGCTGCTGTTGATGTTTACGTGTCATGCTTGTGACGAGCAGCTCGATCAGCATTGCATGGCTACGGAAATTAACTAGTTGTTGTCATCGCCGCTGTCGCTGCTGTAGTTGATGATGTTGATGTCGCGTCTTTTTTCAAGTTTGTACAACAAAAGTTCTAGTACCGGCATCGTTTTCTTGGCAACCTCACAAAGTGCTTGCATGAGAGGCTCAAAATTCTAGACTGCGATCCTGCCACGCCCGGACAGCACGTTGGCCGGACAGGACTTTAGTTAATGCATCATCAAGCACTGTCTAACACAAGCGTCGCTCCAACTAGTGCAAGGATCAGATTGAATCGTGCGTGACGGCATGATACTTCATCCCCCGCGCAGCAGCCCTGTCCCCAGCGCCTCATTGTACAAACGATCACGGTAGTCCTCGAGGGTCGCCACAGTCAAAACTTAAATCGATTCCGGTTTCTCCAGTGAAGACACAGCAGTTTGGCCAAGGCGCGACAACTAGACACGACCGCAAATCATCAACAAGAAGCCCGGATGCATGGAACCTGCGCAGCCTTCCGACTCGCGTATATGCTGTAACGCGGGAACATAGCAGCGTGAAAAAATACCCATATTCGTCCGTGGAGTCCTTAAAGTTCGTTGTTATGCCTATACTATCATATACCCGACAGCCGAGGTCTAGTTGTTACGCCCGCTACATTAGTGTTGCTTGCACCTTCCTGCAGGTGACTCGCGAATGCTCCAGGTCGGCACTCGTCAGTGTATTTAAATTTTGCGGGTTGCTGATCGGTTACTGTGGTAAAGAACCCTAAGGAACACACTTGATAATTATTCAGGCCCTTACAACAGTAGCAGCTCTGAACCTACAGCTTTGCATGTCGTTGACACCACTATTTGCAATTACACGCTCTACACTCTCGGTCTTCAAAAAACTTCCGAGCGGTGTCGCATGTCTGCAGATTAAGGTGGCCGGCCCAAGCAAGTCGCAACGATAGTTGTCCCAATCAGTCAGTGTCCATGTGGGTGGTTGTCCCTTTATGGGTACCATAGATGCTAGGTGCCGTATTAGTTGCCCATGTGTTGAAGGTGCCGAACCGCAACCGATGCTGCAGAATTGACAGAGCCTGTGGGACACCCCAACCCCACAGCACAAAACCCAAATCCCTGAAACGGGACCCCATCTTAAAACTCAAAAGCTCAAATCTTGCCACCATGATCTAGAAGCCTGGACGATGATGGTTACTAATAGATAATATGCGCCAGCACCAATCCAATCATGAAGGCCCCTGTTTTGCAGAAACCCGAGAAGCCGTCGGCTCCTGCACCGTGAGCTTGGTGTTGTCATCGATTGGAATTCGGATCGTGCCTTTGCCGTTTAAGGAGTGCTGAGGCTTAGGGCTTAGGATCTAAACCCTACCTATGGTCTCCATTGCAGTTCCTTTTTGGTTAACCAAATGTATGATTATAAGATAACGGTTAACCAAAAAAAGGAGCTACACTGGAGACTTTAGGTAAGCCCTAAACCCGGCTTAGGGGTTTTGGAGCCGAGGCCAGCGGCTTAGGGCTGGCTTTGCACTTGCTTTGATTTCTGTTTTGGGATGCGGGTTTGGGTTCTGGGGTTAGGGCTCTGGAGCTCAAAGCATGGGGGGTATACTGCTCGGCATGACGAGTCGGGGATTAAGGGCTCAATCTTCGGGGGAATCCGTTTATGGGGGTTTGGGTTCTTGTGTTTCAAAAACTTCCACGCTTGTGGAACCGTAAACCCAAACCCTGAAGAGCTCAGGCTCTGGGAAAGGTACCTAAGCTCCCCCCGCTACGGACCCCTTAAAAAACCCTAAGAGAACCAGTTGGGAACCCTTAAAGACACCCTGAAGAACCAAAAATTATGGGAGTTTTTACTGCCAGGGCAGCCTTGCCAAGCAAACACACCTAAACCATACCAAACAAGCCCATATCGGCGGCAAGGGCTCCGGGAATGCAGGCGACTTCGTGATTTGAATAGGGTTTGGGGTATGATGCTAAACTACGCCTATCATGGCAACTTGACGTATACCACCTTCACCCGAAGCCCACATGACTCAGTTCGATCGTACCTGGAGAGTGCAGATGATGAAGGTCAAGCTCTAGCTGTTGTTGGTTTATGCAAAGCCCAAGTCGCGAGATGCAAGAGTTCACTCGAAAATCGGATCCTCATTCTCAGACCTCCGAAGCTATGCACAAAAGCCCCCAAGCCCGGTCTTACATCCCTGGATACACCTGGGATCCCAAAACCCCTAAACCCTAAAGCCCTAAAGCCCTAACCGTTAACCCCTAAACCCCTCGACCCTAAACCCCTAATCCCTAAACCCCATAAGCCCTAACCCCTCGACCCTAAACCCCTACATCCCTAAACCCTATAAGCCCTAGCCCCTCGACCCTAAACCCCTACATCCCTAAACCCTATAAGCCCTAGCCCCTCGACCCTAAACCCCTACATCCCTGAACCCTATAAGCCCTAAACCCGAAACCCCTAAACCCCTAAATCCCTAAACCCTATAAGCCCTAAACCCTAACCCCTAAACCCCTAAATCCCTAAACCCTATAAGCCCTAAACCCCCCTAAACCCCTAAATCCCTAAACCCTATAAGCCCTAAACCCCTAAACCCTATAAGCCCTAAACCCCTAAACCCTATAAGCCCTAAACCCTAAACCCCCTAAAGGATCCTACACCCAAAGCGCTGGCCGAAGCCGAGCCCGAAGCCGAGCTCCGGGCGGTCGCAATCGAATTCATCTTCGGGGTTGTGAAATTGCACAACATACCTCGCTTAGGGTTTAGGGTTTAGGGTTTAGGGTTTAGGAACATACCTCGGTATGTTGGGCTTTAGGGCTGTTTTTAAGTGCAATGGCAGAGTTTAGGGTTTAGGGGTTTAGGGTTTAGTGTTTAGGGGTTTAGGGGTTTAGGGGTTTAGGGGTTTAGGGTTTAGACGGTTTAGGATTTGGGTATTCGCTCCTTTAAGGGTTCCTTTAAGGGCTCTACAAGGATACTGCGGGGGCCTAAATTTTGAAACAATTAACAATACTAATTTAGGGGTTTCCCTGTTATGACTATGGACACATACACAAGCTCTACTCAAATTATTCTGGCGCACATACCTCAGTGCAGGCTACAGGTAGGAGAGCGTAAATAGGAGGGAGTAGCTTCGGATTCGAAGGCAGAGGGGCCTTTAGTGTGACTGTTTCGTGTCTGCAGTACTCTTGGAGTAGGGTGTTGAGGGCTATGTGGTGATTGAAGTGATTGCGTGTTTCATAGCCCTGCCATTGCGAAGTCGGGGTGCGCGGCATGAGCCCTAAACCGAGACCCCAAAATTTTGGTACACCCGCAAGTGCGGTCGCTGTCTACACATCGAAGCCCCCAGACGAAGACTTTCCTTTTAAAGCACGAAAACATCTAGCGTTCTGTGTTTGAGTAGAGTAGCACCTCTGGCAAAGGCACCACGAACACAGTGGTGTGCGCGCGCACGAACAAAAACATGTGCGTTTCTGGCAGTGTCAGCTTTAAGGCTGCTCTCGTCCGCATCCTTCTCCGTAGCTATGCCTCTGTGTACGGCTGTACGGAACAGCATGTCTCGGCAGTGCATGGCATGAAACACTGAGGACTGCAATCTAATACTAACCCAATGCCATACTGTGCAGCGCCTTGTACACATAAAGGAGAATGGTAACGTGAAACAAAACCGAAACAAATGATAGCAAGCCTCTTCGCCCCTCCAGCAGCTCCTCTAAAGAGCTATAAATCTTCAGAACAGGTTTTCGACGAGAATTCGACACTCTAACCCACAGTGTAAAGGGCTGAAGGCTGGGACTCATCGCCCTACAGGATCCATAAAGACTGAGGTTCGCAAGAACTCGACATATCCCTATATAGTCTCCATCGTAGGCCCTTTTCTGGTTAACCAAATTTAAAATTCAAAATATCGGATCCTAGCCATATAAAACGAAACGGGATCAAGACCATCCGAGGATGGAAGGGAAAACCCTATAAACTCCCGATTTAAACCCTAAACCCTAAACTCCCTAAACCCGAAACTCTAAGCTGTAAGCCTGAAAGAAAGGCAAAGTCTCAACCCGAAACTCGAAACCCTAAACTCCAAACCGTAATGGATGCTATTGCCGCCAGCGCACGGGTGGCGCAAGGCTTCCTTCGCCGAAACACGCTTGTTCGGATTGAACCTTCGGCTGGCTTGCTACGTTGTACCATACTATGCTTTCGTAAACTATAATGTGCTATATCATATTCAACCCTTGACCTACGCGCCCTTAGAACCATAGTAGAAACAATGCTGTTAACACTCCCTTGGAGTTTCGTAAGAATAAACTAAGAGCACTAAGTTTGAGGGCCTATGTCCGGAAGGCCACGGCGATCGGGATTTATGGGCTCGGAGTTTATTTCAAATGCCGTTTTGTCGCAAGGCCAGCGTGATTAGGGCTTACGGTTCTGGTTTTAGGGCTTAGGGATTTAAGGCTTGCCAGGCCCAATGCCACAGGATAACTATTACAAAGAAGGACCGGCCTCAGACCTGCAGGAGTTCTCCCGAAACCCGAAACTCCAAACCTTAAGCCCTAAATCCAAAAAAACGGAAAATTCACAGCCGAGCGGCTGCAGGCAGAGTCGCAAAAGATCCAACGCCTTCACTTCGGTGCAACAAGCTCCGACGGCTGGCGCTACAGGGTTTAGTGTGTTTAACGGCTGAGGACTCAACATTTACTGTAACGGTTTAAGGTTTCCAAGTTTACGGGTCGCAGACGGTTTACAGGAACTTAAATTAAAAAACGTAGGCGTCAGGTTTAAGTCTGAGGGGTTTGGAGTTTTGGAGTTTAGGGTTCTACATGGTTTTAGTGTCGCGCCTATGTCGCCCTCTAGGCTGCTGCAACCCTGAATCCTAAAACCCCAACCCTAACCCCAAACTCTGAACACCTAAACCGCAAACCGTGTCTTCCCTCTGCTTGCTGCACGAGTTGTATTGGCAAACATACTGCAGGCAGCTGCACAGAGGTCTTTACACCCCCAAACCCAAATGCCTTTCTACCTGACATCCCAAATTTCTACCTGAAATGCCCATTCGTGCTTGTGTGTAGGGTCGTAAAAGCAAAAATTGACATAGCAGCTATATGAACCACAAGCAAGCAAACAAACGAACGAACAAAAATAAAAACATACATACATACATACACCTCAGTTCTGAGTCATGCGCCTTCACAATGACCCTGCTCAGAGCCTAAAGTCTAAAACCCTCACCAAGCCGCAAACCTATAATAGAACCTCGAAAAACCCGTATACAGCCCGGGCATATAGAACCCTCAAACCCCAGATCCTGAAAGCCAGTAACTTTAGCGATTTGTTGGGCCAGCCCATCAGTTGCAACCATTGCGGGATATGAGGGTGGGTGAAAGATCCGCATGTTGCCGACACTAGCCTGCCATAGCCTACTTTTCTGGGTAGCGAAGCGGAGCCTGATTACTGCTTACGACCCTAGATTTTCTGAGACTCGCCCATGTTTTTGATAGTAACCCCAGTGCTACCCTTGTCCCCTGAAGTTTCAAACTCAAGAAGCATTTGGGAGTTTCCGAAAATTAGGGGTACCTTATTTGGTGTCCTTATATTAAGGATCCTACTACTTAGGGTGCTATGTTAGGGTCCCCTATTTTCGGAAACTCCCATTTAGGATTCATGAACCCCTGAACCTCTAAGAATGAAACCCAGGAAGAACCCCAAAGCCTTGAACCCAACACCCGACAATAACCTACCCTATGCCTGAAGCCTTAAGCCTTTAAGCCCTAGGCCCCAAGCCTTAAGCCCTAAACCCAAAGCCCCCCTAAACCCTAAACCCAAAGCCCCCTAAACCCCAAACCCTATACTACCAACAAGAACCGTGAGCCTCCACACTTGCGGATGGGAACATCTCGCTGAGTGGCCTTCCGGGTGACGCTCAGTTTTACGGACTTCGGTGTGTTCTGTCATTCGAACCCTAAATCTAATTACAGCACTCTACAGCTTAGGATTCGGGGTTTTGGGGCATCTTAAAGTTCCAATTACATCCCGAAAAGCCAGCCTGGAGCATGTTGGTCGTATCTCGTCCGCGGAGTTGAGTACTGCTCAACTTGCTGTTGCGGAACACTGCTGTTGTCACCACCACGTTTCGCATCGTTCACGACTGCCGTCTCCCTGAACACCAAAACACTTTAAGCCCTGAGCCGCTTCTTCCTGCAACTCCCTGCTCGCTGCAAGAAACCCTCAAGCTCCAACTCCAAGCCTGGGGCGACTCATCGGCAATGACTCGAGCATCGTGGCCTCAGCTGTGAGGGGGGGGTTTTGGGCTTCATTTTGCTTTTTTTGTTGTTTTTTTAAAGGTGCAGCGGCCTTTTCTGTGCGCAGCGTCGGCCTGCCTAATACTTCATTGCTTTTAGGGCTTCGGGTTTGGTGCTGTTTCCTGCGGGTCAGGGGCTTGGTGCAGGAGTCCAGTCTCGATGTCTGTGATATAGAGTTCTTCTCGAGCCACCACCTAACGCCTTGGCCACCATGACTCTTGCCTATCCTCTCTGAAGCTTGCGCAGTTCTTGGATATCCTTCTGCCAGGCTTTTTTCAGCGACTGTAGAGGCATAAGCCGTGGGATTAGGGTTTGGGACTTCGCACATCCCACGTTCTCTTCCGACCTATCCAGCCTAAAATCACGCAATTGCAAGTTCCAGAACTTCATACGCCCAGAGGGTCCAGGGATACTACCACTATGGAATTAGGCCCATTAGGCCACAAAGACCAGTCTAATCATGGTCTTGGGGGACCTGATTCCAAAATAGTAGTATGTATGTTAATTATGTATGTATGTATGTATGTATGTATGTATGTAATATAAATATAAATATATAGGTAAATAAATAAATAAATATATATATATATATATAGATAGATAGACCCTGTTGGATACTTCTTCGTCTGGAACTGCCGGCCTTCGGCACGCGTTCATTCCGGATATTTCGTGCTGCGAAACACATTGCGCTTGAAGACGTCTTCGCCAATGCCCAGAAACCCTGAACCCTAAAACGTAAAACCCTGAGCCCGAACGGTAAACCCGAAGCCTTGAACCCAAACCGTGATGAAAGCTGGAAAGCCCGGGATCCTGACCGCGAAGGGTGAGCGAATTGCCTGGCCCGAGTTTGTTTAGGATTTACACATCTTTAGGATGTTGGGATCTTTGGGGTTTAGGGCTTCGGGTGTGGGTTGAGAATATCAGGATAGAGGGTGCTGTCGTCTTATGCATGTTTGGATTTCGGGTTTGTGGTTCAGGGAGCTGATTCAAGGACTTGGGCTTAGGGCTGCTGGCCTGCATCATTGCTACGATGGAAGCTTTCCGGTGCAAGATTCATGAAACCGGATTTGGGAGAGTGATCAAGGTTTCCATGCAGGTGCACAGGATTTGCACTCGACATAGTGACATAGTGACGCTAGTGATATTTAAGATGCAGAAGATGAAGTCGCAACTGCAGGTGGATATGCAAGTGCATACGATGAAGCTAACGATGGTGATAACGATGATGATGATCATCATCATTGGGAAGAAGATACTGAATATGTTGCTGTTGATGTTGATGTTGATGCTGATGGTGATGATGTTGAAGCTGTAGCTGCCGACGAAGATTTAGATGCTTACGAAAAACATGATGGCGAAGGTGACATGATGTGATGACAATGTAGATGATGGTGCTGATGGCGACGGTGCTGCTGGATGATTTGACGGCGATGATGACACGGATTGCAAAGATGGGTCATCTTGGCAACAGCTTTCAATGACGAAGCTGCTGATGTCATTGATGAGCATGCTCATAGATTGAAAGGTTTTCCAAATGCACATCACAGTCCAGCAAAACGGGCATCAACGGACGACCCTGCAGGCTCCCTAGGAGAGACCTTCAACGAAGTTTGAATCTTCTTATTCAATGCCGAGGTGTCTTTGCCTCAGCTGCTGCAGAAACTCTGCAGCTTCAGCCTCAAAGGCGGTTTGGCGGTGAAGCATGTCTTGTATGGCCATTACGGCCTCAGCCACCTCCAACTCCATGCGGAGCAGGTGAACCTGCACGTGGTGATACAAGCTCCTGTGCAATGCCAGGATATATTTGCCCCAGCTTTTGCAGGAACTCTGAAACATCGGTCTCAAAGGCCTTGTGACGGTCATTTTCTCGCAGAAGAGATTCGGAGAGCTGCCCTAGCTCAAACTTGGCGGACTCCACCAGCGCCAGTTTCTGTCGCAGCTCCTCTGCAGCTTCCTGCTCCTCCAAAATCATGAACGGGTGCGAAGTTTCTCTAGCAACCTTTCTCGGGCAGTCAGCTGCATGGTTGCATGACTTAAGAGTGCTCCCAGTAGCTTTGTCTCACACTCCCGTGCAGTGCAACCATCATTCATCGTCTCCGATCTGTCATCGAACTCCTCCTTCTCCCGATGCAGCGCTGCCCGGGCCTTCCCGACCTCGCCATTTCGAAGCGTTGCATCTCGAACTCCTCTTTCATCCGCTGCTCCTGCATCCCTCTCCTCCTCTTCTCCTCGCGGCAGCTGGGCCTGCAACTCCTGAACTAGCCTTTGCTCGTGGTGGAGCATGCGCGTAGTGTCCTCCAGCACAGATTGCAGCTGCAAAACCTCATCCTTCAAAAAGTTGTCCCTTTGAGCCAACCGCTCGGGCCTTTTGAGGCTGCTCACGTTCGGACACTGATCTGATTTCGACGGCTGCGGCTTGCATAACGTCGGCGATTTGTGTCCACACAGGCGCCATTGAGTCCCCGCACGAGGAGTCCTATGCGTGCCCAACCAAGATATTTGCTCTGAAGCGCTGCCAGCACAAACTCTTCTTCTACTTTGCTTCTACAGTAGAAACCATGCAGTGATAAGTTGGATGCACGGATCGACAATGTCAGCGCGCGTAGTGCCCTGACCGACATGGAACGGAATTGACAATCCAAGCGTTTCAAGTTTGGCATTTCGGCTTTAAGGGTTTTAGGGGGAATGGGTCTGGGGAAGAAAGCATCCCACTATGACTTAGGGTTTTTATACTGCGCATCGGATTCGGGGTTATCCGTAACCTGAACCCTACTGAACCCACAAGTCAAGGCCGGTTTGGGGGGGGTCAAAAGGATTCTATCAAAAAGCTGCTCTGTGATCCTCGGGCTTACGTAGGGTGCTACGTTGTATACATTGGTTTGTGGTTTAGGATTCAGGGCTTATGGCACAATGCCGATATGACATCTAGAGATCACTCCAGGCCTCGACGTCCTCTGAATTAGGTCGGCCGGTGACCTGATGGGCTTTGTTTGAGCTCCTTCAGGGTTTGAAGTTGGAGTTTGAATGGCGGCATTAGCACTCTGCACACAAAATTCTTTTAAAAGCTTACTGACAACAAGCCGGTAGGTTTGGGGTTTCGGGTTCATGAACCCCCATTGAACTCTTGCAAGGATCCATCCGCCTCTGACTTTCGGTGCCTTCGATTTCACAGCTTGGGGGTTTTACCCCAAAGCCAGTACAATTAGAGTTCTATAGAAATCCCAGCATTATCTCCCACCGTAAGGTATACGCAGCCCATATGTCTACCTGTTCCCCCTTACTTTGCCAACCACAGTATCAAATCAAACATTCCTACACCCAAACCCCCAAACTCCCCTAAACCCGAAACCCGTAAACCCTAAAACCCTAAACCCGTAAACCCTGAGACCCCAACCCCCACCCTCCGAACCCGAGATCCTAAACCGAAACATTCAGTAGTCCGCACAATCCAGCATCGGCATCAGAACATCCGAGCCCTTCGTTCCTAAACCCGAGCCCCCGCGGAGGCATTGCTATTCAGGGCTGGGGCTCGGATTGTTCCAGAAATTCCCAGTACCTGTCGTCAGAGTCCCCTTTGAAATGCCTCTTTCCTTATAGGTGGTTTCATCAGCGTTAGTCTTCGCATTTGGGAAATAATCGTCGTCGTTCCAGCAGCAGCATCAGCAAGAGCAGCAGTAGCAGCGTAGCATCAGTAGAAGCACCCGTAGCAGCATCAAGAACAGCAGTGGCATGGCGGTAGCCCTCGCCGTCTTTGTCAACCATAGCAGACTTGGCAACTCGAGTAGATCGAACGATAGGACCGAAACTAACTATGAGGTACAGCCAACAATGAGTTACCCTCAAATCCATTCTGCTTCAAGCCCTGAGCTTCAAAGTCTCCAGCTGAATACGCCCTGCAAGCCCTAAATCACCACACGTCGAAGTGGCCTCCATGATACGATCCAATTGGTTCATCGTGGATGTACCTGGCTGTCCAGTTCGCTTTGGGCTGGAACATAACTGTTCAGGGTTTGAGGGTTTAGGGATTAGAGTGAAGAAGTCTAGGGCTGTATCTAAACGCTCAGTCGCTGGGAGATCAGGACTTAGGATCTAAGGATATCATAATATATGCCCTACATCCTGAATAGGAGCGCGGGTTTTGGAACCTCAGCCTCCAGCTTCCGACTTGTGATGTGCACTTTGAAGGCTGCGATTTGGGAAGTGGGGGCCCTCTGGCCTCGACCCGAAACCCTGAAGCGACTTAGCAACTAAAGTTCCTTAGAGGGTTCCTTAAAGGGCTCTTTAAACGGGATCCATAAGGGTTCTATAAGGGGGTTTAGTGTTCCTTAGAGGCCCAGGGGATTTCGTAAGTCGGTTATAAGTAGGGTTACAATTGGGGTAACCCCATTTCGGGTACGTAGAACCCTACTTATAAGCTACTTACTAAGTCCCCCGGGCCTCTAAGTAAACTCAACCCCCGAAATGAATGCGCATTTAGGATAAAATAAAGGGTAGTTGGGGGTCTAGGAAGACCCCAAACCAAAATACATATAAACCCACAGCCCGAACTCAGACACCCTTCGGTCGACAACGCGAAGCCTAAAAATCGTGAAGCCGACAAGCCAAAACAGGGAAACCTTGTCCTCACCGAACCGTACCCGAACGCTTTGAACAAAAAGCACACAAATCCTAACCCCTGAAGTCATTTGAACCCTCCAAACCTGAATCAGAAAATCTAAAACCCCGAGAACCCTGGGAACCACAACCTTAACTCCAAGATTCGAAACCCCGAGCCCGACAAGCTACGACGGACCCGACAAGCTGTAACTCTAAACCCCAAGTCCTTGAACCACTCGACCCCAAGGTTTAGGGTTTAGGGTTTGGGGTTTAGGGTTTGGGGTTTAGGGGTTTAGGGGTTTAGGGTTTAGGGTTCCTGAACCCCTGCGACCTGAACCCTACAACCTATGCCCGATATCGTGAAGCAGAGACACCCTAAACCCTAAACCATCGAGAACCCATGAAGAGCCCGAGAACCCGAGAACCTTCGTTGGAGGCTCATGGGACTTAGTAAGTAAGCTTATAAGTAAGGATGAAATTAGGATAACCCTACTTAGGGGACCTGCACGCCCAACTAGAACCCTGCTTACTCAGACCCAGAAGCCTTTAAGTAGCCTTAAAACCGCCCCTTATAGAACCTTTATAGATCTCTTTTGAGGAACCCACCCTTTAGGGAACCTTACTACTTACTAAGTCCCATGAGCCTTTGAGCCACCTTCATCAGACTCTAAACCCTAAACCCCAAACCCTACTGTAGTGGCCTTAATCGTTAGAACAGGGTTTTGGGGCGTATTATAGTATAATTATAATAAGCATTATAGTATAATTATAATAAGCATTATAGTATAATTATAATAAGCATTATAGTATAATTATAATAAGCATTATAGTATAATTATAATAAGCAACCCCCACCCCTCTCCCCTTTTAAGGCCCGAAGGCCTGGGAAAATCGGCTTGCCCGAGAGCAGCTCTCCGAGGATGCAGCCGACGCTCCAGAGGTCCACTCCCTTTCAAGGGTTCTTTAAAACTACGGTTTGTAGCTTAGGGGAGGGGTGTAGGGTTTAGTAATTTCAAGGGTTCTTTAAAACTACGGTTTGTAGCTTAGGGGAGGGGTTTAGGGTTTAGTGAGGCTCTTCTAAAGGCTGTGAATAGCTTAATCTAGGTTTATACAGCTCTTGCTTACTAGAGTTTCTAGAGGGGCTCTATAGGGCTTTAGAAAGTTCTGGTTTGATGGAGTTGTTTCACATATGTGCGTCCTGCAATAGGGTTTCATAGACGCTTGTAGAAGCAGCATACTAGTTATATGTACAAGGTCCTGCAACAGTGTTGAAAGGGTTGGCATGCGTGTTCTGTTTCCTATCCACGTCATAGCCAACTATTTTCCGTAGCTTTCTGCTCAGGACTATGATGATGGCAGGAACTATTCTCGCTACTAGTGTTGTTCAGATTTTTCTGAGCGATTACCATGCCGGCTGCATGATTACTATTTCTTTTGCTATCACAACAATATTGCGGTGACTATCTTTCTCTATTACTACCTACAGCTCGTGTCGCTATGGCTACAACATTCAACAACTGTTAATATGACTTGTGCGATGGCGACGATCACATCTCCAACCCTAAACGCTGCGCCTAACTTCATCTAAATTTCAAAGCATAAGCTCCACACTTTATCCTGAACCCTTACCTCGAACCCTGCAGGAAAGCATAAGCGGAAAACCCTGAAAAAAACCCTTGAAAAGTGGGGATTAGAGTCGATTAGAGTTTCTGACTCAATAAGGAACCCAAACCTATGGAACCTTTAAGGGGAACCCCTCATCCGGACCCGGGACCTCGCCACTTCCCTAAGCCCTAAACCCTAAACTAGTAGAAGTACCAAGACCTAGATCTCAGAAAGTGGAGAAGCGATGCCAAAGCCTCGATATGGGGGTTTCCGAAGACAGGGGACCCGAGTATAGTACCCTACATAGTAGGCTCCAGAAAAGGGACTCCAAAATAAGGTACCCTACATTCTTTGAAACTCCCAGATAGACAATCCTCAAGCGGGCGCTCAAGCGGTGCCTTCGTGTAAGATGTCGAGCCCAATAGGATTTCAGGTGCTCGGTACCTCGAAGGAAAAACACGGTTTAAGGTTTAGGGTTTAGGGATGATGGCGATTTTGACGATGACATTGGAGATGACTAAGCTGCTCTTGATCCCTGGCGATGATGACTACGTGATGATGGCGGTGGCCAGTCTCATTATTGTGATGCTTGTGAGGGCGGTCACCATATGGTCGCAGTTAACATAATGTTGGTTGTTACGGCTGCGATACTGACGATCGCGGTAAAGATAATAGCCACGGCGAAGACGATGAGCATAGCGACCGATGCCGCGGATGCAGCTGATCATGAAGACGGTGTGCAAAGGCGATTCGAAATATTGCGCAACTGGTCGCATTTTGAAAACGAGCATTCTTTACTGGTGCCATCGATGTTAATCTTGTTTGCGTTATTTCCAGATGTTCACCGGCGTTCGATCATGTATCTTGAAGACCGGAAGCAACCTCTTCATCAGTATACAGTACAAACACGTAGAGGACAGCGATGAAGACGGTGTAGAGCACAGCAAGCTGCAGAACTGCAGAAGAACACGACCACAGCCATCACCATCACCACCAACCCACCATCACTGCGAACAGCACCGTGACCGACATCAGAGCTCTCTCCGCCACTCTCAGGACCGGGAGACAAATTGTACTTGTACTGACTATTGTTTAAACGGGTCGTTGAACAAGCGAAACCTTGAATCAAGAGAACGAAATAACAATGCAAGTTACAACATTTCACTTGACCGCTCGTGGCGTGAAGGATCCATCCCTCTGCGTGTTGTCCTATCTCCCTTGTAAGTTTGTAAGCCATCCATGACTACCTGTATGCGCTGTACGTGCAAGACTAGATATGGTACTTCAACACGTCAGATTAGTGTGGACGCAGCAGTTGCAGTGCAAACATGAAGCTGCGTTGGCAGGCTTTTTGTCTTTTCGCTGAGGCCTGCGAATCATGGCAATTGAAAGCTCGCAGCCGAGACCCTACAATGTACACGTGCTTCTTCAAGTCCAGATGCCCCTAAACCCAAAGACCAGGACCTCACACCCGGTGTTGCTGGCTGCTGACGGTTTACTTCTCTTGAACCGTCAGAACTTGATTGAGGCATAGACCCGTGAAGCCTAAACCTAAGTACAGAGGGTCCTGGCAGAATTGGCATCTTCAACCACAGCACTCACTCCAAGCTCTTCTCTGCATGACAGTCGTCACAAAGGGCATAGCCTGCACGTGTGCGGCGTTTCAGTGGTCAGGCGCCTTAGGGTCTATGACGGGCATGGAGGAGGAGCTCTCCGACGTTGAGATTCCTTAGTGTAGCTACAGTGTGACATACCCGAAACTAAACCCTATTCTAATTACTTAAAGCCCATACTAGCCGTTCCAGCCTGGAGAACTGGACACCCCTAGCACGCTAAAGCCGACTCAAAGCCGAACATCTGAACCCACAAGAATCCTATAAACCCTTAACCCGACATCCGGAAGCCCCGCACCCTTTACCCGTAGAGCCCATGGCGCCCCAAAGCCTTTCATGTACATGAAACCTCAAAATAAACTTTGTACTAAAGCGAACAGCTCTGACGGCTGTAGGACCTCAGGGGTTGTGGGCCGCACCACCATCATTGAGCTTACCCATAGGCCCCAAAGTAGTTCCTTTTTGGGGTTCATATTTAGAATTCTATAAGGTAATCCCCAAAAGGAACTACTTTGGGGCCTTTGGGTAAACTACTGCAGCCCCACAGCCTATTCTCAAAATCCACGCAGCGGACACACACTGTGGCAATTGTACTGTTACTGGTCTTCTCTGTTGACTGTCATCAGATCTAGATCTAGGCCACCGACCAGACAAGCCGCCCCACCAGATGAGCTCACCTGCTAGCACGGAGAGTCAGCAAGGGGCGTATTGAAGTAACAATGAAGGAATCGCTGCTGAAGACGTTACCAGCCAGTCCAAGAGGAACATCATGATGGCGTCCGGTGTTAGAAATCGCTGGGGGCTGGCCGTGCTAGAGCAGTCAGACATATATACTTGTTGCGTTTGCAAACTTGAGACTCGCAACTGTTATAGGTGCTGCGTCAGGGTAATGTAGGGCGCGTAAGAATTTCAAGAGGCTTTGGGGTACAATACCACTAAACCCTAATGATGATCAGATCAGTTCAAACCGCTTTAACTAAGCGAGGTCGCCTCCGGGCCATAATGTAGGGGTCTTAATAATTAGAATAACAAGGTTTTGGGGTATACTATACTATAATTATAATCAGGGACCCCCAAAAAGGTACAGGTAATTATTAAGGCCCCTATAGTAAGGTCCCACTGCAGTGTGATTGCTGTGCTGGCGAGGACGAACGTGTACGTGACGAACCGATCACAGTCAGACCAAGTGAGTGACATCGTGGCTGCAGTGTAAGGTCTTCACTGCACTCTTGCAGCACTGGAACGTACACTTTAGTGACAAGAGCTTGCATGTTGTGTCTGCCACTTGCGCACCTGTTGCTTTGCCAACTAGACCGCACGAAAATGTGTGTCAAGCATGCGCGCGATAATCTGCAATTCCGACCTGCTGACCTGAATCTGCACCGTGTTTAGAAGTGCTGAGATGGACGATGTGTTGCCCTGCTTAATACCTGGCAACATCATGTCTAGCAGCGTGGCCACCGATATAGCACCACAGCTCACGTCCGCAGTGGCCTCCCATGATGTCCTTGCCACACCTGTCGCATTCCTTGTGCCCATGCTGGATGCACTCCACAACATGTTCATTATCTACGACAGTTGATACCAGCTAATGCTTCCCCTGTAATTATAGCTCTAAGCCCTGCTCCCCATCGTAAAGGAGCAGTGCATGGGCTCCAAAAGGATGACCAAGGAGACAGGAGTGGGGTGGGGAACTGTTGAGTGGGGGAAGGCTCTTGCTAGAATGTGCGTTCATGATTACAGGCTAACCCCAGGTTTGGCCATACAGCATTGCTTGCTAATTTGCTGACGACTCCTGTTTTACATTGAGTTGTGGCATGTTACAATAAATACACTGCAACAGCCTCTGCCTGTCATGAAGCCTTCATCCCTAAACCCGAAACCACATACCCCAAAATCCAAAATCCTAAGAGTCCTAGAGCCATGAATCGCAAACCTCCAAACCAACACCCCCAGCTCCGACACCCCACAACCCCAAGTCCGATGCCCGAAGGCCCAATCACTTCCCTAAACCCTTGACCACTCCCTCCAAAATTACCCCTGTGGAACCTGTACAAGGAACCCTTAATATCCAAGGCTCCATGTCATAAGGCGCCGCTTCCTTGCCTAAGTGAAGCCAAGTCTTTGAGATGGCCTCAAATAAGTAGAATATGGTATATTATATGGGATAATATGTATCATAGGAAACCCTAATGAGGAACAAGGCTGGTAGTCGAAGAAGCTTCCACATTAGGCGTTTATAGACGGTTCTTATCCGGGTTTACGGCGTCAGGGAATGAGGTCTGGGCTTTTGATTGCTTTGAGGCGTTGGGGTTTTGATTTGGGACGCAGAAGGTTGTAGGGATACAGTGCAGGTTTCTCGGGTTTGACATCCTGGGGGTTTTCTGGCGACTGTAAGATTGGAGTATCCGGGTTTTAAGGATAATAAAATAAGGGCTTAAGTTTCGGGCTTACACTAGAAGCCTAAAAGTTGGAAACCCAATAGCCCTAATCCTCAAGAGTAATGTATAGCGAAACCCAGCACTGTTTGGCCTTTGGTTTTCAACTTTATGGGGTTTACTGTCGGGCTTCCCGGTGTGCTTTTGGAGTCTCAAGATTCGGGGTTGAAGTAATGTAAACCCTAAGGGTCCAAGTACCTAATAATCATATACTCTCTTAAATATTGAGCTACTTAACTACTATCCTAAACCCAAGTACCTAATTATTGGGTCCTTTGGACCCTTAGGGAAAGGCCTTAAGCGGATTCTGAGATTAGCATATAGGGACTATACCTGGGGAACATTACCAACTAGTCGCCCAGGCCCCTACATTAGTTCAAGTTTGTGAATTAAGAGGGTCAGGGTGTGAGACAAAGACACGAGGAGGCGGGGTACAAAATTCAGCTTGTACAGCTTCTATAAGCTTCTTCATACCTTTTGAAGCTGCTTAAAACTGTATACGGTTTACTAAGCTTGAAGCTTGAATATCGAAATACACGCTAAACTAAAGCTAAAGGCTAGATACCGGTTGAGCGCCAAGCCAAACCTATAGCCCGAATGTTTGTTTAATACTACAAATCAAGAGCTACGCCTAATGCATTGATCTTTTCAAACGCTGAACCAAACTGACTAAACCAAATGCCGAACACGGGGGTCGGAATAAGCAGCAGTAACATTCCCTTGTCGTTCCTATAGTTATCGTCTAATGGACCATACCCTATACCCCGCCATATTTTTAGCCAAAAGCATCGCAGATCTCTAACTCGGCCAAGGTCGGTACGAAGAGCGTAGCCCTTTGGGCAGAACACGGTGGCTGTCTCCTGACAATCAGTGGCACAAGCATCTGAGCGGTTAGACCCTGTATTATATGGGGGTTTCCAAAATTAGGGGTACCTTTTTTGGGGGTCCTTATAATAAGGATCCTACTATTTAGGGTACTATATTGGGGTCCCCTATTTTCGGAAACTCCCATATAAACCCTAAACCTCACACACGAAGCCTTGAATCCTAACCCCTAAACCCCACACCCTAGGCCTCAAATTTGCCCTAAATCCGGAACCACCAACCCAAAACCATAAACCCTGCTCCCCAAGTTTAGGGTTTGGCTGTACAAGTGTGCGACATACAGGCTATGATGGCAATAGCCGAGAACGATTTCTCAGGTGAACCGTTCACCGCTTGACGTGCGCTTTCATCTGGACTTTGAGGTATCGGGCTTAATTGAGGCCTCCGGGGGGCAGTTGTGGGCAGGTGATCTACCTTCTTACAAAAAGCCACGACAGCCGGCGAGAGTGTCACTTCTGCCAAAAGCAGCCAGGGCGCTGCAGAACCCTGTGCTCATTTCCAGTGCAGTCATGGAAAGCCGGGCATGAACCCTGAACCCTGAGCCCCTGACGGCACCGTATTATAGCACACTATAGTCGATTAAGGCTGTATATTATCATATAGTATACTCGATTATAGTATATTACAGTGTAATATAATCTTCTATTGCATGCCCTTGTAGATTATGATAGTATATATCATAGGCAGTCTACCCTCGTGTCTATACTCGAAAGCGGCTGTGGGCCTCGCTCCCTGAAGCGCATGTATGACCCTGAAGAACATGTTAAAGCAGACTCGCAGCACACAAACAAAGAAAAACACCACGAAACACGTCACACAAACACCTCACAAAAAAAACGCAAGAAGAGTAGTATCCTAAACATACACACCTTGAGCCCGAAACCCTCCCTCCTGCTCGACCGCAGGGGGTGCCGGTGCTGGCTCCGAGGGCTCGCAGTAGAGTGGCCCGGGTCCGGCTTGTGGGCCTGGCTTTAGGAGGCGTAGGGTTTAACGGTTTAGGGGCTGTAGGGGTTTAGGGAGGGCTGTAGGGATTCAGGTTTAGGGCTTGAGGGGTTTAGGGTGCTTAGATGGGCTTAGATAGAGTTTATCGTTCGGGGCTTAAGGATTAGGGCTGGGGCGTAGGAGCTTAGAGCTAGAAGCGCCGACTCTGACGAGTTCCGGGCTCACGCAGTTGCGGGCTTCCAGCTGAAGGTCTGGCGCCCAGGGCTTTGGCGCTGATCTACCATAATTTACACTACTATATACTCTAATTTACTCGAACACAAAAATATACTATAATACACTATAATCTACTATAACCTACTATAACTTATTATAATTATTTCACAATAACATACAAGCATGGACCACAATATGCTCCCCCTTTGTAGGGGATGTGCTGCTTTCGAGGGAGAAGTTCCGGTAAGAGCTATGAAGCAAGCTGCAAGTAGCTTAATGTCTCTGTACCTGCCACTAGAAAAGCCAAAGACCACATATTCAAAATGCGCATCACTCATCAAGCAACCCGTCGAAAGCCTTCGCGGAAGTCGTTCTCCTGCTTTGCATCTGCTTCAGCTTGCCTGCCAAGGAATGCATGGCTCCTCCTGCCCTAGGCTGCCTCCGCGAGCAGTTGCAGTAGGGGTTCCCAGTTGAGATACTACCTTCAAGCCCTCGGCGGCCAGAACTGGGGCTAAATACTAGTCGCTAGGGCTCCGAATACAATTGCAGTATACTATACCCCCAAAACTTACCCGACTCTATTCGCGAGCCCCTGGCCCTAGTGCTTTGGAAATGCCAATGCTTGGGAAGGGCCAAGTCTCCAGCAGCTCAACTTTCGCAGGCCTAGTCTGGAACCAGAAACGAAAATGGAATAGAGTTTATACAATAAAACGGAGTGTATTCCAGCAAAATATACTACAATATAGTATACAAGCTATGTAGCATAATATGGCATAGCACAGATTAAGTACGACAGTATAGGACAGTTCGTATAATGCAGTATAACATAATATAAGACAGTATAATGCAGTTATGTAGTATCATATAGTACATCATCGTATAATATCGTGAAATAAAACATGCCAGCATGGTGTAGCATAACAGAACATAACATATAGTAATATATAGTATACTATATAGTGGAGTATGGTAGCAAGAACCCCGAAGTTTCTATCACCCCGATACCTGACAAGACGCTGAGACCAATGCCCGACTGTTCATAGAGCAGAGTGCCATGTGGGTGGTTGTCAAAATTATGGCCCCTTTTTGGGTACCCTAAATATTAGGTGCCGTATTATACTAGGGACCCAAAGACGGACCGTAATTTTGACAACCACCCATGTCTATAGAAACATGAACTAGCTACGGCAAGACACTGCTCAGAGCAATACCCACGAAAACATCACCAGGAAAGGGACCTAAACCCGTAAACCCTCAAGCCTAAACTCGCAACCCTCAATCCCATAAACCCTAAACCCCCGAACCCTTAAACCCTCAAGCCCTAAACTCTAAACCCCTAAACCCCTGAACCCCTAAACCCGTAAACCCCTACACCTCTAAACCTCTAAACCCTGGCCCTTAAACCCTGAAGCCACCGATTCCTTGGCCTGTTTGACTGGCTTCCTCGCTTCCACACGAACTTCGATCGCGAGGCGACCTGACGGAATTGTCCCATCCAAAGGCTTTAGGGTTTAAGGTTTAGGGTTAGGGGAGGTGGGCCTTATGTGATACGATCCAAAAAAAGATGGTCTACCATAAAATAATATCATATAACATAGTAACATGCAATATCATATGAATCTACTTAATATCATACCACATAGGGACATAGGGATTCCAGTTGAAGGCTTGGAGCTCAGTGAACTCTGAATACTGTTGCTATCTGTAAATCCCCTACCCCAACACCCCAAAACTTCAACTCTAGACCCTCCGCCTGCTCCACCCAAAAGCCCAAACCACCCTCCACCCCCTCCACCCAAAAGCCCAAACCCGACACACCCTAAGTCCCCCCAAACCCTGAACCCGAACCCCCAACCAGCCTCCTGGGTCTCGGTTTTCGCTGCTTTGGGCTCGGTGAGCAGAAAGCCAGCTTTCAGGCCTCTCAAAGCCACGGTTTAGAGTTTAGAGTTCGAGGGTTAGGGTTTGAGGTTTTTTCTTTGAACGGCTTTTTCCTCCGCATGGAATCCCCAGCATCAGAATCCGGCTTTGAGGGTTCAGGGGTTTAGGGTTCAGTATTTCTCAAAGCTCTGCTTGGAGGCCCAGGGGACTTAGTAACAAAGGTTCCTTAGAGGGTTCCTGAAAAGGCTCTTTAAAAGCGATCTATAAGGGTTCTATACAGGGGAGGGTTTAGGGTTACTTGGAGGCGCAGGGGACTTAGTAAGTCGGTGATAAGTAGGGTTATCTTTATAACTCTGCTTATAAACCTACTTACTAAGTCCCCTGGACCTCCGCGCACAGTCTCTGCAATTTTCCGCGGCTTCGGGGGAAGATAGGGGCCTCGAGAACTTAAATGGGGGTCCTTTAGGTTCCGTTGACATCGGTCCATTAGGGGCCTCAGAAAGGGCTCCACAAAAGGGATTCGAGAGCTTTCTGTAAGGGCATGAGTTTTCCAACGGCTCCTTTAAGGATTTTATAGGGTTGTGTAAGAGTTGAGTATGGGGCCCTAGGGATTAGACCAAGTCTTTTGTTAATATAAGTGTATGGGGACTTTAAGGGGATAGAGTCCGGGATGGAGCTTGGGGGGTCTATTATACTAGACATATATGTGGATTACATACACACGGGGAAACTGTTACGTAGTATATCTATTCAGACCTCCATGGTATGTCCAGTGCAGTTTGGAGGGTTTGGGCAACATGAGATCACTGGACAACTGCTTGCGGACATTCGGCATAACAAATGGAGGGCGTGCATGTACGTAATTACATATGTATGAATACGTGGATGTGTCTCTGTGGCTATAGGTATATATGTATTCAACAGTTCTCGGATGCCAGTAGATTCATGTGTACAGTATACAGGAACATGCAAAAACAAGCATCCACGTTCACATGAGCAATACGAACGATATAACGAATTAACAGACGAATGAGTAAGTGAGTGGGGTGAATGAGTGAGGGACTGAGTGACCGACTGACGACGCGACGTAGTTTCCCCAGAGAGCTTCGAGTAAAACTTCTGATGATGCTGAATTTCTATTCACCCCATGCTGTCTTGTGTCTCAGTGAAGCCATCATGCGGGAGGGACGAGGGCCTCCTGTCGTCTCCGGATCCTCACACGTTGGCGTTTGGGCTTCTTCGGTTTAAGGGGTTTGAGGAGCATCTCGTCTTCCACAGAGCATTCTAGTCTTAGTGTAATCTTCGGTATCTGCTAGGCTGCTAAGGCTATCAGTGCATTAAGTGCATTAAACCAGGGACGGGGCCACGGATTCAGTTTCCGATCGCTCCTATGACCCTTCACTGTTTCAGGTGCAGGACCAGGCAGCCGCTACCGTAAAAAAACCCTCAACCACAAACCCCAACACCAAGAAGTCCCTTCTCGTCAACCCTCCGTTCTGAACCCTTCGCCATAAATGCAACTATGGGTACCAGAATGCTTTCAAGGGCTTTGTAATAAAGCCTATTTAGAATCTTAAGCAATGTCTAGGGTCTTATCATTGGGGGTCCCTCACTTTCTGTTGTTCCTGTATATTTCACTGCCCACATGAATGGTTTGATGGCTCGCACTGTAGGATCGAAAACGGTTGAAATCTGCGTTTAACTTTGAAGCGCCTCCTCTCAGTCTCGATTCCACGACAACAAAAACCCCTGAAGACAACCTGCATGCTTTCCAACGAGTCATACCTTGTTTAAGACAGCGGGCAACGAATTTGATGGCTCCCGGTCTACGATCTTCTGACTGATTCGGTTCGTCCTGAATGTCATGCCAAAACCAGCTGTTCCTGCTCACTGGATTCATTGCGATAAATCCCTTTGACTACCCTCCAAGAAGCGAACAAAAGTTGGAACAGCCAGCAATGTGGGTTTGCACAGCGCGCTTCTTGGCCACTGCTGTCCTTGGCCTCACCGTCTGCATCTGGAGCAGTGTCGTAGGAGAACACCCTCAGCAGTCCAGGCACTACGTAGGGCAACCCCCGGGAGTGCACGCCGGCTGTCAAAAAAAGAAGAATCTACGATGACGCCTGGTTCGCCTGCATGGTCTCACGGAGGGCAATATCTTTCCCTGAAACCGCCAAAGCCCCGGAGCCTGACACCAAGTCACCAAGAAAGCCGAAAAAAAAACAAACCACAACAACAACACTCGCCTTCCAACAGTCTACACCGCGTCACTCCAAAACATCTCTTGCAATGCATCTCTACACCCAGCGGCTTTAAGCCGTAGAGCAAGTACCAATCAACAAACTGTAAACGCGACGCCCCCAGATGGACAGACAACATGAACCGCTGTTCAATGACAACATGCCGGGACGATCCTGACGGTCCGGTTTCCTCACCGAACTGACTATGAAGGTGACATACATGCCATAAATCGTCATTGTACCTAAGAAGGCCAGGACGCGGCTAAGCAAATCAAAAGACATAGTCGCAGAATCATGACAACGACTTGTCATGATAGAAAGTGCGACACGTCAGCAGGACAAAGATCAATTTCATGATTGCTCTTGAACCTGGGCTGAGAGAGGTTTGGGTAACGACGATGATGCTGACGGGGCTGCAGAAAGAAGCCTATTGAAATTCAGACACTTGATACTGAGATCCTGATCCAAACGCTCAGAAGGCGGACGCACTCACGATGATGGCTGATGCGGGCGCGGGGCTGGAAAGCGCTAGAAGCTGATGCTCATGATGTTGCTGAGCCGGGTCTTCAAACTATAGGCTGATTGATACTTTTTTGGAAAGGAACATGCTGGCTGATACTCACGATATTGCTGAACAGACGGCCGCATGGTGCGCAGGATGCTGGCCTATGCGGGCGAAGGTGCTGAAGGGACTGGAAGCTGATGCTCATGATGTTGCCGCGCTGTGTCCCATGATTGAAAATTCAGCGGGCTGATGCGCGCGATGTCGGCACATGTGGAAGAAATAAGCCCGAATGAAGCTCGTGATGTCGGCCCAGTTGGTGAAAGTGAAAGGCTTGCAGGGACTGCGAGCTGATGCTCCTGATCTTGCCGCACCATACTTAGAGGCCCAGGGGACTTAGTAAGTAGGTTATAAGTAGGGTTATAAGTACCCTAAATGGAGTTACCCTAATTATAACCCTACTTACAACTTACTTACTAAGTCCCCTGGGCCTCTNAGAGGCCCAGGGGACTTAGTAAGTAGGTTATAAGTAGGGTTATAAGTACCCTAAATGGAGTTACCCTAATTATAACCCTACTTACAACTTACTTACTAAGTCCCCTGGGCCTCTAAGTATCCACAAAGCAACCACGGCCAGGTGCTCCAAAGTTTAAACGCCACACGATGCTCACAGAGACATAATGTTGGCCGGCGAAGACATTGAAAGGACTGAAAGCTTTTTTTTTGCAACCCCTTTTCCATCTGCATGACTGTCTCACGTATCTGGACTGAAAGCTAATGCTCATGATGTTGCCTGACGATGTCCCAGGGTCGGGAAGGCAGTCTGCTGATACACACGACGTCAGCTCATGCGGTCCAATGGTTACAAAAAATGTACCGGGGTGGAGTCGGCTGATACTCACGAAGCTGGCCAATATGATCCAAGACTCGAAAACGCGACGACATGATGCTCATGATGTTGGTGAATGGTGGACGAGGTGTTGCAAGGACTGGAAGCTGATGCTCATGTTCTTGCTGCGTGGTATCATGGTCGGACAGGCAACCGGCTGAAACGCACGACGTCGCAGAGACAATGATGGCTTATGTGGGCGAAGAACTCGGAAACGGTAGAAGCTGATGCTCATGATGTGGCCGCGACCTCTCCGGATGCTGCAAAGCGGCTGATACTGACAGAGCCAGAGGTTGAAACGGCGGGCACACTACTGTTGATGGACAAAATCCTGCATGACCCTAAGGACCCTAAACTATGGGAATTATGGTATATTCCTTATAATGGGTAATGCAGGATTTTGTCCATCAACCGTATGGTCATGATTCATGATGTTGGCTTCTGCAGGCAAAGAGGTTAAAAGCACTGGAAGCTGATGCTCATGATGGTGCCACCCGGCGGTGTCCCACGGTCGAATAGGCAGCCGGCTGATACTCACGACTACAGACGCCAGGCAGGCAATGCTCATGATGCTAGTTCCTGTGGGGGAAAGGCTTTGAACAGACTGGGAGCTGGTGCTGATGATTCGTGATGCTGCCGTGCGGTGTCGCAAGAGTCGTAGGATAGAAAATGCTGCCGACCGGTTCTCTCGAAAAGCCAGCACATGATGCCAAGGATGTCGGCCAACGCGGGCGAAAAGGGTGAAGGGACTGGAAGCTGATGCTCATGATCTTGCCGCGTATGACAAAGGCAAAGTCACCGCTGCTCTTGATCTTGGTTCAGCTGACAAAACCTTGAAAAGACAAGCAAGATACAGGTGACCTTCGCCCAACTCTTTAAGCGAGAACTTCCAGCGCACATCTGCATGCACGCTTATCCTCCTGAGCCCGAAACAAAGACATAGACCCTACGTAGCAGGATTCTTGTCCACAGAAATGACAACACACGAACCTGGTGATAAAGAACCGAATTTAAATACCCGAAGTAGTCCTAAAAAATAGATCTTTCCTGTCTACGTAACGGAGCCCTAATTCAAATGCGCACTGTAGAAAGCTAAACAACAACCTTAAAGTCGAATCCCTAAATCCCAACCCCGACCCCCTAAACCCTCATAGAACAACACCACAGAACCTCAGAGAGCTGCTAAAGGACCCTGACAGGAAGCCTAATGCAGGCCACGCTACTGCTGTGGCTGCAGCGCTCTTCTAGAGAAGGCCCCTTTGCCAGGGCGGTGGGGCCTCGATGGGCTTAGGGTTTAGGGTTTTGCGGGTTTAGTGTTTAGGGATTTAGGTTTAGGGTTCAGGGCGCACATGCGCTTTGCATGGAGGTATAATGGTCCTTAATAGTGGGCACATTTAGGGCATGATGCAGGGTCGTTGGGGGTCTAGGTGGGGTTGGAGGCTTGGGACCAGGGATGGCTAGGGTTTTGGGGCTTACGGGTTTCAGGGTTTTGGGTTTTGAATGGTTTTCGAGTTTTAGGCACTGGACTTGGTTCCTCGAGTAGCTTCAAACCAGGGGTCAAGCTTCTATATGGGGTTTGCAATATGCCAAGGTTTCGAAGCTTTGGGTTTTGGTGTGTGTAGGAGGATCTTTAATGGTTGGAGCTTAGGGTCAAGTCTGACAGCACAGCCAGGACAGGCGCTAAGGGATGCGCAATCTCAGAATTTGGGTTTGGGTTTTGGGTTTAGGGTTTGGGGTTTAAGGTTTTTTGGGCTGGGGGGGTTTGGGTTTACCTAGGATGTTTGGGTTTAGAGCTTGGCGCGCACAAGTTGGAATTCTGGACTATCAGATGGCCTTTCGCAGCCGACGGCTACAGCGACATGCCGATGTCGGGATATGAAACCCGTCTAGCCCCTAGACCTGTAGGTCTACCCTTGCCCAGATCGACCGTAAAGCCCTAAACCCCAAACCCTACAGCCGTTAGCCACGACGAACTGGCCCCAAACCCTGAACCCCAAACCCCCCAACCCTAAACCCGAAGTAAGCTCTAAACCCCAAACCCTAAACCCGAAATAAGCTCCAAACCCCAAACCCTAAACCCGAAATAAGCTCTAAACCCCAAACCCTAAACCCTAAAGCCCTACTAGTAAAACCCCAAGACCCGACGAACTCTGAGCCGGACCCCGGCTGCGACGCCGGAGGCAAATTCTCCTCTGCCTGGTCTGGGGCATGTTTGGAGAACAGCTTTGAGGGTCGAGGGCTTAAGGGCTTAGGGTTTCGGAGTTTAAGGTTTCGCTTTTCGGGAGTTGTGGCGTCTTTTACAGATTGCGTGGTTTCGGGTGTTCGGGATGCGGCTTCGGGCTTCCTTGGATTTAGGGCACATTGGTTCAGGGTACTTGGAGGTTCATGGCCGGTTATAAGTTATAAGTGGGGTGATAAGTCCTGCAATATCCGTCATAGTTCTAGTTACCCGACTTATAGCCCTACTTACAACTAACCATAAACCTCCAAGTATATCGCGTTTTCTGGTTTGGATCCGTAAACCCGAAACCCCTACACCTTAAACCCCAACCACCTCTTAAACCCTAAACCCCTAAACCCCTCCAGGACCCTGGGGCCTTCAAGCTTGAGGCGAAACTTCAGAGTTTTCGGGCTCACGAGCCTACGGTTTTGGAGCTCTTGGCGACCCTGGCTGGGGCTTGGGAGACCGTAGTGCTCCTTAGAACAAGCACCCCTCAAGAAGGGACCCCTAAAGCCTAAGTCCTCAACAGGAAGCCTTAAACCCCTAAACCCGAAACCCGAACACCCAACCCCGAAACCCTAAAGCCCTACCAACCTTAAATCCTCTCAAACCCCACCCGCTCCCCCCCAAACAAAACAAGGAAGGCACCTCGGGTTCCACTCGTTCTGGTCGCACCCCACGCCGAAAGGCTCGAAGAGTGATCTGCCAGCAGCTTCTCACGTTTTTGTTTCAAATGTGCAGTTTCGGGTTTCGGGTTTAGAGTTTAGGGTTCATATCTATAAACCCTAAATCCTAAACCGTGGATTTTTCTTCCTCTGGGTCTGTGTTGGGCTTCGTCTGGCTCGGTGGCTTTTAGGGCTTGGCTTGAGCTTGTTGGAGGCCCGGGTCCCACTTGGGTCAGATCCGCGTTGATGCGCTGCGATACAGGGGCCTTGACAAATAGAACAGGGTTTGGGGCACATTCTTATGACTATTAGTTATTATTGCTATTATTACTGTTGTTGTTATTCTTATTATAGCATGGGTACTACAAGGAACCCTGTGGACTAGTATGATTAATTATTGATGCTTCTATATTCCATATTTTGGAGCCCGGCGGTTTAGGGTTGTGGTTGGAGGAGCTATGCCTGGCACCACGGATTTAGGCTCAACCATTGGGGAGCCACGTCAGTGTAAGCTTCAAAGGTAAATCCAGCATCTTCGCCGAACACCCAGAAACTATTCCAGCACTTGTAATCCGACACAGCTGCTTCGGGCAATCCTTCTCGGCGAGCAGACCGAATACGAAATGCAACAACACTCACGATGTTAATTACTGCTCTTCTCTCACATTCGCCCAGACTCTAAGACCCTGCAACCCCTAAACCATAAAACTCGGAAACCATACAAAGCCCTTGAACCCTAATCCTACAAACTTTAAACGAGGAAAACATGCAAGCCCCTGAACCCTAAACCCTGACGTTTCAGGGGGACGGTTCAACCTGACGGATGGCTCGAGAGCCTCTGCGAAGGTGCGGAGCCCTTGCTTTTGCAAGCCTTGGGAAGGTTTATGCTTGGGGTTTAGGGTTTAGGGCTTAGGGTTTAAGGTTTGGGGTTTAGGGTTTGGGGTTTAGGGTTTAGGGCTTATAGGGTTAAGGTTTAGGGTTTAGGGCTTATAGGGTTAAGGTTTGGGGTTTAGGGTTTGGGGTTTAGGGTTTAGGGCTTATGTTTTTGGGTTAAGGGTTCAGGGTTGGCTTTCAAGGCGGGTTTGGCTTCAGGGTGAGGTTCAGGCTTTAGGTTCTGGGGCTTGGGCTGAGGAGGAGGGTTCGGGCTCTACCTATAGTCTCCATTGTAGTTCCCTTTTGGGGTTACCTTGTAGGAGCCTAATTATATATTTGGTTAAACCAAAAAAAGGAACTACAATGGAGACTATAGGTAGAGTTTCGGGTTAAGGCTTTGAGGTTTGGGGCTTGTTGTTCAGGGCTCAGGATGAGGCGCCGTCTGAGTGGTTTCGGCTTCTGATCGCTTGGGGTTCACACATCGAAACACAGTGAACTGAATCCGAATCTACGCGGGTGTCCGAAAGCGTCCACCCTGAGCCCTACCTACCCTCCCTACTTGGAGGCCCTTTTGACTTAGTAAGTCTATAGGGATCCTACTATTTAGGGTACTATATTAGGGTCCCCTATTTTCGGAAACTCCCATATGATTAAGTCTTCTAGGGGGCCTTCAAGGGGTTTAGGGTTTTTTTGCAGGGTTTCGGGCTAAGGGGTTTAGGCTCACGAGGCAAACCCGTATTCGCGGTCTGCGGAGACATGCTGTTGGGGTTCGCAGCTTGTGTGGTCACAACTGACCCGGCCTGGATGACCTGGTCATTTGCTGCATGGCGAATCTCCAGGGCTCTGGTGATGGCTCCACCATCACCATGAGTCCGAGCACCTCGTCGACGAAGCCTTTGATGTATCCTCTCGGCCCCGTCGATCTTGCGAAGACGGCACTCCTGGCCTATCGATCCCGACTTAGGAGACCAACACCCCACACCCTACTGCAAACCGATTCCCTCCAAACCCTGATGCCTAAGCACTAACCCCGAAACCCTACACCCAAAGAGGTCTGATATATTGCTCTTACTAAGCAGATTCGGGTGTTAGTTTTGAGGTAGAACACCATATAATCACATGTGACCTACACGGGGATACCCTTACTATCTCTCACCGGCTATGTCGACCCCGGCACCCATACTCTACAAGCCCTAGGAGAGAATAAGCACAAAGGTTCTATAAGGGGATCTGTACAGGCTTTGACAAGGAGTTCTTGAAGGGATAAGACGGATAAGAAAGTCTTGAAGGGTGGGCTAAATAAGAGGTCCTGAGAATTAGGATAGGGTTTTGGGCCCATTTATACTAGACCCACAACAAGGAAACCTAAGGAATAATATTGGCACTGATTTCGGTTTCTTGAGAATTCCGGGCTCCCGGACGTTGATTCACGCCCTCTGCATCGCCTTTTCAAGAGGCACCGAGGGTACTGGTTGGGGCGAGGGGTTCTCGCATCTAGTTTTTAAGGATGTAAGGATTTTGCGGTGTTAGGGTGCACTCTCACAAATTATTCTGATCTGCACGAGAGCTAAACTGTAAATACGGAGGGGCCGCCTGAAAAATTACGAGTGTCATTCCTAAGGGCTGCTTTATATATATATATATAGATAGATAGATAGATAGATAAAGGTACACGAAACTATATATATATATATACACACAGACACAGCGTTTATAGCATAATATACCGTATTACCGCAAAACCCTCATCAAATGATTAAGGGCCCCATATTATGCTGGTTTGGGAGGACAAGGTCTTCGGGTGTTCAGGCTTACGGCTACTGTAGGCCACTACCGGCAGCTACCAGGGCTACATTTACAAGGGTTTCTCAAACGCTACCGACTAGAAGGTTGCTACAAGTCATGTCGATTACTCAAACAAGGGGTACTGTATCGGTACTGTAAGAGTTATCACAATAAGCACGGGTTGCCACAAGGGCCCCGTCAGGGTAACTATAGGAGGTGGATCAGCATAATTTAGGGGCCTTAATAATTAGAATAGGGTTCTGGGGCCCATCATACTAGACTTTTAATAAGGAGCCCCCAAAATAGTATAGGTAATTGATAAGGCCCCGATATTAATCTGCAAGGCCTTGGGCCTCCAGAACTGCCAGACTCCTGAGTTCAGGAATCTACTCTATAGTAAACCGGCTTAGGGTTTAGGATTTAGGGTTTAGGTTTTTTTTTTAAGCGTGCGGGTTTAGGGTTTAGGGTTTAGGGAACCCCATAAAGTTGGAAATCGGATCAAGACCAAATCGTGTGGGGATTCCCTGTACATTACTCTAAGGATTGCAATGACGCTATGGGGTTTCCAACTTTTGGGCTTCTACTGTAGATCGCACGACAGCAACCGTTGTTGTAGCCGTAACCCTTGTAGTAAGCCTTCTATGGTACTCCTTCTAATAGCCGATAGTGGAGATTCGAAGTAAGAGACGATTCAATAACATTGGAGTCTCTGGGTAGTTCTTCGGATGTTCATCAGAGATCACAATGCTGCCTTTCAAGCTCTACATCCGTCACCTCAACCCACAAAAACCCGAAGCACGAAAAGCCACAGAACTCAAAACCCTTCCAGGCTTTGTGGCTCGGACCCAGGACCCGTCCCATCACCGGGCTCCACAGTCAGGGATTCGGGGCTTACGGATTCAGGTTCTGAGCATCATCGGCTCGCCAGTGTAAGACAAGAACACGCAAAATCCCCGAATTCAAAACAAGATCGAGGCCAGCGCATGCTGTTTAACTAGAACCCCAAGGCTCAAGTGTTTTGGGGCTTGGCCTTTCAGCTCTGCATCGACGGCAGCATTGAGTTCTGCCACCTGGCCGGCAGTAAACTTGCTGGCATCAGGGCTTGTAACTTTGACATGACCGGTGTAACCCTACATCCTAAACCCTAGAACCCTAGCCCAGAAACCCACGCAACACGGCCGCTCATGGGTCAACGATACGAGCCGGCTTGTAGCTTGGACTGTAATGGACTTGCATGCGACAGCGCATGCGGCAGCAAAGAAGTATTACTTGCAGCTGTCGGCAAGCCTCCAATATGTCTATGCTTCGCAACTTCTCCTTTGCAGGTCGCGAGAATCGGAAGAAGCTTACTGCTCTTGCGTTTTTTGGCTGGGGTAACCAGGGTTGGTGCTGAAAGGGCATGCTCGGAAACATGTTGGGTTTGGCTTTGGAGTGTTGACATGAAGGATCTCATTAAACACATACAAAACCCACACCAAGTATATCAAGAACTCGAGTGTCCACAACATTGAGAATGAAAGTGTAAGTCTTCCTCATCCAGTTCATCCAACCGGACTCACGCGGTGTCTGTCATCCCTTCGCGCTTGAAGCGGGTGGCTCAAGGGGTCGTGGGACTGTCACCAGCACTAGCGAGGACGAAAGGAGGTTTGCACCCTGAGCCCAAGGACCTTCTCTGCCCAATGGCACTCAGCAGGTTGCAAATTTTCCTGCTATGCGAGACTTCCTGTGTAGGGTTTAAGGCCCCGAGCTTATAGGGTGTGGGGTCTGGGTTTACGTCCAAGCTTCAGCCGCGGCATAGACGTCTCGGTCGCTCCACTTTGGTCGCGACAGCCTGGACGAGTAGAGTACAATGACAATCATGCGGTACACGACTGACCGTATGGCAGATGAGCTGCACAAGATTCTGCGAGTTTGAGTGCAGTCAAATTGTTGTAAGATAGTTCTGGAACATGACATCACCTCTGCCTCGCCCAGTACCGAGAGATACTGAAAGCCCTCTGACCAGACCCTACACCTGAGAAGGCGCATCAGATCTGGGCTGGACTTCTTCGCATCGAAGGGCCCTGCAGCAGGGACAAGAAAACGAGGACATCAACATCTATCGCTCTATCGGCCCTGAGGGTTAACAGTAGAGGGCTCGGGTGTGTGCTGGATATCCACGTCCCGTTTCACCGGCTACACCGACTTACGAAACTTGGGCAAAACATCATTTCAGTTCCACCTTGGTGCTTGAGTGATAGTGATAGAACAATAGTAATTAGCGACATCCAGCAACAGCAACGGCAGCAACAAACAACCAGCTAATACCGACAACAACACCAGTAGCAGTGGCAGCAAGCGTACACACGACAAATCGCACGGCAGTATCGACACTTACCACCCGTGTCATTCACCTCTCGCTGCACATACACCGCTATCAACAACTACAGGAACAACGTCGCGATCACCTTATATGCACAAGCGAGTCACTTTTATCAATTTCAACATCACCAGCAGCATAAACTTCCTGCAACAAGCACCTAGCATTGTCATCATAATCGTCAGTGGCAGCTGCAGCTGCTGCAGCAGCAAGCAGCATCACACCTATTTCAACGTCATCGTCATCCATAGCAGCAGTCATCATGCCGTTTCCTATACCTAAAACCCTAAAGCCCTAGAGCCTACATTACACTCTCCGGATGTTGCAGTGCAATCCTGGGTCCTTGTTTCGGAACCCATGCTGTTACCAGAGTAGAGATCGGAGACATAGTAAGCAATGTGGCTTGCGGTACAGTAACCTACATGAACTTCCTGGACAGCAACCCTAAACCCTGAACCCGAAACCTCTCAACACTCAAGCCGAAACCTTGGACCCAAAAACCCGAAGTCTCAAACCCGAATCTCTTGTTGCTGATGTCGCCTTGGGGTCGCTGTGCCGGCTCTTTCTTCGAAGCGTCGCCCACGCGGCGGACGAAGTCCTCCGATAGAATGCCTCGGAGTTTCTGAGGTTTCGAGATAAGGAGAGTCGGGATTAGGGCGTTAGGTTTGAAAAACTTTGAGGTTTAGGGGTGCGCGAGTGGGATGCAGTGAATGTCGAGTGGGAAGTGGAGTAGTTCTATGCGCCTTCGTCTCCGTTGTAGTTTGTGTAGGGCGGGTTTGTCGATATAGGATTTGGGATTTCGGATGTTGGAGGGAGGATGGTAGCAGTCACGCACAAGTACTTTTTGTAGTCATTGTAGTCATAGTAACTACAGCAGTAGGCGTGCACAGAAGGGCTGCACGTGCAGTGATTGAAACATACTCGGCTTGTCATACCACTGAACAGCTTCCGTCCCCAACAGCATTAATATTGAAGTCTGAATAGCTAGAACCAGTATCCCCATGACATCATCTAGATCATTGCGGCCATTGCGGCCAGCGGATGGCCAAAACCGCTGCAGTTGCAGAAACAATTGCCACCGAGGAAAAGCTGCAAGTTTTTGGCTCGGTGGCAATTTCTGGGTTTCGGATCTTAGGACCAGAAGCACACTGGCCACTAAACTGTAGATGATGTCTTCAGAGTCGCGCATTTGGAGGTCAAGGGTGAGGGGACTGAACTTATCGACATCTTTCGCTCGCGATGCTCATGATGTTCTATCCCAGCACCAAAGACAAATCGGAACAAGGATGTGGGAGCACAGAGTCATGTATGGGGCAATGGAAAGGCAAAGCTTATAGTATTGAAAACGGGTCAGGTGATCTCCTAATGAAGCTTGTGAATCCGCGACTGAGCCATACGCCTGTTACCATAAGGTGCATTCCGAACCCGACACGCTGAATCCTGGCCGGAACCCGTATAAGGAGTACACTACATCACGAGATAGGACTTCCCGTGCAAGTCCTGCAAGTCGTTTTTGAGATCGCAGAACTCAAAGTTCGTTGCTGTTCATGCTCAAATGTCAAACCGGCGAGCAATTCCTTTGTGCAGTGTTGGCAAAGCAGGTTCACACAACAACGACAGCGACTTCTGGCGCAGCACCCGAACAGTCACATTTATTAGCCGCAAAGTCGCATAAAATGAGCACTCCTAGAGCGAGCTCTACTTCATGGCTGCAGCCCGTCGTGCAAATTTACCTTAAACTGCTTAACTGCCGCCTCCACACCCCAACCTGGTAAAGCAATCAATCCCCAATGTGAGGACTTGTCCTCGTCAGCATCTTTTGCACATGCTACCAACAGTCCTGTAGCTGAAAATTGGCACGCACAAACTCCAGGCCGGCGCAAAACTCCCCCAGCACGGAGCGAGGAAGGCTCAAGTTTTAATGAACGAAAGCTTGCGTTCACTTTGTTCGCTTCTCTCTCATTCATTTAAGAATTTGATCTTTCGTAGTGCTTTCCTTTTTCATCACTTATCTACACGACTCATAGAAGGACCTGAGATCAAAGGTTGAACAGCGGTACCGCTGTTGTGATTGGTTGATTTCGTTCGTGGCCCGTGTGTTTTAATTAAAAGAAGCACGCACTATGCTCATTCCTTTCACTTCGTTTGTCTTCTTTCAATTAAAAACGCACGTTCCACCTCAGTTCATTGTAAAGGATATTAAAGGAGAAAGTCAATGGGAACTAAAGGTAAAGGAAACTAGGTAAAGGAAACTAAACAAGTGGGAACAACAATCGATTTGGAGGGCATACCATTCCATTAGGTCACTCCTTTCACGCGTTTCACTCATTTGTATTTGTCTTGTATCATGTAATGGAATGGTAGGACTGTTCTACCTCAATACACCCGGAGCCCTACTCTCATTGCTAAGGTCCCTATATTACTTTGAGGCCTTTATGCAAGAAAGCTGGACCCGTCTGCTTGAAATAGGGTTTGGAGTCTCTCGTACTGCTTGTTCAAAAACTACTCCTACTCCTACTCCTACTACGACTACCACTTCTGCTACTACTACTACTACGACTACTGCTATTACAGCTAATACTGCTATTTCTGCTACTGCTACTACTGCTACTGCTGCTGCTGCTGCTACTGCTACTGCTACTGCTACTGCTACTGCTACTGCTCCTGCTGCTGCTACTGCTACTGCTACTGCCACTGCCACTGCCACTCCCACTGCCACTGCCACTGCCACTGCCACTGCCACTGCCACTGCCACTGCCACTGCCACTNTGCTACTGCTACTGCCACTGCCACTGCCACTGCCACTGCCACTGCCACTGCCACTGCCACTGCCACTGCCACTGCCACTGCCGCTGCGGCTGCTGCTACTGCTACTGCTACTGCTACTACTTCTACTACTACTACTACTACTACTACTCATTGCTGCTGCTACTACTACTACTCCTGCTGCTGCTACTACTACTACTACTACTCCTACTACTCCTCCTCCTCCTACTACTACTACTTCTACTACTACTACTACTACTATACTACTACTACTACTACTACTACTACTACTGCTACTGCTACTACTACTACTACAACAACTACTACTACTACTACTACTGCTACCACCTACTACTACTACTACTACTAGCTACTACACTACTGCGACTAGTGCACGTAGTAGTGCCAGCACTGCTACCAACACTACCAATCTCACTACGACGACCACGACCACGGCGACGAGTGCAACCAGTACATACTAAGCTGCTAATGCTGCTATTACCGAACCTGCTGCGGCTTCTGCTCCTAATACGGCTTCGGCCGCTGCACTCTTGCGGCCAGTATTTACCACAACGGCTGTCGGGTTGCTGGTTGTGCCGTCTGATTTCCATTGCACACAGAAGCTGCCGTCCGCATTCCTCAGCTCGCAACCCCGCCGGAAACGGAGCTGAAGGATTGGTGTTCGGATGATTTACGCTATTCCTCTTCAGCTACGTACAAAGATTCGTTTGTCTATCGTCGCCACCCTCTGATCCTTCGAGACTCCGCGTTGTGGTTTTCAGCCTTTGTTGCATCTCGAAAACGCACCTTTGCATGTTGAGCCCCAAAGCAAGCAAGAAAGCCTGCATCTCGAAAACGCACCTTTGCATGTTGAGCCCCAAAGCAAGCAAGAAAGCTTGCATCTCGGAAATCCACCTTTGCATGTTGAACCCCAAAGCAAGCAAGAAAGTTTGCATCTCGGAAATCCACCTTTGCATGTTGAACCCCAAAGCAAGCAAGAAAGTTTGCATCTCGGAAATCCACCTTTGCATGTTGAACCCCAGATTTGCATGTTGAGCCAAGGGATCCCTCTGATCCGTAATCAGCAAACGCTCAGCAACTAAACGGTTATTGAAGGGTCTACCCGTCTCCGATCGGCCGTGTAGCACTCGGACGAACTTCGCTTTCAGCCAGCATCGGAAGTCCGGCCAAAACGCCTCCCACCACTGCTCAGGCCGAAAAAAATCTTAACCTGAAGCTGTCGAGCCTTCCGGTGAAAAGCTGCGCAGCCCGGCCCTAATGAGAAGCCAACTGCAGCCGTCAAAGCGAAGTTCCATCGCGACAAACTCTCCCCTGCTGAGATGCACCTGGCCTCAACGGTCGCCCCAGAACTGGGGCAGTCGAGCCTGCAGCCAACAAACACCCCGAAGCTTCAGCAGCAACATTGGCGTAGAACTCTGGGCTAAGATGCAGGAGGAGTTACGTTGCGATGGCTGAATCATCGGCTGACCAACACTGATTAGAGTAAAGCAACAACAAAAAAGCTATAGTCAGGCCACCGTGACTATGCTGTTCGGAATGTGCTAGACTACCTGGCGGATCTTGTAGCCTATGGGAAGAACAGCAGCGAGTGTACAGGACACTGCACATGCGACAAGTCCCTGATGTCACATGAGACACGATGCTGAACTACGCAGCCAAATCCCGGACAAGGATTGTACATGATCGCGCCTCCAATAGGCATCATACTGCTTGTCCTTGCCTAACTCACCTGGGCAGCCGTGACTGCAAAAACTCGGCAGTAGCAGCATCATCGCCACCACGAGTTCCCTAAACTAGAAGCCTAATCACACTGAAGCCTTGCACAAACAGGTTGTTCTTGCTCTGGGATCAGCTTGACGCATCCACAAAATTTCACACAGTTTGAGCACAGGATCTGTATCCGACATACCTGACATACCACGCGAAAGAATTGCTGAGACGACTGGGGCAGAACTCACGAAAGCCTGGGGAATAACATCCTCTCCGGCAGCTACGATAGCAGCCTAAGTAAGAAGAACAAAACTCACGGGCAATATAGGGGCCGCAATATTTCATTCAAACAGTGCTTTGGGGTATCGTATACTGCAACTAGCTAACTGTTCGATGCCTACGCTAGTACAGTATCGGGTATACTATGCCGCAGCCGCGCAGGAAGCATAGTCTTAAATCCCCAAGCCGCCCAAAAGGTCAGAATCTAGGGGATTGAGAACCTAAATCTCTGAATCAGCAAACAATCCAAAACCGCGAACCCTGACCCCCTAAGCCCTAAGCCGTGCTGCTTACATGAGTTCATGTCTTACTTCTAGGCTGCCCGACGCGCCATCCACGGGGAGTCTTCCGGCGAGGGAATGGCAACCTGTGGATCAAAATGTTTGGGGGAGCGGGGGGGCGGTGTGCGGGGCTTGGATTAGGCTTGTAAAACCCTAAACCCCAAACGCTTAAACCCTAACCCTAAACCCTAAACCCTTTTAGGTTTCGGGGCTTCCGAGCTTCAGGTGTACGGGCTTTGGGTCTTTGGGGTGTTGCGGGTGGGCTTTACCCAGAGAGCCCAGTGGCCCTTAATTAAGGAATCTGGCTTAAATTATAGCGGGCTTCATCTTATGATTTAAGCTATGTTCCTTAATTAAGGGGTATTGGGCTCTCTGGGTAGGATTCCGGGTGCGGCTTTCGGGCTCGGGGTTGTAAGCTCTGGGGCTCAAGGCGCCAGAAATGCAAAGCTCGGACTGTCATAATATAAATATGGGCGAATCCGGTCTTCTGGTTTTTCTACAAGAGGTTAGAGTGTAGGATTATAGATTCAGAGTAGCAGCGATACATCTGACATCATGATTTCGTGGGCTGTAGGCTTTTTATTTAGAAGGCAGGTCCGGGGAGGTAATATAGGGGCCTGAATAATTAGAATAGGGTTTTGGGCCCTTGTAAAGTGTAATATTGGTAATTATTTCGGCTTCTACATTATAGGGTTTGGGTTTCAGGAATTGGAATTTTGAACATTGGCCGGGCTGGGACATGGTTTAGGGCAGCTATAACAAGATTCGGGTGGTTGACATCGAGCAATAGAGTAATCCTACTGCACGAAACAGAATGAAGGTGCACACCTCAGAAAGCCTGATCCACAAACTTTCAACTTGAAACGGGCATAAGCCCTCGACGCTAGGCTCTGGATCCTGAACCCGATTAGCGCTGCCGTGGAAAATGGTTTTCCCTGGTCTTCGGACCCATACCACACCACGCATTCGTACTTAGGGCTTTTTTGAGGTTTTCGGTCTGGGGGGGGGGGTTTGGATTTCGAGGGGTTGCCCGGGTCGGCAAGAAGAGCGGAGGTCAGAGTTGTCAGGAGGTGGGCGCTAGCCTTGGCTTTAGTACGTTCGTAATACGGCGTGTGGCGTATGGTTTAGAGTTGAGTTCAGCTAGCACCCCCCAAGGAGCCCTTATGGTCCTCAACAGTGGCTATTTCGGGTATAATAGAGGGTAGTTGGGGGGTGCTGGAGAGCCCTGATCTTTCGAAGCAGTGTTCCGTCGAAGCTGCGGAAGTCCCCCAGGGACAAGCATGTTCTAACGGCATCTTCGGGACAGTAAGTCGCATTATAGGGGCCTAAATTCAAAAAAATTAGAATAGGGTTTTGGGGCCCATTTCTACTATAATCATAATAAGGAACGCCGAAAATAGTATAGGTAATTATTAATTATTAAGGCCCCTATATTATCTTCCCTGCCTCCATGGCTGCACAGAACAGATTGGATCTGGAAGGATCAGATCAGAAGACTAAGACTATCACCCCCGGACCTTCTTTGACAGTCTGTAAGGAGTTGAACAAGAAGTTGAACGTGGCTCTAAAGTTCGAGGATTAGCAAAGGTCACATGGCGCTGCTCCCGCCGCCTAAACATGCAACTACCGAAGCTCTCTGAGCTGGGGTGCTCTGTCCCTGCTGACTGGCGTCTGCGGCGCGACAGCAAGGATGCAAAGCACAGCCTGATACTCTGATGACACTGGACATGTCTCTACGAACCCAAAAATCAAAACGAGGCAGCTGTCGAGTTGAACAGATCCTACCCTGGAGATCACAGTATGGTGTGCTGCTCCAGGAGCGTTTCGCCTGAAATGCCTGAACGCTGTGAGATCTTTCAACGTGCCCTGGACTCGCAGCCATGCTCAGGATACTTGGACGATCGTAATTGATCATGATCTACCAAAAATGCCAATCCAGCCAAAGATCTTTAATCAATGGAGCGCCACCCCAGGATTTCACACATCTGCATGTTCGGAACAGCTTGATAGGAGGGTTGTTCTAGCCTCTAAATTGCGGACTCTTGTCAGTAACTTGAATAAGAGAGATATGAAACAAGCCACGGAGGAACCCGAGTTTAGAGTACCTTCCCTCCCCACGTGGATTCTTGCAAGCTAGGTACAAGAGTTTACAAACTCTTAGTTAACCCTAAATCCTAAAGCCCTAAACCCCTTGCCCCTCCGAAGAGGGACACAAGGATTTAGGGTTTCAGCAACAAGTGCTTACCTGTGGACGCCCGTACCCACATGTTGCGCTCAAGCCTATGTACTGGAAATGCGACACTGCACTTTTCGGTGTAATACAACGTGTTCGTACTGTATCCTTCACCCTGGAACTCTGCATGCTAAATCCCGTGGATCCAGGATGGAAGCATGTGAAAGCGCTCAACGGCCTACCCCTGCAACACCAAAGGAAGTAAGAAACTAACTGTGTGTTCCCAGTTACGCATGGGCATCCGAACAGGGGGCAGTCCTGCAACCCCCGAAATCCGAAATCCTTCAAAACGAGCATGGCACCATCGCGTCGCGACATAGTCCGTCAGCACCGGGTTCTGGGCCTTTGCATTGCGATTATCTTCCGCATGACAGCACTAAGCTTGTCAGCAACGCGGTACTCGCGACAAGAGTAAGGATGCGATACAGCCAGAAAGCCCTAAATCGCAAACCCTGAACCCTAAAGCCTAAACTCTAACAAGCGAGATGGAGGGTGAGTGTCCCTTGTCAGTTTAGTTTCCGTGTGCAAAACCGAAGAGCTAATATAGGTGCCTTCACAGCAAGAATATAGGGCCTTTTATACGGTTCCTTAACAGGGCTCTAGTAGGGTCTGTGGGGAACTAGAGGGTTTTGGATAAAAGCCTCGTAAGGGACGGATTAGTTGAGGCTGCTCTGCCACCCGTTTGACAGTTCCGGGCTCGTGTTTCAGGGTAACCTTAGGGTGTTGGGTTTCTCCGTATGCCTGCTAAACGATCCACCGGTTCAGTGTATAGGGGTCTTCGGGTTTCAGGTTTCAGGATTACGGCTTTAGGGTTTTATTTGCCCCTGGATTTATGAGAAGTTTGGCTTGTATCCGCTTTTTTCATACCTCTAACTTAACCAACTGATGCCTGACTTGCGGTGTCTTGCTTCAGTTTCACCCCTACATCCGGAACAAACGATTGAAACATCTTCCCTAAACCCTAAACCCTAAAGCCTCATCACCGTCGTCATCAGGGAACACCTGAAGGTCCATCCCAAAAGGCACTCCGGCAACCAAGACCCTTCTAAACCCTAAACCCTGAAGGAAGCCTTCAGGGCGTTGAGGCTTTAGGCCGTACTAGGAGTGGGAGCATCCCTACAAGAGTCCTATGATCAATATAAACCCTACATTCCCCCCCCCCCGCCCCCCAAGTCACCAGAATAAGCTATCGGGCTTTGTTCGGGTTTAGACTCTTCCNTCCCCCCCCCCCGCCCCCCAAGTCTCCAGAATAAGCTATCGGGCTTTGTTCGGGTTTAGACTCTTCCGAGTGCCCTGCGTTGTCCTGCTGCTGGACCACGCTCCGGGCGAGCCCGAAGTCGCAAACCTCCAGGCGTGAAGTTCGGGGATTGAATCCCCCTGGGTGTAGGGTTAGGGATTTATTAGGGGTTTAGGGTTCAGAGTTTAGGGTTCAGGGCATTGGGTTTAGGGTTTAGGCTTCAGGGTTTAGCAGTTTAGGGTTTGGGGTGTTGGCCTTGGGGTTTAGTGGTTCAGGGTTTAGGCTTTGGGGAAAACTACACGAGCTCCCTCAACTCTTGAGTCTGTGAGGCCTGCAGCCAGATGCTAAAGTCTATGACTCTACCCAAAGGCCCCAAGGTAGTTCCTTTTTTTGCGGCTTCATATTTAGAATTCTAAGGTAATCCCAAAAAGGAACTACTTTGGGGCCGTTGGGTATGAGGTTTGAAAACCAAGCGCTAAACCCAAAGAGCCCCAAACCCGAGACGTCGAAGGTTCCGGATAATTGGTGATCATAAACCCTTTTAGGGTCCCCACATAACAATATTAGCTGTTTAGGGAAAAGGATGATAGTTACCTAGGTTCCCCAGTAGACCCCTAATAATAAGGGTACCCTTTTTCCCCCCAAAAAAGAAAAAGGGCAAAAGGGTACTACTGGGGAACCTAGTTACACCCCAAAACCCTTTCCTAATTACTGAGACGGAGTCCCCTATTTTACAAAGTTCGGATCGGGAGTTGCGGATCGACTGGGGATGCAGGGACGCCCGTGTGCGATGGAACGGCCTTCGTGAAACGCTGAGGGTTCCGGGTTTGGAGCCTAGGGACTCTGTCAGAACCAAACAAACCCTGAGTGGCTTGAACCCTGCAGCAAGACTAAGCCTTAAACGCTTAAACTCCAGCCACGCACAGGCTGCGGACCATCAGCCTGTTAAATTCTCCAGTTTAGGCAGGATGGGTTCAGGGACAGTTGCCTTCGCAATTGTAACATATAGTCACTTGGCCATGTCGTTGACTGAGGTATAAGCTGTAAACAGTTGCATCCAATAACGCGTGATTTCTGAACTGAATACTGCTTGTCGTCTGCTTTGCCACTCCCGGTGTGATTAGGCACAGAGAGCAGCCTTGCAATGAGTGGCTTCACACAGCCGCTACCTCGTAGTTCCCAAAACACATCGGAGACAGACGTAGAGTTTGAGAGAAAGAGAGAGATAGAGAGATAGAGAGGGAGAGAGTCGAAACAGCCTCAAAAACAGCATCTGCTCATCAGCCCTGTGTTGCTACACCTCGACCACAGAAACTTCACAGGAAGAACCCAACGCTGGCGAGCACCTTAACCTGGCAGTCCGAGTTCAACAGGATATTCGAAGGCTTGATGTCGCGATGGAGCATCTGGCAGGCGGCAGACCACATGGTGGGGAACCTGTACAATTAATCTAACCGTGCGCTTTGTCAATGCTATGATGCTTCGCAGTGTGTGTTACCATTAACCCTAAACCCTAAACCCTAAACCCTAAATCCACTGAAGCGGGCGAAACCAAACACTGTTCGGATGGAGGTCTCAACCAAGTACTTCCTCCTACTAGTAGTAGCAACGGAGGTTCAACGTAGTGCGAGACCCAAGCAACAACATCCATCCTCCCAAGACCCCAAGCCCTAAGTGTCCATAGAGCCAAATTATGTATACTTTGGGCCCAATAAATGTACCTATATAGGGAGTACTTTAAGGCCAAAGTATATACTATTTGGGTACATGGACCCTTAGGGAAGTAGCAAGTTGCTCAATTTCATCCTTCGCACGGTCGCAGGCGGACACATCTTCTGATCGACGCCATGCAAACACAATTCGGCCGTCGCGCTTTGCATGACTTGGGTGCAAGTCTGCTTCTCCATCCATGAGACACTCTTCCGGGTTTAATCCAGAAGATGCTTAAGGTGTTGAGAGTGAGCATCAGCTTGCTTTAACGCCATTCTGCAGCAAAGTATAGGCTCAGCATTAAGTGTCCTGTATGCAACCCCACCCTTGTGACATCGGGATACCTGAGGCATCATGCGCGAACGCGGGGGCAAGCAGACGCAGTCCATTAGGACATTAGGACCCCGGGGGTCCTTGCTGGTATCGATATTGATATCAAAGACCGATCTTCGCCCGCCCTCCGCGCGACTCGCCTTGCCTTGCTCGGCTTCTGTGAAACTTCTTTTGCGGCAACCCCCGCTTGGGTTTAAGTTTATAGGGTTTGATTAATCAAATTTTTAGTGTAAGGGTTTAAAAATCCTCTTTGGCTTTCGGGCTTGGGGTCTACGTAGACCCCAGCCAACCAATATTCAACCCTTAAAAGGAAGTTCACAACGAAAACCCGCTGCCTTTTATGATTGAGTTTACCTGCCTCTCTGGTGGGGCTTAGGGTTCAGGGCTTTGGGGTGTTCGGGAGTTAAAAGTTGAAGGTTTTTGATTTCGTTCCCTCGGCTTACCGAGACGGCGGGGCTGCCAGATAGTCGGTGGCCTCTCATTGCCCAGACTATTTCGGGCTCGCTAGCGAGTGGTTGTTCGACACTTGGAGACAAAGAGACTTGTAGCAAGGGGTAAGTGAGTCATATGTAGGAATCTAAAAGTCCTTTTAAAAAAGGGTTCTACCAGGCTTGCTAGAAGGTCTAATATAGCGCCCTCAAGCAGATGAGGATTTGGGGGGGGGTATAGTATAATCGAACTAACTAACATGAAAACCCTAAATTATGGGATGTGCAAATAAATATAAGTAGGGTTTACCGCTTTAGGTTGAGAAGCTTGCACGTGTCCGAACTCCCACTCACTCAGGTCACCTTGCGCGAGCCATCCCTGACAACGCTGGAGCTGAGCCCTGCGTTCCAAAATGTCACAAGTTTTGCCCTCGGAAATCTCACAGCTTCGGGTTTAAGGCTCGCGGGCTCAAGATTCGAACCCTAAGCCCTACAAGGTTCAGTGATTAGTGCTGCAAGTACTCCTGGTTAGGATCGTTGGATCTTAAGCGGCTCGTCGTCCTTTGCGCTCCAGGTATCCGAAACCAAAACCGTATACCGCGAACCCCAAGCCCTAAACAAGCATGGATCCTGAACCTCAACCACTCCTTTTGGGCTGAGTATCCTAGCCCAAAACAAGTTAACCTTTAAACCTACCTTAACCTACCAAAACCTACTTTTTTGCAGGGTCCCTGTAATTTCCATATTAGGGCTTATAGTAAGAACCTACAAAAAAATATGGTTTGGTAGTTTAAGGTATAGTAGGCTTATGTTGCCTAATGACCACGGATATAGGTAGACCCTTGGGACCAGGCGGTGCAGATTTTCCCAATCTGTGTCTTATGGCCGCAAAAGACTAAAGGCTACCTACTTACAGTAGAAGCCCGAAAGTTGGACAGACTAATGTATAGGGACTCCCAGCACTAATTGTCCTTAATCCGGTGTCCAACTTTTGGGGTTTACTATAGCCCCTACGACTCCTTCTTGGTGCACAGCAGAGTCGGTTCCTCAGGTTGTGGGTTTCGTTTCTCGGGTTCTAAGGATGACGGCTGACAAGGCGGTGGGATCCCTTCACCCGAAATCCTGAAACCTAAACCCTATACCCTAAACCCTAAACCCTAAACCCCTAAACCCTAAACCCAAAACCCAAAACCCTATACCCTAAACCCTAAACCCTAAACCCCAAACCCTGACCCTAGCCCGAGGTTTAGCATCTGCTGCAGTGCTTATTAGGCTAAGGGCTTAGGAGGAGCTTCAGGAAGACGGGGCAAGAAGTAGGACCGCTTTGTCAAAGGAACCCTTGAGGCAAGCTTTAAGTAGCAGGATTCTTACTATGAGAACCCCTGAAGCTGCGGTGTAGCCAATAGCATCCTTAATCTAAGGGCCCCACCCTCAGAACTCTGCAAAATAATAAGACTCTCAACCCCAAACCCTCCGAATCTTGGAATCCCTACACCCTAGACCCTTGACCCTAGACCCGAACTTGCAAGCCCTAAACCCTAGACCCTTAACCCTTAGCCCTAAACCCTAAGTGCTCTAGAGTACAGGACCGGCTGAAGACTCGGGCACCAGCATCGCCAGCACGAGGGGAGGCCAGTATTGTCCAGGGGAACTGCTGAAGCTTTTGGAGGCTTCGGCTTTCGGGTTTAGGGTACTGCCTCCAAGTACCCTTTAATGGAGCCCTTATGGTCCTTCATAGCGGATAGTAATAGTGGGTATTTGGGGTATATTAGAGGGTAGTTGGGGGGTTTCGGCTTGAGGGTGCAGGGGTTAGGGTTTAGGAGTTGGGGTTTAGGCTTTAGGGTCTAGGCTTTAGGCCGTAGGGTTGAAGGGAACTGCTGAAAGAAACTCCACGCTTTAGGGTTTTATCTGCCTCTCTGCTCGACTGCCTGCCTGCTTTGCTACCTAGCTACCTAGCCACCTAGCTACCGAGCTAGCTCCACCTAGATACCTAGCTACACCTACCTATATCTACCTACCTACCTACCTATATCCTATATGTATCTACCACGCATGTGGCGATTACTGTTTGGGCACCGGTTTACGCGCTGTTTCTCAGCCTTGAACACTGCGGCTGCCATCTTCTCGTGATGATCCTCATCGGCTACTAGCTAAGGCCCTAAAGCCGTCTCGACAGGGCAGTGCAGAAGGGTTCCCTAGACCCTAAACCCTAAACCGCTAAACCCGAAGAGCAACAGGCTTGTGGGGTGAAGATGCTGCTCCTGAAGAATCTCCTCCAACAGCACCCCCGAGAATTTCAGAACTCAGGCTGCCGTTCCTCAAAAGAACTGACCGCAGGGAGGCTCATGCATAGCCATGCGTCGGAGAATGTGACAGTACAAGGGTCTTTCAGTTTCATTTGCGGTACTTATGCCTTGCAGAAACACGTAAAGCGTCCGGATCAAGCTACCCACTTGCCTCCACAGGCCCAGCTCGCCCTAAGCCCTAAACCCTAAACCCTCCTGTGCTGTATCTGGGGACAATGGTACCGAAGCGAACCTGAAAAGAATACGCAACGCAGAGGGTCTCATGGATCGGATAATGATCCGTGAGGAATCCTACAGAGTATACGGGGCTTATGGTAGGACCCTAAACCCAAGACCCTAAACATTAAACCCGAAACCCTGAACACTAAACCCAAAAAAAATTCAAGCCTGGGGAGGGATGTTGAGAAGTGAGACTCATAAAGAAGGTTCAAGAGTGCACACCCTTCGTTAGAGGGCCGCAGCATGGCTGCAGCATTCTGATGTATCGGTGGCAGCCCTGAAAAGGATCTACTTTAACCTCACCCAACACCCCAAACCCTTAACCCTAAACCCTCACCATCGCTGGAGCCGTCGCACCCGACGTGCTACCCTGTGAACTGGCCACAATTCCCAAACCATCAACGTCGAAGTATGCGACATGCACTACGACCGTTTATTGAAACCCTAGTGTACAGTGTACCACGAGTCTAGGTCTAGGTTCGCCAGAGCCCCCTGAAGCAATTAGTGTGCCCCGTTTCCTGTTGTTCAGGTTTACCAGTGGAAATACAAAAGAGCAAGAGGGTATAGCTGGGAAACCCAGTAGTTTTGGTTGGTTTGCCACCTGCAGACTGCACCCCAAAATTGCCAGGTCCACCTAGATGCAGCCCAAAGCCCTCTGATACCCGACCCCTATACCAACAAGCCCTGAAAGCTGTAAAACAACACCGTTAAGCCTTGACCCTTTATTGAACCCAAAGCCCTGAAGCCTCAAACCGAGACCGTAAAACCTGGACCTTTGACCCGGTAGGCTAAACCCCAAACCCGAAACCTTATGCCTTAAACCCTGAACCCTCTCACCCTTATGCCCTAAACCCGGTTACCACTCCAAGCATCTGCGGGAAGCCTTTGGCTGATTCGTGCGGTGCAGCGTCGACGGCTTCAAGCCGCGCCAGAAAATTCACAAGAAAAGCCCTTTAGCACGACTGGCGGTAGGGTAGTGTTCAGGGGTTAGGGCGGTAGTGGCTTCAGGTTTGGATACCGGCTCTGCTGCTATGAACCCTGCTGCCAAATGTGTTGCTGAACGATGCAAGCCTGCGCTACCCTAATCGCTAAACCCTAAACCCCTAAACTTGCCCTAAACCCCCTCCGTAAACCCTAAACCCTAAACCCCTAAACCCAAACTCCGACACCCAAAACCCCTAAACCCTAGTCATGTCTTCGCGGCACGACTACACCCTACACCCCAGCAGCCTCGAGCCGATACCTTGGACCTTCATGCGATAGTATAGGACCCTCAATAAGTGGAACAAGGCCTTTGGGCACTTTGTACTATGCTTTTATAGGGACTATGCGTGGACAATATTCTCAATTATTCAGGAACTCATATGATACATAATCGGGCGACAGCGTCCACACACCGAGTTGAGCGACTATGGTTTTTCGGGGTCTAGGACGTAGGGGGAAGTGTTGGGTCCAGGGCTTTGAGCTCTAGGCTTTTTTGGAAAACTTGACACTCGGGTTTAATACAGGGGCCTTAATAGTTACCTATTCTATTTGCGGGATTCGAACCCATAGTTATAGTATAATGTACCCCATAACTCTATTCTAATTGTTAAGGCCTCTATGTTAGGGTCATGTCTGCACTCTGTTGGAAATCCAAGACCAAAAGCACTGGCGCCATCACGGCTTGCTGCCTAAACTTGCCACCGGCTTAGTTGTGCACTGCGCGCACTTCCACTTCAAAACGTCTTGCTGGCTGCTTGTGAAGGAGCTTCATCCGAGTCATTATAAGAAGGAATACGGAGTTTAGAACATACCGTTTTTTGTAACTTGCATTAACTTCCTTGGCCCTATGTATTACAACCAACCTTTAATAAGCTTATAAAGGTCCTGTCTTCATTTTGTAGGATGGAACAAAACTCGAAAAAGCTTCTGTAAACCTTTATAGAATCAGAAAGCCGTAGGCACGCCGGGACCATTGCATTAGGCTTCTGGCGAAGAGCAGTTGGGGCTTTGAGATGTAGGGCTTACTCACCATTACTGAATGACCAGCAGAAATGATTTAGAGCGATAGGCACGGCAGACATGGCTGCAGGTATCATCGGCTTCGGCTATCTTTCTGACAGTTGCAAGTGTCCTGAACTGAAGCTCATCTCCTCTTGCTCCTGCTTCTATGATAATGGCTAACAACAAGACTTAGTTAGCAGCCAATTCAGGTAGGCAGGTTGGGTTGGTAGGTAGGTAGGTAGAACGTCAGCTAGCTAGCTGGCTGACTACTACACAGATACTGGTCCTAAACCCTAAATGCCCTAAACCCTACACCCTACATAGATCCTAGATCTGACTCGTGGGGTCTAGGAGGTGCACGCAGGGTTCGCCCAGCATGCGAAGGATTCGAAGGGACACCTCCGGAGCAGCGTCTGCGGCAACCGATGCTTTTGGGCTTCAGTAAGCAGGGTGGTGGTGGTGGTGGTGGTGGTGGGTGGTGGTGGTGTACTATTGTTCTTATTAGTCTTGTTGCTGTATGTCCACATGCATGCTCGCCTTGCTTCGATGATGTCATGCAGACATGCAGATGTTCCTCCATACATGCATTGCATACATGCATGCGTACATGCGTGTGTGCCTGTATGCATACATACATATATGGAAGCTGGTACATCTTTAGGTATGAGTGCATACTTAGAGGTAATGTCCATTCGTACTTACATGTAAGTATACGCAACACACATACATATATGCACATGCATATGCACATATGCTTGACCTACATAGCTGCATACGGGCTTACAAAAAGAACGACACACACAGGGAGACATGCAGATAGACCAGATGGATGGACAAATAGAAAGACAGCCAAGTAGGCAGAACACGCTCTAACTATACAAGGTGTACATACACGGATGCGTTGAATCCGGTATTCTGCTGCTTGATTCGTGCTGCCATAGCTGCTTCTTACCATGTCTGCTGTCCCACACCCAAAACTCTACGCCCCACGACCTAAACTGCAAAGCCCCTATTAACCCTATTATGTTCCGAAGTCTTCTTGAGGCCAGAGACGAAAGGCGTTCAGGGTTTGGGGTTCAGGGTTCGAAGTTTAGGGTTTTGAGTTTAGGGCTCAGTAGGTTTGGGGTTAGGGGCTTTCGGGCCTCCCCGGCCTAGCCATAAGAGCTGAGGTCAATGGAGAGCTGCTCGGCTACACCTCAGATCGAGGCTTCGGAAAGGTGCTCATCGTAAACCAGCGGTACCTTGCGAGGTCTTGGTTATCCAAGGTCTGAAGCAAGGTTCCCTTGAAGGTCCTCCTCTTGAACTAACCAGACCTTCTCCCTGAAGAAAGGGATATACCTTAAATCATATTAGGGATCCTACTATAATTCAAGGTATATTCCCTAATTATAGAGGGATATTGGAAGTTCTGGGTACGGGTACCTCGTTCAGGGATCTGGGCTCTTTATGACTGTAAGGTTTCCAAAGAGGGGTTCCCTTCAAGGTCTCATGATCAATTAGGGTCCCTAATTAAGGATCTTATTCATGTGGAGTAAATCTTAAGATCCTTCAGTTTCCTGAAACTCCCAATAGGTTATGCAACCTTCATACTCCGCCTTTGGGAAACTTGAATTGAGAGCAGTTCCTGGATGGCAAAGCAACTGGGATCCTGCATCCCAAAACGTCTGGTCATCAAGACACGCCAGGTAATCCTACATAGAAGTGAGAATGGGATTTCGAGTTTCGGGCATTTTCCCTGCCAAATTTGCATGCTTCGCTGTACTCTTCTGATAGGAAGCATCGGTGAAGCAAAATACAGGATGCCTTTCAGATTTGCTGTTGCGATGCTCCTTCAGGCTCATACCTGCTTACATCATACGTCTCTCTTAGGCACTAGGTCTGAATTTTTTCCGAAAGCCAAACCTATCGAAGGCCTTCCGCTTCGTCAACTGCAAACAAAGGGATCCACGGGCTTGGATCGCGGCCAATGCTATGCACTGCCGCCTAAGTCCCGGATGCAAAGAAGGATCTTCGAGCTAAATGGGGCGAAGATGTGGGTAGTTCTCTAAGTTGGGATCCCTGTTCGGGTCCCTTTATGAAGGTGCCGTACCATCTTGGGGACCTTAAAATGTACCCTTATTCAGAGAACTACACATATGGTCCTAAAGTTGAACAAAGGCAGTATTCTGAGGGCCAAGTCGGCCCTTGGAAAAAGGTGTCTATACCCGAGACCCCGAAGCCCTGAATCCCAGACTTCAAGCTCAAGGCTTGCATGGAGCGTAAGGTTCCTCATTCGGGCTTGTGATTGGAGGGCCTGCGGCTAAGGGTTTAGGGCTTCAGGGTTTGAGGCTCTGGTGTTTGGGGGTTTCCGGATTCTTTTGGAAATCGGAGGTTTACGAGCGAGGTTGTGGGCTTTTTTGGGAGACGTCTGTTCCAGAGTCCCACTGGCCCAATGTCACGGGTCGTGAAGCACTGCAGATACCCCTATAACATCCAATTCAGGATGGAATCGTCGAGCGCCCCGTCCGTCCGTGTGTGTGTGTGTGTGCGCCCCTTTCTGTTAATACTTCGGGATCTCGATACGTGTGCTTGCACATCTGCTGCCTAGATGTCGAATTCCCAGTCACTAAACTATAATCGTTCATGGTGGGGTGCTGGACGTGCTGAATCCGATCCACGGGGAGAACAAAGAAGGAAGACCCGTTCCTAGACCTCCAAGTACAAGCAACAGACGACGCACCCTGGCCCTGAGCCACCCCACTTAGCTCAAAATCCTAAACCCAATGCCTAGGTGGGATTCAGGGTTCAAGGTCGTTGAAAGCCTTACCTAAACCCTAAACTCTGAACCCTTGCTAAACCCCTAAACCCTACCTCAACCCTAAACCCTAAAACCCAGACCCGACAAACCCTTAACCTCTGAGACCCTAAAACCCTAATTACCCAAACCCCAATAAAGGCCCAAGGTTTCTTAATCAGGTTCCTACATTATTAGAGTACCCTCATAGATGGAACCCTAACCCTAAGACCCGTCTAGTATACTAGAAAGGCCCGGCTTCCTTTCCTCTCAAACCGCAACCCCCCGTTCCCCGAAGCCCTACACCCTGAAATCTGAATCGGAGAAGTTTCTTTTGGAGCCTTAATAATTAGAATGGGGCTTCGGGGTATATTATTTATACTATACCTTTCTTCACAGTCAGATAGGGGCTTGCTGATTAGAATGGACGTTTTCGGATACATTACACTATACTCATACTAGAAACTACAGGGGGATACGATTACTTTTGCCAATTATTGCAGCCCCTGCAAATGGCTGAATTCCCACCTTGAACTCCTCGAAAGATAGCTTCCCATCTCCATCCTGGTCCGAGGAAACCTTGCAGAAGCTCAGGAGAAGGCTCGGGGGATTCTTAAGGAAACCCTTCCTGGGGATCCAAAAACCCTACTCTTTTAGGGTTTAGACCCTCTGATTAAGGTGTCATAACCATAACCTATTTTTTTGTAGGGTTCGGGGATACAGCGTAACACTGAAAACCATAAACTTAAACCTAAACCCTACGAGCAGCCCCCGAGTACCCTTTAATTTGAGCCCTTATTGTCCTTATAGTGGGTGTTTAGGGTACAACAGAAGGTGGTTGGGGGATTCTGGTATAAAGCCTAAACCGTAAAACTCAACCCTGAACCGGAGGACGTTTGGCTTCGAGGGCTTTAGGACTTAGGGGGTTAAGGTCGAGGTTTGGATGGAGAAGCTATGGTTCTGGAAGACTCGTCGAAACGCCGAAAATGATACCTGAAAAGCCCCAAACCCCAAAAGCCTGAACCCCAAAACCCTAAACCCTAAACCCCAAGCCCTAAATCACCCTAAGCCCCTAAGCCCCCTAAGCCCCACAAGCGCCAAACCTTAGCCCCCAAACCCTAAACCTCAAGCACGACAAAAATGAAAACCCGCAAACCCTAAAAACTAAACCCTAAATAGTCCCTAAAACCTAATCCCGAAATCCTAATCCCGCAATAAGCCTAAACTCTCAGCCCTGAACTAAAAGCCTGAACCGCGCTGAGTCTCCGACCAACTGCCGGTCGACCAGTTGCTGCAGCTGTGTCTCGCCCAGGTTGTCTCCGACCATCATCTTCATAACCTGGCGGAAACCCTAAACCCTAAACGCTTCATAACCTGGCGGCGGTTGCGGGTTTGGAGTTTGGGGTAAGGGGCTTTTTGTGTTTATCGACTCTTTTCGGGATTTAAGGTTTAGGGTTTGGGTTGGGGGCCCTCACCTGCATCTGGAATCATACCCTTGTTTGAGCTACATCTGCCTTAACTCTTTGGACTCTAGGCAGCACACTCTCTCATTCCCTGGGCATCAAAATAGCCCAAAAGCCTTATATAGCATGGTCTTTGGGCCCAAAAGCCTTAATATGTGAGTCCTTAGATTCCTAGGGATTGGGCACTCAGACTTTCGGCGGCGCAGAGTCTCGACGTCTGGGGGCCACACAATGGGCCCTAAACCCTGAAGCAACTAAGTTGGTGGAGTACGTCCGAGGTGACTGAGTTGCACCCCCCAAAAGGAACTACCTTGGGGCCTTTGGGTAGCTTGGAACCCAAAGCTATACAAAAACCTTGGACTCTGAATTACAGACCCTGAACTCCTCTAGAGGAGCCTGTACCTTTCACTAGGCATTCTTAGTCTTGGGATTTGCTGATGTTTGTGTTTATCTTCATTACTATTTCTAAGCTCATTATGATTTCGACGTCAATGGATGCCGCAAGGTTTTGAAGGTCTAGAACTGTTAAGCATCGTTAAAGTTTAAAGGCTTGATCAGTTTAGCTGCGTTACATACCTCAACAAGGCCTGAGGATTATTTGGCATTCCAAAGGATACGATTGAAACGCTCATCATATTTTGTTCTGCCTCCCTCGTTCCAAACATCCCCACATATGAAGTCGCCCAAAAAGCGGGCGAACAACCTTTACAATGCCCTACAGTCTGAAATCCTAATCTCTACTTCCGCAATGCAGAATTCCGAAGGGGCTGAGTATCCTAGCCCAAACGAGGCTGGCCCTTATGTAAAGTGACAGTAGGATTATGTAAGCCCCAAAAAGTTACTTGGAGGCTCGGGCCGCCCGGGGACTTAGTAAGTAGGTTACAAGTAGGGTTATCATTGGGGTAACTCCATTTAGGGTATTTATCATCCTGCTTATGTCCTACTTACTAAGTCCTCTGGGCATCTAAGCAACGATTACTACTCAGCCCCCAAGACTTCCTAAAACTCTACATACACTCTCTTGCTTGTCCAATATCCTAAGGGAAAGTTTTAAAGCCTAATTACCCCCATGGGATTTTAAATACAAGGGCGACTATAGTACCCCAAAGAGGTTCAAGGTTACCTACCCTACCGCAAACCCTGGGCATCAAAATAGCCCAAAAGCCTTATATAGTATGGTCTTTGGGCCCAAAAGCCTTAATATATGAGTCCTTAGATTCCTAGGGTAAGCTCTTCTGCAATCACGAGCCCGGAGCGCTGCGAACAGGTCTCCGTTGGAAATGTACCCGTCCTTGCGGAGGACAGGCTAGAACGATGATGTTGATGCTGAAGATGTCAAGGATGACGTCGGTGATGACGATGGCGATGATGATGATGGTGATGACGATGGTGATGGTGGTGATGACGACAATGATGATGACGATGGTGAAGAATATGAACACACTGATGAAGTTGAGTAGGTGAGTTGTGATTTGACAGCATTTCCACGTGTAGCACCACATTTGCAACCCAGAGTTACTGGCAATGTCAAATGACAGGTATGGACGGTGTGGTAACACGGAAACAGCCATGACACAAATGCTTGCACAGTAGCGGAACTGATCACCGCAGTACTGATCGGAACTGCCGCGCAGTGCAGCGGAAATAGCAATCATGATCGTGTGGCAGAAGGACTTGAAAGACATGGGAAGAAGACAGCTGTTCCCGTGGCTGGCTCCTTGCTGATGCGAAAAGTGAAAGAGTGTGAACCAGCATGAACCGGTAAGGTTGCTGGCCCAACTGTTGTAGAATCATAACTTCCACTGACCTTGCAACCAGTCATGGTGCCTCTGTGACGAAACAACCAGGGCCATACTTTATGCCTGCCTCTGAAGCTTCCTCACCTCATGACTCATGATCCCCCTAAACCCTAAACCCTAAACCCCTAAACCTAAACCCTAAACATGCTTGCACCAAGCCCCGAAAAGCCCTGCTGCGAGTCCAAAGCGGGAAGAGCCCTCAACCTGAAACCTTACGGTGTAATGTAGGAACCTGATTAAGAAACCTTGGGCCTTTATTAGGGTTCTTTATATCAATCCCACTATTTTGGGGTTATAGGCCCAGGGTTTCTTAATCAGGTTCCCTCATTACGGTTTAGGCCAGCTGGGCCGGTGACCTTGTTCACATCATAGATTGCAAAGGCGAATCGTAGCTTGTGCTCCTGGCCAAGAACGCGAGGTCGTGGACCACTGTACAGTTTGGGCTCTACCTGTCTTGGCCTCCTTTCTATAAGGCTTCCTATAAAGGTACTTTCAGGATTCTTTGGTGTTGGGGGCTTCGGACCTTAACAGCTCAGAAATTGGAGCCCTAAGCCCTAAACCCCAAACCCGGTAATAAAAAAAAAATCTTCCGAGAGTGACTGTTTGGAGCTTCGGGGATGGCAGTCAATCTTGCATCCTTGTCGTGGTGATCTGCCCTGCGCGTGCCTGTAGCAAGGTATCTAAGCCTCAAACCCCAAGCCCGAAACCTTAAGAAACCCATAAACCCTAAACCATAAGAAACACTGGTGATAAAGCCAAAGCCCTACAACCCTCAGGCTCCAAAGCCCAAGGAAAATCTTGCGATGACCTTCCAAACTAAACGAACACTGACAGTCTATTAAACAAAAGCGAAGCTCTCCCAAGCACCGAAGGAATATGGCTTAAATTATATAGGGCTTCATATTATGAATTAAGCCATATTCCGTAATTAAGGGGTGTTGGGCTCTCTAGGCCCTCCGAGCCTCTATAAGTCCGACACGGTCCTTTTGCGTAGAATCCTTACAGACTCCACGACTCCTCGGTGAAAGCTTGTAAACTTGCTACGATGCCCTACTCTACCCTTAAAAACCCAGAAAACACCCCTACACTCCAAGCATCCCTGCGAGCAACTCTTAGATCAGACAGGTGCCAGATCATAGGGTCTGTAACATCTGCGAATCTGGGAATCTGTTGGGAGGGTGGGCTCCTAATGTATGTATGTATGTATGTATGTATGTATGTATGCATGGATGTGTGCAGGGCGGCCTCTGAAGTCCCGCCGGCCAACTTTGCCAGCCCCAGGAGGAACTCGATGAAGGACACAGTACCATTTCCATCCTGTCGTGGCTGGTTAGGGTTTAGCGTTCAGGGTTGAGGCTATGAGTCCCTCCAGACCCCCTAAGCCCCTTACCAGAACCTCACAGCCCCTTGCTGCTGCAGCCGGGTCAACTTATAAGTGTCCCAAAATCCCAGCCTAGTTTTTGCGGTTATTTGTCCTCTGAACCGAGCTGCAGAAGAAACCTCCGGAGCCCTGATGTTGGAAGACGCGGCGCACAAATTATGCAATCGAAACCCCTCAACTGGCATGTCTAAGAACGTGTCGAAGAGCCGCCGTTTCTAAGGGCTTCGGGTGGGAGGATTCAGAAGAGAGATAGGTCTTGCTGTGTCTTGCCCCAATAACGACAACTATACCTAAACCCTAAACCCTACACCCTAAACCGAATACACGAAGAGAAGCCAGCAGGCCCGGCGAGCCTTGTCAAAGACTGATATGACTCTTTGTACTAAAGGGTTCTCTGCCAACTCTGCCACCTCAACAGCTGGCACGGGGGTTTAGGGTTTAGGGAAATGAGTAATGACAGTAATGATAATGGAGGGTTGCAAGACTTCCTCAAGAAGTGCGGACTTTATGGTTCTACTAGGGTTGCTATAAGGGTTAGCATACAGGTTTCTATGTGGGCCACTACACGGATTCTGAAGGGGGGCCGGGCGTCGGCTCTGCAGTCAAGGACAAAAGCCCTAGTGAAGCCTTGGCTGTAACAGCCAGACCCCAATGAGGCAGGTCAGGAAGGTCGGGGCTGGTGGCATGTCAAGAAGCCTGGAATCATTAGAAACAGCAGGAGCTCTTAACTAGGCATCCCGCGATTCGGGCTCCCCTTGGTGGATCCCATTACTTGGGCAATAGGTCTCACATCATGCGGATGCTGCGATAGCAGTGTTTACTGCCATGTACATGTACCTGTGATTGGTGGACGTCTGATGTCCATCGTTACCTGGGGGTTTCCGAAAATAATAGGGACCCCTTATTTGACCTTAAATAGTAGGATCCTTATACCCCTTATTTTCGGAAAATGCCAATATTGAATTTGTAAACTCCTACTATAACCTGCTGCTCATGCTGATTTAGAGCCTGCAAGTCCGAACACCAAACCCTAAACCCAACAATCCTAGTCCTAAACCCTAAACCCTAAGCCCTATAAACACCATAAACCTGAAACCCAACAATCCTAATCCTAAACCTTAAGCCTTAGACCCTGTAAACGCTAAACCCTGATCATATATCCCAAAGTCTCAATCTTATACAACTTCTGGAAAAATCCCCGAACCCAGAAGCCCCAAACCCCAAACTCAAAGAGAACCATGACAACCCTGGAAGCTGAGGTCCCCTGCTCCTAAAATCTCACTGGGGTCCAGCTGGCCATCCCCATCCTGTCTGCTTTTGAAAGTCTTTTTGGTTTAGGGTTTAAGGTTTTCTTTTGAACGCCTTTTTCCACCTAGCCTGTTTGTCGGTCGGTAGAATCCACATTGTCGAAAGCGAAAATGACAACCCTCAGCCCTCAGAATCTGCATCACCGTACTTCAGCCCAATCTCGTAGCATACACTGGTGCACCCTGCTACTCCTCGGCGCCCGCATTACCATCTGTCTCGGAGATCACCCGGCATTCCACATCACGACCAGCGGCCCCTGACCCGTCTGGTTCCGGAACCCCTTCCTGGTGTACTGCACTCGCTTCCAGCAATGTCGACGAAGACCCCACGGTGGTGTGGAAGCCCATGAGTCCCGTCGCAACGGATCCTGGCCAAGCGCCCATTCCTGGTCCTTCGGAGCCTGCCGCCTGGTTGAACAGCCGCGAAGGTTCCACACTAGTCTCACAGTCGAGCTGCGTCGGCACCTCCCCTGCCTCTTCCGGTCCCGTATCTGTTCTGTCTGCTTCGAGGTCCTGCGTGTAGACGGGCGGCTGTGACTCCGTGACTTCGTCTAGTTCCCGGCAAACAGCATACTGCGTTTCCATCATCTCCAGAACTTCCTCCCTAAACTTGTTGACCACCTCAGCCGCCGAAATAGTGCCGGCTACCCACGTCTGGCACTGCACTTGGAAGTCGTCAAACTCGAGCTCTGCCAACCCCCGCGCCGGTTGCGGCTTGCCCGGCGGATCCAAAACCACAGTAGCAACCTCCGGTTTGTCGACTTCGTCGACCATGGCGGCCGGCAACCTGAGTGTAATGCTCCCTTCGCCTGGAACCTTCCACAATCTGACTTCGCCTGGCCCTTCTGAGGAACTGCTCGCCAGCTTCAGGGTTTAGGGTTTGCCATGGAATAGCACGTAGGCGATAACATCTTGCGACAAGGTTGTGTCGAGTGCATCGTGCTGTGGCTACGAGCTGCGAAAGCCTGTCTATAGAAGCTTATTTCCTTCTTTCTTTCCCACCCCGTGCGTATAAGGCGGCCAAACCACCCAAACCTCTTCCTGTTAGGCGGCCGAAGCCTTGAGTTTAGGTTTTAAGGTTCAAGGTTTAGGGTTTAGGGCAGGGCTGGAGCGCTTCAAGTTCAGGTTTTAGGGTTCATGTACAGCTCTTCAGAGGCTTTAGTGATCCGGGTCTTCGGGCGTTAGGGGCCTTAGGGTTTAGGGGCCTCGGGGGTTGAGGGTTTAGGGTTTAGGGGCCTTAGGGGTTGAGGGTTTAGGGTTTGGGGGCCTTAGGGGTTGAGGGTTTAGGGTTTAGGTGCCTTGGGGGTTGAGGGTTTAGGGTTTAGGGGCCTTAGGGGTTGAGGATTTAGGGTTTAGGGGCCTTGGGGGTTAAGGGTATCTTGTTGGCGGTTCGTGGGTTTCGAGGTGGGGCCTTACGGTCCAGCGCGGCTAGTGGGTAAGTACTCAGACTCAGGCTTTGAAGCATTGTAACATTGTAATCACCATAGTCGGTGAGGGCTTGGAAAGCCCTGAAATTGCCTGATTCCGACATTAAGGCGCTGTTTGGTTGAGTCATCTACGTGCTGGGTATTGCTGCTGCTCGCGTTACTGCCACTACTACGTTGACGGCGACTACCCCTGCACAACCTCTGGATCTCCCAGCTCACCTCCTCAAACGCCACATCTGAGACATCTGAGCTCACAATCGACCTCCTTCCGTCTCTGGCTAAGCACCAAGAAAATGTATAAAGATCTGCCCAAGGGAAAGTCTTGCTTGGTTAGTTTAGGGTCTAGGGTTTAGGGCGGCCGAACCTCATCCAACTTTCGGAATCGATGATAGAGACGCGCAACATCCTGGGAGCGTCGTGTCAGCACGTACGGCTTTGCAGATGCTTCGCATTGTTTTGCTATGCGAATATTGTCATATTGGCGACATTACACAGTAATACTAAAGGCTTAAGGGGGTATGGCAATGTTAGAACTGAGGACTGCTGCAGCCATAAGAGTAGTCATGGCATTCGCAACAGCAAAATTACAAGATTTCAGGTTCAGGTGCTGCTGTTGAAGCCAGTTAGAAGGTTCGAAGACTCTCACAGATCCGAGCATCAGAGAAACTGGGATTCTGGAGGCTGTCGCTGCCTTCCCAGCGAAATAGCCGGCAAGGTACGAGCTTCAACGTTCTAATGGTGGCGTCATACCCTAAAACCGTAAACGACAATAAGACTGCTACTGCTACATGGAGGCCCAGAGGACTTAGTAAGTCGGTTATAAGTAGGTCATAATTGGGGTAACTCCATTTAGAATACCTATAACTCTACTCATAACCTCCTTACTAAGTCCCCTGGGCCTCCAAGTATGGCCTTTAGGTTAAGGGGTCTACTTGGAGGCCCTTTTGACTTAGTAAGTAGGGTTAGTAAGGTGGGTTATGGGGGGATTATAATATGGTTTCCAGGGGATACTAAGTAGACTTACTAAGTCAAAAGGGCCTCCAAGTAGAGAGTCGGGAGTTCGGATTTAGGTTCCCCGTGACCACCCGAAGGCAAGGCCAGGCCAGGCCGGGGAAAATACCCTGAATATACCATAAAGATAAATGAAGAAACATATACAAAAAAAAGATGCGCACATGTAATTTTATATATTTGTTTAGATTGTTTATTCTTGCTTATCTATCTATATCTCTACGTATATTGATTTTATCTATCTGTTCATTTATGTATCGTCTATACTTGTTTCTTCTTATAAGCCCGAAAACTGAAGTTTAGGAGAAAGATCCTCCACCTCTGCAGCATCCCTGCCCACATATCTTCAGAAGCCGCGGTCCTTTTGGCTGAAGTTGGCGATGAAGTGAATCTCTTCTCGAGTTAGACCTGAGGGGTGAGAAAAGCCGCAGCAGCGTGGGGTTTGGGGTTTTGGGTTACATGCCATTCAGCCTATCTCGCTGTAGTGCAGAGTGCCTACAATGCCTACAACATGTCTGTACCAACGTTGAAGCTTTCTGGGACTAGGGTTACGACAAGGCTTAAGGGTCTGCAGCGTCCTGTCCAAAGTCGTAGCATGAAGTCTGCTCGTGTGCGATTGCAACCGGAATTTGTTGCAGATGCCGTGGAACTGGTCATGGTCATGGAAATGGCCGGCAACTGGGTATTCGAACGAAGCCCCTAAAGCTGCATGATACCTTAAGTGGCTTCAGAAACATGACAAAACATCTCAAATTGCTCCCTGGAGTTTTATGGTAATCACTACCCATAGGCCCCAAAGTAGTTCCTTTTTGGGATTACCTTATAGAATTCTGAATATGAACCCCAAAACGGAACTACTTTGGGGCCTATGGGTAAAGGCACCCTCAAAGAGAGGGAACCTGAGGCTCGCGCTCTCTGAGTTCCCCATGTCAGCCCCCTCTCACGCCGGGGCGGAGTCCGGGAACCTCTCGGTTGCTACGGGGCCTGTTCCCCCCCTGTCCGTGCTGAGCCGAAGGCGCCGAAGAGACGGTTTGGGGTTTGGGGTTTAGGGTTTAGGGTCATTTAGGGTTTTATGACAATATAGGGGGTTTAGGGTCAGTTAGGGTTTAGGCTTTAGGGTCATTCAGGGTTTAGGAATTTTCATGCGTGCTGATGATGCAGGGTTCCAGCAGGTTTAGAGTGTCGGACGAAAACATGTGGGCCTCTTTGTGTTGAGGTCTAAGCAAGCCGCGGACCCTAAACCCTTAGCTTCAAAATCAGACTATGCCCTTGAAGCCCTACAGTAGAAGCCAGAAAGTTGGAACATGGCTTTAGGAGGATTAGTGCTAGGATCCCTTATACTTTTCCTTAAGGGCATGAGGATAATGATGTTCCAACTTTCTGGGGTTCACTGTATGCCCTTGAAGCCCTATCATCCTGCAGGCCAGAACCCAAAACCCACGGCACAGACCCGCGGGATTCTGGTAGTGTCGATGGGCGCACCCGGGATCGGAAAGCCGAAAGGTCAAATGCGAACTCCTTGTAAACCCCAAACCCTACAGCACTAAAAAACCGAAGCATCGTCAACACGCCTAAAAACAAAATCTTGTAGATCCTGAACCCTACTTCTAGGCGACAAGGCCAATCGAAGCGACCTGCTCGGGTTTCAGGTTTGTGGGCGCCGACCTGAAACGATTCGAGTTTGATTAGCGCAACTGCCTTAAGAACCAGAGAAATGGGCTACATTTGAGAAGCACTATATCGCAAGGGAACGATATTACTCATTATTCTGACCCTTACATCTTGGCGTTTACGGCTTGGTGGGCCTGCCTGGGCCTTTTTATGACGGACAGGGTGTGCAGTGGGAGATTCAGGGTCCTGGTTTATGGGGATTGTAAGGGGTTTAAGGTTTCGGGCTCAGGTTCATGGGGAGTTCAAAAGGGTTTAGGGTTTAGGGCTCAGGTTTATGTTTCTGGGGAGCTTAAACGGTTCCAGGGGCCTTCGGGTTGTCAGAGATCTAAACTTCGGACTCTGACCACCGACCCAAGGCAGTTCAAAGCGGCACCTGCCCAGAGTGCATGAACTTCAGGGACTTGAGCAGTTGGTAGATGATGTACCTTGCAGCACCCCAAAACCCTAGACACTGAGGCCTAGAGTTTAGGGTTAGGTTTCAAGGTTTAGGGTTCCCCCAAACCCTAACCCCAAACCGGGAAAGTGGTTTAGGTTTCAGATGCAGGCCTGGCATGCCAAAGCCTAGAATCACTTCCGAAGCTGAAGGAGCACTGACAATCGGCATAACTGACGAACGACCTCCAAGCCCAACATGTGCCAGCCACTCAACGACCCAAAGCTGTTCAACCTAAACCCCTCTACCCGAGCACGGGGCCCCAAAAACCCAGGCCCGTCAGCCTGACTGGCCTAGATGCTCAGTCCGAAAATTTCACCATCAAAAACCTACATCATGCATCCGTCGTCTGGCCCTAGCCCCAGCATCATTACCCATGATAAACTCTCGCACAGAAGATATGCAATGGAATGTAGTTGCTTGGGCTACATGGGCGAGTCTCGCCCATACTTATAATCGGGAATTCCACGGTGTCAAAATTGACAGCAACCGCAATGATTTCAATGACGATGGTGGTGATGATAATGCAGGTGCCGCTGGTTAAAATGTTCGGCCATGCTGCAAACGATTGCAATGGATGTGCAGACGATGGTGATGGCTAAAGTCGTTGGACTTGCAAACTAAGACGAAGGTAAATAGGGTGAGGATGATGCTGAACATAGGGAAAGAAAGCTTTGAATAATAATACTGGAGAAGCTGTAGCTGCAAAGGACGATGAAAGTGATGTGAACACAAAGAAGAATATGATGATACTGCTGAAAAAGATGAAAACATGGTGATGATGATAATGATGAGGATGATGATCATCTTCATGTCTCGAGGAGAAGGAGGAGGAATACCATAATGCTGAATATGATGACGACGAGGACGACGCCGCCACCGCCGGCGACGACATGATGGTGATGATGACGATGATAACTATGGTGGCGGCGATTGTGTGTGTTGTGCTTAGCAACGATGATGCTGTCGACGATGACGATGGTGATGCTGGCGATTACCGTGAAGGTTCGAATGGATAACCAGGTTCACTGTCAGTGAGAATTGTCAGATCCCCGCAACGAACCGGAAAGGTTCAAATTCGTCAGCCGCCAGAACTCGAGAACAGTTTCCCGATGCTTAGCACAATCCATGAATACGAGCATCAACAGATGCAAATTGCAGGCTCCCTTTGAGAGGCCTTCAACGCAGTCGCAGTCAGTTGGTTGCTTGACCTACTCACCTGACTGCAAGATCGCATGCGATGCCGGGACTGCAGGCTCCATGGGGTCCACTGAATCAGGCATGACATGAGAACAGCGACTTGCACCAAGTCGCCTGGAGGCAAAGCCGTAATTAGTCCCTAAACCTCTACACAGAACCATCACCCAAACTTCCTAATCCTCGGCCCCGAAGCGAATTACTCCCTGCAGGCTAAACCCTACTAAACCCCTCCATAAAAAATCCCACAACCCTTCTCACTGAACGCCAAAGCCTATACCATCGCATCCCCCCCAAGCCGTAATCCATAAACCCCAACCGGCAAACCGAAAGCAGTTCTTGAGACCCCCGGCTGCTTGTGAATTTCCTCAAGGATGTTGGCCCGAATGACTGCGTGGAGATCTGACTCCATGTAGTCGCAGATCAAGTAGATGTCCTGCTTCAGGGCTCCTACTTGGGGCTTGGGGTTACCGAGTTTAGGGCTGAGTGGGTTTGGGGTGTACCAGGGTTCGAGGTTTACGGGTGGCATGCCAATCCTACACATGCGAAATGTGAGATTGAATTGTAAGTGCGCTGATAATACCGTACACTACTAGACAATGAGTTGTTTCATGTGTGAAGCACTAATCGTAGCACAACGTAGAGAAGTAGGACAAACAAAGACGAGTATCTACTAGTAGTTGTAAATCAGTGCAAAGAAAGAACAGACTGAGCAACAGAAGAAAACAATGACGATGATCATAATTCAAGACAATACCGGTGCCAGAAACCCCGAAAGCCCTGCCCCAGCGCCTGGTCATTGTCAGCCTGCCATGCAAACGCTTGCACAGCGGGTTAGGGTGCGGGGCTCTCCTTGGCAGGGCTTACAGTTTAGGCCTTGAGGGATTACCCATAGGCCCCAAAGTAGTTCCTTTTTGGGGGTTACCTTATAGAATTCTAAATATGAACCCCAAAAAGGAACTACTTTGGGGCCTATGGGAAGGGTGGAGGGTTTAGGGTCTCGGGTTCAGGGCATCCAGGCCTGCATCAGAGTAACTTGGCAAACGGATGTGCGTCCCAGAACCATTCAGGTGTTGAAACACCGCTGTTCTCAGCTAGAATACCTGCTTGACACTGTAGGTCGGGCCTTCTGCCAAAATCCCGGAATCGAAAACGCTACGAATAAGTGTCAAGCACTGCTGATCGCACTAGCAACAGTGACAGTTATAATATTCAGGGTCTAGGGAAAGGGTTTGCGGTGTCTGCCAACGGGCGCAGTAGCAAACGAACAGGGGACCAACTTCGGTGCTTGAAGGCATGCAGCAAAAGACCTGATGCAACCTCCCTTGTATAACTGTAAGAGATCTCATGTGTATTGCTTGCAAGGGTGCCGAGCCCCGAAGTGACAACGAAGGAAAGGCACCTTCCCGTCGCCTTATCTGGACTCTTCGGCAGGCTAACGTGGGCCTTGACACCTTTTCCACCCTGCTTGCCCCTCTCGACTCTGTATTAGGGATCTGGGGGTGGAAGTCGGTCTAAATCCGATACTCTAGTGCTCGAAGCCCAAGAATCCCACATCAACAGTCCCATGCCCTCCCCTGAACCTCCGAGCAATCGTTCCCACAATCGGGACTTTGCGAAAAAGGGATCTGCAGAACTCCGAAAAGCTTGCAGTTTACAAGCTCGGCCCTAACCCCTGCACCCCAACCCCGAAGCCCTAAACCCGGGGAGTGAACCCAGCTCCGCTTTCAAGAGCTCCTATCTCATGCCGGACTCTGCTACTTCCACATCAGGGGGCTTACATTATACTTCTACTTAAAAGTTGCGCCCATTAAGAACCGAAGCCTCCAAATACACATCAACTCTTGAGGCTTAGCCGATGAAGGTATGGATGGCCGCCGGCCCACCTTCAGCACATTGAGCAAGCGCACGATGTTTTCGTGGCCATTGAGCTCCTGACACAGGTGCAGACATGCTGGCGAACTGTAAAGCACCTTTGCCTACGACATCTGCTCTTACAACTACTGGTAGAAGTAATTATAAGTTGTGGTTGTGCAGCCGTTGTCGTCGCAGTAGTACTCGTCGTCGTCGTTGTCGTCGCAGCCGCTGTCGCGGTGACAGTCGTAGCCCCACGCGCAGGTGCAGGGGGCAGTCAGTCAGTAGTAACCCCTTTCCGCAATTATTGTTTCAACACACCCACAACAATAAAAAGCAACAGCCCTCAAAAAATACTCCCCGCCCTCTACAACCTAACTTGCATAGGAGCAAGAGTAGGAGCAAGACAAGAGCCAGAGCAGAAGCAGGAGCAACAGCAAGAGCGGGAGCAAGAGCAACCTCCGGAGCGAGCGCAAGAGCCACAGCAGGAGCAAGAGCAAGACCCCTCAAAAGTGAGATTAGAAATAAAAATACTACCTGAGAAAAAAACTATTTCAGAGTTGTTGTTTGGTAGGGGGGAACCCACCTGTTTAATTTTAGGATACTAAGGGAAGGGATAAAGTGGCACTAGCGGTAGGGTTAGTCATCGTCGTGGTAGTCGTCGTCGTAGTAGTAGTAGCAGCAGTAATAGTAGTAGCAGTAATAGTAGTAGCAGTAGTAGCAGTAGCAGTAGTAGCAGTAGCAGTAGCAGAAGTTAGTAATTAGTTGTTGTAGTAGTAGGAGGTGTAGTAGTTGTAGTAGTAATCGTCGTAGAGAGAATTCCCTGCATCCCCAGCTGAGTCGGTTTAAGGATTGTGGGTTTGGTGTTTTGCTGTAGCAGTTTCTTGCGCCCGATGGCTGTCCTGCAGGAACATTATCTCTCTGAAGGTTCGTTGAGCATCGGTGGCATTCTGAAAGGCATCGAAGCACTTCTTCAATGCGACGACCTGGACGCGCAGCGGCTTTTCGGTGTTGATTCAGGCCCTCTCGTTTAGGCATATGTACGGCTCAGAGCCAAGGACTCGTAGGGGCTCAGTTTCGATTACCTTGGGCTCGGGCCTGCATGCTGTTTTTGAACTCGGGATTCGGAAGTGCTGGTTCTGTAGGGTGCGAGACGCGAAGATTCATGGTCCGGGGTACACCCAAACTGGCAGCATTTATCTTCCGCAGCTAACATCATCGGCATCATCATGACCATGCCCGTCGTCATCAACACCATCGCCACCCGACCATCATACACCCCGCGGCAGAATCACTTCCATCATCAGCAACATTACCCACTGCCATCCACATCGCCATCGTCATCACTGTCACCACCGCCATCGTCATCCGCACAGCCAGCAGCCTCGATGAACATCACTACTGCTACTGCTACGGTCAGCATCGCCAGCATGACATTGACCATAGTTAAAACCGCAAGTCGCCATTCAGTGCAACCATAGCAGCTATATCAACGGAACAAATAGAAGTGGACATGCCGATAAGAATCATGGCCATATTGCGGTAGCAACAATGGGAACAGCAGCACCATCCGCACCCATAGCATTACAAACAACAAGGTTGCGGGCACTAAAGAACAGAACGGAGAAGCACTGAAATCGCTGGAACACACGCAATCATGATACCCGTAGCAAACACAAAGCTCATGTCAAGAGAAACCGAACGAACACCATCATAAGAACACAATCCACACTGCATCCTGTTATTTTGTGTTCTCGCTCTCGCAGCTTGTTCTGTCAGACTGTCCTTCTCAGTTTCTGTAGAGATTTGCTTCTTTAGCCTGAGACTCCTCCATGCCTCTGAATCCTGAACTAAGTACTAGTTGATATTGACTTCCCGTGTCTTCTCAACTGCGGCCACCACACGCGGCAAACCCCACGACCCCGACCCTAAAGCACAAATCTGAAAGCACCTTTACAAGCAAGTCCCCGAAGTGAGAAGCCCGAAATCTCAAAATGATGCACGATCTCCCTCCTACAACCCCTCAGTGCACCACAGGGCGGAATATTACGGATAAGGAACTTTACTACAACTCATGCAGGTCCCTATTTTGAGTTAGCAATGAACATTTCCATTTTCTAACCACGCACACCCCCCCCAGCACCCAAACCATAACAACCTATACCTCAACCCCTAACTCACCGAAAGACCCATAAGGAAAGACCCACCTGAAGACCCAAAACCATAACAACCTATACCTCACCCTAAACGCACGGAAAGATCCAACCCAATACCCACATGATGGAACCACCAGAAGACCCATACACCACCACATAGAAAAGCCTCAACCTCAAACCCATTCATCAATACCCCCGTAGAAAAACCCATATTCCCCAACCCGAAATCCCGAACCCTAGAAAATGGAAATGGTCATCTCTAATAAAATATCTATAATAGGAATAAGTTTTAGGGAGAAGGTAGGAAAACAAGAAACAAGAATAATATTATTTCAACAAAATAGTATTATTAATTGTTTTTACTTAGCAGTGATTAGGTCACCATATTCTTTCTCAATGTCCTGAATACCTTTATTAATCCACTTAACAGCATTCTTTGGTTTCACATCTAAATATTTAGTGTCTTTGCTTCCCCCACTCTGACAAAGTATTTCAATATGTTCAATTAAGTCCGAATATTGCTTTATTAACTTTTTAACTTCTTGGATGTTACCTTCTAAAAAAGATATATCGCATCTAACATTCACAACATCGTGAGTATCAAACACACTTTCGTATGTCTTAACTAACTTTCTTAACTCGTTAATTTTATTTAGGTAATCTGTCTCATTCAATTTTATTTCATATATCTTTTTGATATACTTCAGTTGTATTTTATACGTGTTTAAACCTGTATAATCCATTTTCCGCTAAATATATATATATAGTTGTTATTTCTTTAAGTGTTCTTCTTCAGAAGTTCTTTTCTTATGATTTATCAACTGGAATTTCAATAATTATCCTATCCTCATGCTTCCAAACTCTGGGTTTCATTCTGGGGGTCTTGTGTTGGGTCTTTTGGTGAGTTGAAGGTTGAGGTATAGGTTATGAAATATTGGGTTCGTGGGATGGGTCTTGAGGTAGAGTTGAGGTTGCGGCATAGGTTGCTATGGAATACAGTAGAATCCCAAAAGTTGGAAACCCAATAGCCTCAGTCCTTAAGAGTAATGTATAGGGAATCCCAGCTCTATTTGTCCTTAATCCGCATTTACTGTATTGGGTTAGTGATATGGGTCTTGAGGTCGAGTGAGGGTTGAGGTATAGGTTGTTGTGGCTTGGGTCTTCGGGTGGCCTAGGGGGGGTGGCATGGTTAGAAAATGGAAATGGTAGTTGCTAACTTTTTGCAGCTTCGTGGGTTGGGGCTCCGTGCCTGAATACTTAGAGTCGGGTTCCTGAATAAGGTTCAGGGGCTTACAACAGCCTTTATAGGAGCCGTGTCAACTCGAAAAGAGTCTTGGGGATATCTAGTACTATGGTTTTAGGCAAGGAGCTCCGGGGAGAAGTATTGCGAACTCTTTGGGCTTCTACTGTTGCGACTTGACTCGCCTGGCTTGCGGTCTTGGATTTAAGGCTGTGGGCTTAGGGACCCGCCTCCCGCGTCTTTTTGTCGATGGCTTTCCACACGATGCCATAGGCACCCCGGCCCAGCTTCTGGACGATCTCGTACCTGTGTGGAATTGGGCTGCCAGAGTATATGTTTAGGGTTTAGGGTTTGCGGTGGGACCGGGACAGCACCGATCAAGTACGATACTGATGACAACCCCCAGGAGAGGAGTCGCAGGTGCAAAGGTCTGTCCTTCAATAGAACCGTTGAAAGGAAGCACGTGGACTTCTAAAAAATAAGGTTTGCAGACAGCTTTAAGAACTAAAGCCCGCGCTTTGCTGAGGAGTCGCAGGTTCTGTGGATTTCGCATCTCATCCTTTGCACTTTGCCCACAAACTAGACGGTGTACTTGGGTTTGCCGATGCGTGAGTATGACGACGATGTTGGGCATGATGACGGTGACGGCGATGAAGATGATGATAATGATGATGATGATGATTGCAGATTGGACGCTGGTGGTCATACCAATAAAGCTTTTGAGCAAGATCGGATGATAAGGATGATGTTGCTGGTTCCGCATGTCGACAATCATACATCGGGAGGACAAAAGTTTTGACCTACTGGATTGTCTTGTCTGAAGGCGTCTTGCGGAGTAGCGGAGTACCGCAAAGTGCTATTTACGTGGCCTGGCCAGCGGACTATTTATACCCCGCTTTAAAATTATACCACTTCATAATATAATGTTCCGGAGGAGTAGCCGGTTGGTCCTGTATGGTCCGGAGGAGTAGCCGGTTGGTCCTGTTTGTTAGGATTCTATGAAGGAATGGGGGCCTGTGTTCGACGAAACAAGGAGCAGGTCAAATTTTCGTCCTACCGCAGTAATTGTAATGATGGCAGTGGTGATGATGACAACGGTGACTGCGATGCTTGACAGACATGACATGAAATAAACGTACAAACAAGATGACGATGAAGATGAAGGCATGCATGCTCATTATGCAGTTATGCAAGGGTTGTCCCTGCTGGGGTGGCGATTACATGCTATTGCTGAGGGAGACGATCATCGATGGCGCTGATCATAGTAAAAACGATGCCAAGGAAGGACCAGAAGAATGTGCACCGTGCTTGAGAAGTAAAACCCACAATGACCACCACATTGCAATGCTCATGAAGATGCTCATGATGGTGAATGCACATGGCGATGTGATGCTGCGGATTGTCTCCAGGAAGGTGATGATGACCAGCACTGGCCATGTACATATGTATGCATGTGCTTGTATTCTTATTTAAATTGTTACCTACTCACTGATTTGTTCACGCTTGTGTACACACCCACATGTTCATTCCTGCGCTTAGTTGTGTGTCGTTCTTGTTTGCATACATCCGCATGCTTTCGGCGTTTAGACGCAGCAAAGCCGGTCCTTGGGCGCACTTCCTGAGAACATGCCTGTCAATTTCCTCGCTCATGGCCCTGGCACGAGCTGCTCTCCTAGTCATGCTTGAAACTACCAAACCCTGAACAATAAATCTCACCCCTGAACCAAAGGCCCGCGATCCCGAAAACCTGCAAAGCTGAAAGAAGACAAGCAAGTGTATGATAAGTACTATGCCACAATAACTGTAATAGAGTAACAGCACAACGACTACCAGGCGGTAGTATGAACAATTACTCAGAACTCTATACTTGCTTCCTACTATTTAGGGTACTATATTAGGGTCCCCTATTTTCGGAAACTCCCGTATTGCTGCCACTTATTACTTTTGCTGCTGTCGTTGTTACTGTTGTCCCTGTTGTTATCTTCGTGCTTCCGACTGTGCCGGTGCTCGTGTTTCGGTGCCGGCAAAGCTGATGGCTTGTCTTGGTGTTGTGGCTCTGGCTGTTTGCCTCAGCTTATCCCCGGCCCAGTGGTCTGGCAAATTGGGGCCTTAGGGTATAGGGTATAGGGGGTTTAGGGTTTACAGGGTTTAGGGTTTAGGGTTTATAGGGCTTAGGATTTAGGGTGCTGGCATATTGCAACCTCTCCACAACCTCATGTGGCACACTCGCAAACAAAAAAAACGACTGAACCATGAATGGTCTTTGCTCTAAACACCAAAAATTCAAAAACCTAACCCTTCAACCCGGAACCCTCGAAAAAACTTCTAAAACTGACGCCAAAAGCCCGATCCACTATAGTTAAACTTCCTAGGCCCCTGAGAACCCTATAACTATCCGATGAACCCTGAGCCTTATAGAGGCCCAGGGGACTTAGTAACGGGGATATATGTAGAGCTATAAGTGCCATAAACGGATCTACCCCAACCATGACTATAATAACCCTACTTATAGTCGACTTACTAAGTTTCCCGGGCCTCCAAATACTATCATACCCTAAACCCTAAACCCCTAAACCCCTAAACCCTAAACCCTAAACCCTAAACCCCTAAACCCCTAAACCCCTAAACCCTAAACCCCTAAACCCTGAACCCAAGCCCTGCAGGAGAGCCCTCACACTGCCTCTCGCCAACAAGCGGAGAGCCCCCGCGCGCCAACCTGTCGCGCGTCTAGGGTTCAGGGATTAGGATTCATGGTTTAGGGTTCAGGGTCTAGGATTCAGGGTTTAGGGTTCAGGGTCTAGGGTTCAGGGATTAGGATTCAGGGTTTAGGGTTCAGGGTCTAGGATTCGGGGTCTAGGTTTCAGGGTTTAGGATTCAGGGTTTAGGAGGGCTCACCCCACTTTCGTGTTGTAATATGGGTTGTGAACATACGGACTCGGTTCTGGTATACTGCACTATAAGTTATGAGTATATGATAGGGCAGCACTTGTATAGATTATTCAACAGCACTTCTTGTACTCGTTTACGCATCTTCCACCGTCAGGTCTCTTGGCGAAGAGGTCGGGCCAAGACGAGGCTGGGTGATGACAGATCGCCGTTTGATAAGAGCAGGGTCTAGGGTTGAGTGTGGGTCAGGTACCACAGGCTACGACCTCAATCGTCGAAGGATCCACCTGCTTCTTCTGCCTTACACCTGACCTTGCTGGGTTTAGCAGAGATTTCTGTACCTGTGCTTAGGCAACGAGCAAAGTGTTTCTGACCAATGGTCAACTTAGTCTAGACCCTGATGAATGAAATTGCCCCCTTCCTCAAGGAATCGAATGGAGGGCTCCCCGTTGCTTGTATAATCCATACAGGAGAGAGCATTTTCTTCAGTCAGCTGCCTACACCGCCTACACCCTAAGCCCTCTTACAAATACCTCAGGAAGGGCCTTCAAACTGTGCTTCAAGGCTTCCCGCACCAGACTATATAATTGAAGGTGTAGTTAAGAATATACAGAACCTTAACTGATGGTGTATTGTTTAAGTGAACAGTATTGGGTACTCTGGAACTTCAAACAAAGCCTCAATCCTACACTAGCCGTGTTTGCCACGCGAGTATTGGAACGGAGGGCAGGCGTCCTCGATGATCAGATTAAGGTCCTTGCGCGTACTCTAGTTTGCATATGGAGTGGTTTATGCAGGAGCAATATAGAAGTAAAGCTGTGGAATTTACCCTTCGTCGTCTGTCACGGTTTAATTTGCTCAAACATGTTACACTGCAGCCTAGCTGAACACTGCAACCGACAATCCACACGTTACATAAACATGTCATGTTTGGGGCCTTCAGATATCTGGAATTCGGATACAGGATACTCTACATATATATATATATGCGCTGAAGGATTACCGCTATAAAATTAGAGTACACAATACACCAAACCCCTATTCTATGAAGACCCCTATGTGACAGGGTTTTGAGTCTTTAGCGCCCCAGCCCCGCCTGATTCGATTGGCACCTATATCATCAAGCTACGCTGGTCCGAGCCAAAAAGCGTGCCGTGATGATGATCATGATGATGATACTGATGACGATGCAGTAGTAGTAGTAGTAGCAGTAGCAGTAGTAGTAGTCGCAGTCGTCGTAGTAGTAGTAGTAGTAATAGTAGTAGTAGTAGTAGTAGTAGTAGTAGTAGTAGTAGTAGTAGTAGTATAGTAGTAGTAGTGGTAGTAGTAGTAGTAGTCGTAGTAGTAGTAGTAGTAGTAGTAGTAGTAGTAGTGGTAGTAGTGGTGGTAGCAGTAGTAGTAGTAGCAGCAGTAGTGGTAGTAGTCGTCGTCGTCTTCGGAGTCGCTGCCCTCAGTTGGGACCTGAGTTTGGGGACATATGCTCTTTCACGAACATACTGACTGACTGAGATTGCGGCTGTCACGATGAAGAGGTTCAGATACCAGAAGACGAATGCTTCACCCTACAAGATGAACTTTTCAGAGTCGATGTTGCATCCTCCTCACCTCGCACTGACCCACCAAACCGCTTGACGAAAAGTTTACGCTACATCAAGACGAACAACACTGCGATGCGATCTAAACCCTACAACCCAATGCTTTGGAGAAATATCAGTTTAGCGCTCAGGGTTTAGAGTTCGCGGCTCTGCAGTGCCCATTTCCTTGCATGTAGTGGCGACGGCTTTTGAGTGACTGCGTCGGCCATGGCATGCTTTGCAGTGCTCGATACCTCTCACGAGAGCACTGAACCCCCAATCCCCGCTGCAAAGTCCTCACAACAATTCCCGAGCACTGCTTGTTAATTCAGCTCACTAACACTCTTCAGCTGCGGCCAGTTGGAACGGTGATGCAGAATGGGATTTTCGGGTTGGGGTTGAAATAGAAGCACATTCAAGATCTGTATGACTCCAGCAAACCCTGATCCCCAAAAGCCACAACTTCTGGACAGAGTCAGAACAGCCCAATCAAAGTTATTCAGGGTTGACGCTCACGCGAAACACGGCTTGTCTCCGGTCATCCCTGCAACTCCGAGCTAGCAGGGATACTGCCCAAAAACATTTTGCTGTTCAACAACAGCTGGCTACCTGTCGAAGTACGTGGTTTCCGGCTTCTATTTTGAGGAGCTCTGCACTTTTCCGAATCAACACTCCAAGCCAGAACTAGTTCATGGTTGGGATAGGATTAAACATTTAAATTGTATTCCTTATTGGCTTTATGTACCCATAAAAATGTAAAATGCTACCCAACTATGACAAAGAGAAGATAAACCCACAATACTTGTCCGCAGAGTTCGGATCAGAGCTTTTGGGCTTCTAATATAGCGGCCTGAATAATTAGAATAGGGTTTTGGAGGCCTTGATTCCTTGATACTCTAAGTATAATAAGGAACCCCCAAGATAGTATTGGTAATTATTTAAGCCCCTACACTAAATCTTCATAATTGCCCTTCTAGTAGCCCTTATGGACCCCCTTTCAAGGCACCCTATTCTAACTGTAATTATGATAAGGAGCCCCCATGACTTCTACGGTCTGCCTGAATCACATGCAGCTCAGGCTTAAGCAAACCAGGGACATCGGTTTAGGGTTTAGGGTTTAGGGTTTTACATGGAGGCCACACAGCAGAAGACGTCTGCTGATCCTGCGACGGCCTCCTGCTTTCACTTTCTGCACTATGTAAACTTTAGGGATTAGGCTTTAAAGCTTAGGGCTTAGGGTTAGGGATTTTGTGGCTTAGCGATTAGGGTTAGGTTGCCTAGGACATCTTCGTGCATCTGGGCCCAAAGGCCCCCAAACCCCCAATCCCGAGTCCTAGCCCACCCGTAACTCGACCCCAAAAATAAGGGTCAGGTCAGGTGAGTTCAATCCCAAACATCCCCAACTCCATCTTGCTTTTCGAGGTTTAAGCTTGCGGGCTTCAGGATTTAGAGTGCTCTAAAAGCACGAGGTTTCATCGCTCAGTCCCATCGCAGAGCATTCGCGGTCGCGGGGTCGATGTGGGGCACTCGTCTGTTGGCCTCTTAGTCCTCGTCCTGGTCCTGGCATATGTCCGCTTTATAAAACAGGAAACACTGATACAGACCCCTGAGTAGTAAGACCCTTATCATAATATGAGGACGCCTGTAGAAACGGACTCCGTGTCGCTGAACACTGCAAGATAGCGCCGCAATCGTTAGAAGAGGGTGCTGCGGTATGATTTTGCTTTTCTCTCTCTCTCTCTCTACATATATATGTATAATATATATATATATAAGAACCCTCAAGCCCTAAAGAATAGTAACACAGAGGACTCAGCAATGAGAATAGGATTTCGGGTTGTGTTATAGTATGCGTGTAGTGAGACCACAGACGGAGACAGCTCCTACCTATTCCGATCTCTGCACTAATCCCGCCACAGAGCCCTCTCAAGCCTGGATTCAATGAATTCTTACAGCTCTGGTCGTCACTGTTGGGCAAGTGAACGACTCAATATTGGGACGGGGAGGGGGGGATGAGGTTGGGGTTTAACCACCATTATCATCAACGTCATCATCAGAATCATCACCATGACAATCATCGACACAATAATCGAAATCATGCGCATCATCATCGTCATCATCGTTCTCATCGAAATCATCACCATCATCGTCATCAAAATCATCATCACCACCATCATCATCAACAAGAAATCATCATCGTCATAATCATCGTCGTCATCATGATCCTCATGACCATAGACACCACCATAACAAGAGATATGGCAATCACAGTGATAACAATAATCAATCATACTAATGATACGAACATCGAGCAAGAGTTTCGACAATGTGTTCCTATTCACAGCAGGATCCAAGTTTTCGTACCACACGACAGAGCTTCTGAAGGCCGGTGTCGCCGCCCGCAGCTGGGACCAGTCAAGCACCCAGGTCTAACAGCGGAGTCTTCTGCGACACAAGCGAAGATGCGAGCAAGGAACTTCAACGCTGGCAACCCGAGTCNTGAAGGCCGGTGTCGCCGCCCGCAGCTGGGACCAGTCAAGCACCCAGGTCTAACAGCGGAGTCTTCTGCGACACAAGCGAAGATGCGAGCAAGGAACTTCAACGCTGGCAACCCGAGTCGCCTGCACTCCAAGCCGTCGGTGAAAGAGTTTGAGGCGACCGCAGGACGCCTGGACCGACCCTCGTGCTAGAGGGTTTGCCAGTGTCCACCGCAGGCCACCACAAAAATGGTGCAAGAAAGCAGAAGTCCTCCTTCAAGGAATCTGCATGGCTCATTAGCAGTCGCATGTCATCCTTTCCACTCAGAACGTGGAGGTGTCAATCACAAAGCGGTACTTCACATCGGACTTCACCACGCGGTCATAGGACTCACTGATCTTGTCCCCGCTGATGAGCTCGTGGGGGCAGATGATGTTGTGCTTTCCGCAGAAGTCCAGCATCTCCTGCGTCTCGCGAATGCCGCCAATGAGGGAGCCTGTGATCGTCTTGCGCTTGGGGATGATGGAGAAGGCATGGAAGTCCAGCGGCTCTGCAGGCACTCCAACCATCACGAACTTGCCGTTCTGCCTCAAGAAGGAGAGGTACGTCGGGATGTCGTGCTTGGCTGCGATGGTATCGATGATCATGTCGAGGGAGCCAGCAGCCGCCTCCACATCTGAGTCGTTGGACATCACGACGAACTTGTCCGCCTTCAGCTCCTTCATGGCCTCGTCGCGCTTGCCCTCGCTGCGCGACAAGACCGTGACCTCGCAACCCCAGGCCTTGCCGATCATCACTGCCATGGCGCCCAAACCACCGAGGCCAGCCACACCCAGCTTCTGACCTGCCTTGAGACCGTTGTAAGCCATCGGCGAGTAGACGGTGATGCCTGCGCACAGCAGGGGCGTGGCACCAGCAAGATCAAGGTTGTCGGGGATGCGGCACACGTAGTTCTTGTCGACCACGATGCTCTGGGCGTAGCCACCATAGGTGGGCTTGCCGCCGTCCTCGGTGTACTCCAGGCAGTGCTTGTACTTGTACTTGCCGTTGTAGGTCATGACGGCACCCGTGGCGCAGTAGTTCTCATCACCCTCCTTGCAGGACTGGCATTCGCGGCAGCTGTCCACCATGCAGCCAACGCCGACCTTGTCACCCACCTTGAAGCTGGTGACGTTGGGGCCCACAGCGGTGACGAAGCCACCGATCTCGTGGCCAGGCACCATCGGGAAGATGGCGCTGCCCCATTCCTCTCGGGCCTGGTGCACGTCAGAGTGGCATATGCCGGCGTACTTGATGTCAATGGCAACATCGTCAGGGCCCACGGCACGGCGCTCGATCGTGTGAGGCACCAGGGGGCCGGCAGGCACCAAGGCGGCGTAGCACTTGCAAGACATGGTGGACTGAAGTTCGGAAGTAAGTCTGCNAACATCGTCAGGGCCCACGGCACGGCGCTCGATCGTGTGAGGCACCAGGGGGCCGGCAGGCACCAAGGCGGCGTAGCACTTGCAAGACATGGTGGACTGAAGTTCGGAAGTAAGTCTGCAACCTGACACCTCGATTTTCACGGGCACGACGTGGTTGAGCCTATAAGCTCGGAATGCAAACGCAACATATTTTGCACGGCACATGGGCACCACTGCTTTTCTCGCAGCGTCTGTGCTGCAAGTCACAAACTACTGTAGTGTGCCTGCACCTGCTTGTAAGTATTTCCAACGAGCGAATGCATGAATAAATGCACAAAGAATGAACGAGCGAATGAATGAATGTTTGACTGACTGACTGACTGAGCGAGTCAGTGATTGAGCGAGTGACTGGGTGGGAGAGTGCAGGAATGAAGTGAAGGAGTGAAGGAATGCAGGAACGAAGGAATGCAGGAATAAAGGATGCAGGAATGAAAGAATGAAGGAACCAAGGAATACATGAACAAAGGAAGGAAGGAGGACTGACTGACTGACTGACTGACTTGAGTGAAGGAAGGAAGAAAGGAAAGAAGGAAGGAAACTTGCTCAAGTTTGTGACTACGCCTACGCCGTCGCCACAGCTTCCCAGTCAGCTTGGACATCAACCCTGCAGTGGCAATGGCACAATCGAACTGGGCAAACGAGCTCATCGCAAACATAAACCAGCTAAGAACAGTACACTGCACCATGAACTAGTTTTTGCAAAGAGCCGCCGATGAGAGTCTGTGCAAAACTTGTGAAGGCCGGTGTCGCCGCCCGCAGCTGGGACCAGTCAAGCACCCAGGTCTAACAGCGGAGTCTTCTGCGACACAAGCGAAGATGCGAGCAAGGAACTTCAACGCTGGCAACCCGAGTCNAACATCGTCAGGGCCCACGGCACGGCGCTCGATCGTGTGAGGCACCAGGGGGCCGGCAGGCACCAAGGCGGCGTAGCACTTGCAAGACATGGTGGACTGAAGTTCGGAAGTAAGTCTGCTACCTGACACCTCGATTTTCACGGGCACGACGCCGGTGGTTGAGCCTGTAAGCTCGAAATGCGCAATCAAAATTTCACTGATGCTCAATCATCCTCCGCGCAATTTCGACCGAAAACTCACAAGCACTCACAACATGGGTTCGCCCGCCTTCTCCTTCTCCAGATTGGCCCTGGTGCACCCAGAAGATATGGGAGTTTCCGAAAATTAGGGGTACCTTATTTGAGTGGGGGGTCCTTATAATAAATTTAGGGTACTATATTTGGGTCCCCTATTTTCGGAAACTCCCATATGCAGCAAACTACAACCCTGCTCATGCCGTGCGAGGTCTTGTTGAAACCCTTCCTGGGATATGGGCAGTTCTCGAAATCAGGATCCCGTTTTAGGTTCCGAAAATAGTACGGCCCCCTTACCAAAAGGGACCCTGAAAGCGACCCTAATTCAGAGAACTACCCATGTGGATCTTGGAACACCGAGAGGAAGGGAGCTCCGCACTTCGTAAATCAAGCAGAATCCTAGAGGTTTAGGGGTTGAGGTCCCTCTGTCTGAGATCCTGATCCCTAGGGATCTACGGACTCATATATTAAGGCTTTTGGGCCCAAACTAAACCCTAAACCCTAAACCCTAAGGGATGGGTCTTGCAAAGAAGGTCTTCGGGCTTTGGGTCTGCCGTGTTTCCCCCAAGCCGGATCCTGCATAGACACAAAGCCATATTCATTAGGGTTCAGGGTTTAGGGTTTAGGAATTAGGGTTCAGGGTTCAGGGTTTAGGGTTCAGGGTTTAGGGTTCAGGGTTGAGGGTTTAGGGTTCAGGGGTGAGGGTTTAGGGTAACATGACCTCAAACAGGAGTAGCATGAATAACAACTCCGATGATGCAGAGGGTCTTGTAACTAGATTTGGATTTGGTGGTATGTTGTCGTATAATTAGACGGTTCCATTATGTAGGCGCCAAAAGGAACTGCTACTACTAAATATTGCTACCCTGTACTAGGAAAAGATAAAGACCAGTACGGTGTGTACATCTTTTTCGGGGGGGAGTCCCTTATTAGGCTTTCGGTTTTGGGGTTTAGGGTTCAGGATTATGAGAGTAGCTTAAAGGTTAAGAGGGGCTTACTTAGAGGCCCAGGGGACTTTGTAGGTTCCAAATGGAGTTATAAGTATCCAAAATGGAGTTACCCCAATATAACCATAAAAATTAACCTACACATAACCGACTTACTAAGTCCCCTGAGCCTCCAAGTAACCCTAAACCCCGGCGCCTTTATAGAGCCCTTATAGATCCCCTTTAAAGAGCCCTTTAAGGAACCCTCCATGGAGAGCCGGTTTGCATGAGCCCTTCTTCCGTCACCGGGTGCCGGGCTTGGCTCGGCGCTCTCGTAGCTTCTCTTTGAAGAGCTCTTCCTTGGTGTAAGGTTTAAAGGCTTGAGTGGGCTGCTATGAAGTTCCTTGTAGGGGTTGTGTAGTAAAATCACCAACCCCTCAATCTCCGAAACCCCGGAGCCCTTGCCTTTGCGGCACATTGACATGCATGCAAGAGGCGTCGAAGTCATCGGTAGGCAAGTCAGTGGAGCCTCCTCCGCCGCCTCCCCCTCCTGTGACCTGCGAAGGGTTCAAAACAGGTTGCATAAGGCTTCTACAGGAAAATTTCGGGCCATTTACGGGTTCAGCAGTAGGGTTTTGGGGTTTAGGGCTTTTCGAGTGTAGGCTCTTAGGACCTCCGAGACCCTAAACCCTGAATGCCTAACCCTCCAACCTCAATCCGAATCTGAAGCTGTAAGGCGGTTTAGGGTTTAGGGTTTAGGGTTTAGGGTATAAGGTTTAGGGTTTAGGGCTTAGGGTTTAGAGTTTGGGGTTTTTAATCCGACACGGGTTTAGGGGTTGGTGAAGCCTGAAGAGTTTGGAACTTGTGTCCGAAGTGAACCCTGCTAGAGGCGCCTTAACAAGTAGACAAGAGCTTTGGGTCAATTTTTAAATTCCTAGACTCTGGTTGTATAAGAGACATATATGTATAGTAATATGGACAAGAGCTTTGGGTCAATTTTTAAATTCCTAGACTATGGTTGTATAAGAGACATCAGCAATATGAATACGTATTCCGACCCTCGTACTACACCCTAGCCCATGGCTTTGGGTCACGAGATCTGCAAACGAGACCTTGCACCTGGGAAGTCGAACCAGATACTTCGAAGTGTGGGTATGGGGTTTGAGTTTTAGACCCTAGGCCTAAATCCTAGAACTCAAACCCAAATAGCGCTAAAAGTTGACGGTTTTGGGTGCAGGTGTTGGCAGTTCGGGTTTAAGGTGGCGGGTTTTTCTAGTTCCCGGTTTTTGGATTTAGAATCAGTTGAGAGCCCTTGTAGAATCTATGGGAATGGGTTTTGAGACTAGGGTTTTGGCTTTGCAGGTGTCTGGTCCGGTGCTGCAAACATGCGATGCAAGCGGAAGTAGAACAACATGTGCTTTGTCATAGAAATACATTTACCAGGGATTTAGCCCCCCAAAACCCAAAACCCTAAACCAGAAGACTCAAACTTGCTTTGTAATTTTGGCATCCTGCCGGCGCCTACATCTCCGAAAAGGAAGCCACCTGCATGCAGTACAAACACCCAAAGAGGCAAACAATGATAGAAACCAGAAAGGAAGAATAACAGAAGAAACATGCAAACAAACTTCACCCTGCCCCCAGACACTTTTCGGCGCTCTTGAGAAGAGATACCCTGTACTTAGGAAATAATGAATCATGGTATGACACCCTATAAGGCCGAAAAAAGGGGACCCTAATATAGTACCCGAAATACTAGGATCCTTATTATAAGGACCCCAAAATACGCTACCCCTAATTCTCGGAAACTCTAAACCTCAAACCCTTTATAGAACCCTTACAGATCTCTTTAAGGAACCCTTGTGGATCCCTGTAAAGGTGCCCCCTAGTTTTTGGAAACTCCCACATAGCGGCCTTCTTGATGTTCCAGAAGATCACGCCAATCAGTGCGATGCCGAAGACACCGATCTTGGGAAACCTGAAAAGTTCCACAGGGGGGCAGGGTTTAGGGTTTGGGGTTTTGGTTTGGGGTTTAGGGTTTAGGGTTTAGGGTTTAGGGTTTAGTTGTGGTTTTATGAGGACTTCAAATGTTTTTTTAGGGTGGGCGGGAGTTAGATGGAGTTTCAGGGGGAGGAGAAGTGATAAGTTGAATAGAGGTTTAGAGATTTTTACCGAGGGGCAGAAGAAAGGATTTTGGGCTTCAGGGTTTCGGGCTTCGGGGTAGAAAAGATCTCAAGGTACAGCGGCCTGCATCACTAAAAACAATTTTTAGTGAGGGCTTACCGAGGAACTGCAGGGCTAAGATTTTAACTTACTTTGGCTTCTGTATTAGGACGTCAGGAGTCCTGTTTTCATGCACTGGACCTTACTCCCTGCTGGCATGCACTAAACGTCTAAACTCTAACACCCTCAACCCCAAACCCTGAACCCTAAACGACAACTCGACTCGGGACAAGGATTGAGCAGCTCGTCTAGGAGGGCGGTTTAGAGTTGAGGGTTCAGGGTTTGGGGCGTTTACTTTTGGGGCCTTAAAAATTAGAATAGGGTTTTGGGGCCCCTTCTACGAGATTCATAATGAGTAAGCCCCCAAAAATCGTATAGGTAATGATGAGGGTTTAGGGTTTAGGGTTTAGGGTTTAGGGTATATTACTGTAGGGTTTGGGGCTAAAAAACCCGGGAGTCGAGAACTGAACAAGGCCGCAGCAGGCTTTTGGGGTTTAGGGTTTAAGGGTTTCGGGGTTTAGGGTTTAGGGTTTTAGGGTTTTAGGGCTTTAGGGCTTTAGGGTTTTAGGGTTTTAGGGCTTTAGGGTTTTAGGCTTTAAGGTTTAGGGTTTAGGGTCAACCCTAAGCCCGAACCTCTAAGACCCCAAAGCTCTAAACCCGGCCCAAACCCTCAACACTGCTAACCCATTGACGGGATGAGCCATCAGTGCTTAAAGGCTACGGCTACGGCTGAAAGAGTTTGGGCCGTAGCCGGATTGACCTGGGTTGGAAGAGCTGTGGGGTGATCTGTGGGGTCTCAGGTGGGAGGAGTTTATGGGTTTAGGGAATCTGGTTCGAGAAGTTTCGGGGTTCCGGCGTCAGGATCCAAGCGCTCTGGCTTACGGAGCTTAGAATTTTAAAGGCCCTAAACCGTAAACCTTAAGCTGTAGGGGTTAGAGGCTCTGGATGTCGGGGTTCAGAGCTTAGGGATGTGGTGCTGCAGGTTGGAGGACCTATGGGATGTGACCTCCCCTCAGCCTCAGTCACTAGGTAACCGGTTTAGGGTTTAGCGAAGGCACTGTGAAGTAAGACGAACAACATCAATCACACTGGTACTGGTAATACCAGTTCTACAAATTTGTTGCTGCATTCACAATACTGTAGTAGTATTCCACCTTACCGCTGAAAGCCATGCTAGTGAAAGTAGTGATAAGTAGTGATAGCTATCCGATCATATATTCGAGCAGCATATGCGCAAGCTGTGAGAAACTGATACTTCAGCTGCATAACAATCGCAGACACAAATAATCAGAGCAGTATCATTTACAATAGGGCTGCTTGAAATAATGATACAAGTAGTGAAAAGAGGAGGAGCAGGTGCAGAAACACAAAAAAGATTGCCAATGTCATGGCATGTGGCCAGCTCATGATGCTCGACAGATCCCACCCATTGGAGCTACCACCTGCACCAGTGTGAGTCTGTGGTTCGAGGGTCTTGGCTTGCCTTCTCATGTCTACATACACACTCGCAGTGCATACTTTGGCTCGCTCTCTCTCTCTCTCTCTCCGTCTGCCTGTCTCGTTCTCTCCTTCTCCCTCTCTGTCTCTGTCTCTGTCTCTCTCTCTCTCTCTCCTCTCTCGGTGTCTCCATCGCCTTCTCTATTGCTCGTCCTCCGTATCTCTGCACATTCGAGGGTCATGCCTGACCATGAAGGTTCTTTGGAGGCAATAGACGATATTGGCTATTCGACTTGCATCTTGTATAACTGCATAAGCCAAGCTTGGAGGGCCACACGAGATGTCGTTTCATTCCGGGCATCTACTCTATCCCATATCTTGCATACTGGGCTCTTCAAGTGCATAGGATTTTCCATGACAAGTTACACTGCTTAACAATAGCTACCGTTCCTTGCTCTGCAGAGTGTCTCTATAGAAACGGGCACTGGATTGTCATTTCTTACCATCAGTCCATAATTCTCGCCGACATCTATTCCTAACTGCAGTACACCTTCCTCTGCTCTTGTCTCCTTCAAGTTGTCCTATCCGTGTGAAACCCTGGTATACCCCAAAACCCCAACCCCACACGGCTCACTCCAGCCAGGAGCTGGTGCGCCTCCTTCTGCTTGCGCAGCTTTGGGCGGCGGCGGCGTTCTGGGCGCGATCAAGCTAAAGCAGTATAACCAGGTTTAGGGTTGAGGGTGTAGGGGAGATAGAAAGAGACAGTGTTGCTTACCAAAAATCTGAGGTGTAGCAATAAGACTCAGAGCTAGCGGGTCCCATCCCCTAAGAAACCCCAAAACGCCGAAGGTTTGCACCCGAAACCCTGCATCCCCGAAAGTTTGCAAAGGTCCAAACACCTGTGACCCCAAACTCCTTCAAAACTTGCAGACCCTGTTGCCGTTTTTGAGTCATAGTCACCCCATCGCAACTCGTGCAGTGTTACTTGTAGTATTGGAGCATTGTAAGCATTGTACTATAGTACTGTGGTACTGTAATGCTCGAGCACTCTAGTACTCAAGTGCTCTAGTCTAGTACTATAGTACTACAGTTTTGTCTGAACGTATAAGTGTTACATATAATATAGTACGATGGTACTATAGTAAAAGTAGTACTGTAGCACTAAATTATTATGACGTGTTACATGAATTTTTAAGTGGTGCAGCATGATAGTATATAGTATAGTACAGCATGGTACAGTACAGCACAGAACAGTATCGTACAGTATAGTATAGTATTCCTGGTAAGCCCTTTGAAAAGTCAACCTGGCCTCAGAGTCAAGTCGAAGACCTCGACACCACGCCTCAGCTGCGTGCAGGCCCGTAAACTCTTATCCGTCACAAAAAACTTAGTAAGTAGGTTATAAGTAGGGTTATAAGCACCCTAAATAAATGGAGGAACCCCAAGTATAACCCTACTTACAATCTACTTACTAGGCCTCCAGGGCCTCCAAGTAACCCTAAACCCAGGAGAATGCAAACCCGGAACGGGCCATAGGAAGCAAGGAATAATCTGCCATGGCCTTCAAGGGCCTTTCATGAATCTTAGGGCTGCGGATTTAGGGTTTGTGTGATTTTTGTAAGGGGTCTAGGGGAGAGTTGTAGGGTCCAGGGTTCAGGGCGTGAGGGTTTAGGGCTTTAAGGCATGGCCTCAGCCCTGAGCTTTGTATCTCAGGTACATGGCTTTCCAGACCCCCAAAAGCGAATTTTTGACGGCCCCAAAGCACACAAGAAGAAATTAGGATAGGGAAATCCCCTATAAACCCCCTCATAATGAAGCCCGACCTAATCCTTGAAAGCTCTAACCCCAAACCCTACACCCGAAACCCCCAACCCTGAACCCTAAACCCGAAACGCAAAGCCCCGCACCCGAAACCCTAAACCCCCAAGGCCCTAAAACCCTAAACCTGAAAGGCTGAGGCACATATCTTTGAAGCGGATGGCGATCTGGGACTTGGCCTTGTCACCTCCTCCTGCGTGCCGCTGCGGATTAGGGCGGAATCGAGGTTCAGGCTTTAGGGGTTTTCGGCTTTAGCGTTTGGGGTTTAGGTTTAGGGTTTTGAGTTTAGGGTTTGGGGTTCAGTGTTTAGGCTTAGGGCTTAGGGGTTAGGCTTTAGCGTTTGGGGTTTAGGGTTTTGGGCCTTGGGTTTAGGACTTCGGGTTTGGGGTTCAGGGCATTGAATCTAGGGTTTAGGGCTTTGGGTTTAGGGTTTGGGATTTAGGGTTTGGGATTTAGGGTTTGGGGCGGATGGTTTAGGGTTTTGGGTTTAAGCTTTAGGGATGAGGGTTCAGGGCTCAAGGTTTAGGGCTTACATGCTTCGACTTTGGTTGTCCGGGAAAAGTCTACATTTAAAAGATCAGGGCCTAAGAAGCAATGCTCCGAAATGGTTACTTGGGAAAAGGTAACTTCTAAACCCTCAACCCCTAAACCCTAAAATCCTAAATCCCTAAACCTTGAAATCCGAAATCCGTAAACCCCTAAACCCCAAAACCCTGAAATCCTAAATCCCTAAACCCTAAACCCCTAAATCCCGAAACCCCTAAACCCCTAAACCCTAAAATCCTAAATCCCTAAACCCTAAAATCCTAATCCCTAAAGCCTATGTTCCAGCCGCTGGATACAGGAGCTCGGGCCGTCGGGTAGTGGAGTCTGTGCCCGACGCAACTTGCGCAGAAGAATCTGGGTTTAGGGCTCAGGTTATAGTTTTTTTTTGTTTTTGAACCCTCGTGTCAATTGACCAAAGGCATCCAGACAGCCGTACCGGTTGAGGGACGGGAGCACCCAGGTTATAGGGTTTAGGGTTCAGGGTCTTAGGGTTTAGGGCTTAGGGTCTAGAGAGTTTAGTACACCCAATTCGCTCAACACCCAAACCTCAAACCCTGATTTATAAAAGGGGCCTTAATAATTAGAATAGGATTTTGGGGGCCCATTATACTACAATTCTAACAAGGATCTCCCAAAATAGTTTTGCTAGTTACTAGTTGTTTAGGCCGCCCCTACATCAAATCCCTCCATGAGGGAAACATCGAAGGTTCAGCACCGCTCCTCCCTGCGCACCGGCGCCGGCCGTCGGCTGGCCCAGCAGGGCTAAGTTCTCCGGCTGCTTGGGCTTGAAGGAGGCCTGAGGGTTCCGGAAGTTTAGGGCCCACGGTTTAGGGTTTAGGGTTTAGGGTTTAGGGAATTAAGGTGTTTAAAAGTTTGGGGCTTACCCATAGGCCCCATAGTAGTTCCTTTTGGGGATTACCTTATAGGATTCTAAATATGAACCCCAAAGAGGAACTGCTATGGGCCTATGGGTAGGGGAGGAATGAATCTCAACGGGTCCTAAGTACCTAATTACATAGTACAAGGTAGGGTTTCTATGGTAGGAAACCACGAGTTGCTTGGGCACCCACGCAAAAAATGCGAAAGCAGTGACTCCTAAAGCCCCAAACCCGAACCAACCTCCGCCCTGTCAACAAAAAGACGCAGATGGATGGAAGGAAGGAAGAAAGGCAGGATGGATGGATTGATAGACAGACGGGATGATAGACCGATAGATAGCCGGACAGCAGACAGAGAGACAGACCGACCGACCGACAGACCGACCGCCCGGCAGGCACGCAGGCAGGCAGGCCGGCAGGCTGGCAGGAAGGCAGGCAGAGATAGAGAGATAGAGAGATAGATTGATTGATTGATTCATTCCTTCACATGTGTATGTGTGTATATATCTTTATGTTTGCTTATTTAGAAATATACATATACATATATACATATACAGATACATACGTACATACAAACATACAAACATACATGCATACATACATACATACATAAACACAAACATACAACAAGAAACTACCTAGGCAAACACATACATACAACACCGAACTGGCTGCCTAGGTAGCCCAAGAGGGACCTGAAGGGTGATGGCTCGCGACGGCGCCGAGCCGTAGCCGTTTTCCATGGCGGCCTGGGTCTCTTGGGGCTTTAGAGAAATTTCGGGGACTCAAGGTGTCTAGTGACTCTAATGGGTTCTGGGGTTCAGGCTTTGGGGTTTTTGGGCCGTTCAGGACTTCGGGGGGTTTTGTCAGGATCACAAGGCGTTTAGGGCTTCAGGGCTTCAGGCTGGAACGGTATGTATGTAATTCGGAACCCCATCGACAGCCTGGGTTAGTATCTTCCGCATGACGAACCATTTTAGCAAAATTATGTGGGAGGCTGCTTTCGGGAAAACTGTGGACACGAGTCCCTACCCAACATGTCTAGGACTTCTTACATCACTACTTGCATTGACTTATTACAAGTCAGCAGAACTCAGCATACAAGTCAGCAGAACTCAGCATACATCAGGCAAATTCTGTTGCTATGATACCAATACCGGTGATAAGTTGATAGGGTTTGCGTGGGCTTTCATGCGAGGACTTACACTAGCTGTTTTGCACATATTGGAACTGGTGGTCTGGGGGGGAAGCTGCAACCCACCCAAGCCCTCAAACAGCCTTTTGGCTCATCTTCCGTGCCCTAAACCCCAAACCCTAAACCCTAAATCCTAAACCCTAAACCCTAAATCCTAAACCCTAAACCCTAAATCCTAAACCCTAAACCCTAAACCCTATCTTCCGTAGTTTGTGACTTGCAAAATGGCGGCGAGCTTTGCCGAGAGTCGCTCGTAAATCCTGCCACCTTCAGGGCCTCATTTGGGAGTTTCCGAAAATAGGGGACCCTAACATAGTACCCTAAATAGTAGGATCCTTATGATAAGCATCCCCAAACATAAGGTACCCTAGTTTTTGGAAACTCCCGTTTGGGTAGTTGTCTAACTTAGGCCCGTTTTTGTGAACCCACAAGGAGGCGGCAACCTTGTAAACGACCCCGGAAAGGGACCCTAATTAGGATAACTACCCATATGCACGGAGCTGCCGTAGGGGTTGCCTTCTTCAGAGCGCTCCAGGAAAGACGAAACTCTTTGGGCTGCCCTAGTTCGGGTGTAGGGTTTAGTGTTCAGGATGTTCAGGGTTAAGTGTTCAGGGTTTAGGCTTTAGAGCTTAGGGTTAAAATTTTGTTCAAGGTTTCAAAAAGGGCTGTCCCGGCGTGTCGTTCGCAGTCGCTGGTGCATCCTTGTGCTGCCTTTGGCGTGTACAGGTCGTGTGGGTGGTCCGACTTGCCGAACATCCCATGGGCCGGCGGTGTGGGTGTTGAGGTTTTGAAAAACCTTCTCGCATAAATCTGCATGCTGTAGGTGGACCGGCTCCCTCGCGAGATGCATGGGCGCTGCCAAGCTTCGCTTTGAAGAACACTGCAAGCTGAGAAGCAAGCATCTGGTATTGCACGCAGCTGCCGCTCCTAGTCTCGGGCTGTTTGCCTCGTAGCCACGGCAGCCGATGACAGGCTGGACACCCAAAGTAAACCCTCACCCCTTAACCCCTAAACCTAAACCCTACACCCAAGAACCCAAGACACGCAGCCTGCGTCCAGCACGACTTCCTTCGGATTCCCCCTTAAAGGTACTATGCGGTTCTAGCATAGGGCTCCCTTAAAGGGTACTATGTGGTTCTAGAATAGGGCTCCCTTTATGGGGCAGAAAGTGCTGTGTGCTCCTACTTGCGTCTGGACACTGCAAAAAAGCAACACTGGTCCGACTGGTCCCATGCGAGCTTTTCCAGAGCCATTGCTGCCCATCCTGGAGCCTACGAAGGGTTCAAGCTGACCTGGCCCTGGCTGTAAGAAGGCCTGTGCAGAAGACATAAAGTATCAACCCTTAACTCAACCCTCAAACCCCTGCAGAAAAAGGCACGACAAGTTGCCCCAAACCCTATAAACCCCACATCCTGAACCCCGAATCCTGTGCGCACCAAGGTCGGCACCACATTGAAGAAGAAGATCTCCCTGACATATTCGTCCTGGAGATTCTTCGAGTACTTAGAGTTGGGTTGTGGTGGCATTAAACTACATCTATACTGAGTAACAATAAGGGTCTGAAGTACAAGCTATCAATCTGCGGGGAAGGATAAGTTTAAGGCCTACGACTTTTGTTGTTTGGGTTTGCATGGGATGCGTGGGATGCAATTGGGGCCGAGATTAGCTTCAGAGATGTAGGGGTTAACTTATGTAGAGCCAGCAGAGTTGAGGATTCCGTGGCCCGACAACCGCACTTTTGGCCGTGGTCGTGTGGCACGAGCACGAGCACAACCGGTACAAGCGAAACAACAAACGTCAGCTGTCACGCCCTGTGCTGCTCAGTCTTGTTTACATGGCACCCGTTGACGGATGACCATTGGCATGGTCATGTCATGGCACTGGTGGCGGTAACGATGATGACGATAACGATGATGACGACGAGGATGACGATGACGATGATCGTGGCGACGAAGACGAAACGACGCCGACGCCACCACGGCGACGACGACGAGGACGAGGACAAGGAGGATGAGGATAAGGATGACGATGATGATGATGATGATGGTGGTGGTGGTGGTGGTGATGATGGTAATGGTTCAAAGCCTCGAGTGAAAGCACATAAGACGTTTTGGACTTCATGTAAACCCTAAACCCTAAACCCTAAAAGCGGCTTCAAGGTCTGGAGGTTGGTCGCATTGTTGTTTTTGAAGCGTGGAGGATGGTTGCAAGTCCTTCTTCTCCATGTCATCCGGCGGGGTCGGTAAGGCCATAACGTGACCTGCGTGGCCCTAAACCCTAAACCTTAAACCCAAAGGCGACAGTGCAGTTTCACATCAGGCGTAGAACCAACTCCAGGCAAGCAGAATGGAAAAAGGAGGACTGTAGTCCAAGCACATCATGTATAGGAGCCTTATTACTTAGAATAAGGTTTCTGGGGTTCCTTATTATAATTATGGTATAGTTATATCCCAAACCCTATTCTAATTATTAAGGCCCCCACACTACGCACATCGCAAGCTAGAACCGCAAAAGTCCGAAATGCCCGCTGTGAAAGCTTGGAGACACATCTTCTTTCCGCAAAACGCAAAACACAACACCCAAACAAGCAAGGAAACGGGCTTGCGGAAACCTTATGTGTTCTTTTCACAACCGTTATGCTCACCGTCGTTACTACTACGAATATAATAAGATTAGATAATGGTTGCGAGCATTCTGACATGTCAGTCTGCCCGTCTGTCCGTGGGCCTGTCCGGTCCGTATCTGCATGTGCCTGTGCGCGTATGCGCATACACATGTGGATGTGCATATGCAGTCTGTATGTGTATACATACATATATATATATGCATGCATGTATGTATATATGATAAAAGAAACGTATATTCCTTGTGCATGTGTATTAACAGATGTAAAGGTGTACACACACACAGGGACATATTGATCTTGCCCAGTGAAGTTTCAAGCACCCTTGGTCTCCAAACCCTCAAACGCCAAAAACCAAAGCCGTTTAACCCTAAACTCAAAAGACCTCAAACGGTAAAGCCCGAAGTCCGAAAGACCTAGAGCATACACCCTCAAACCATGCGCTTCCTCGCCTCGGAAGCTGTGGAGTTTAAACGGCAGCACTGAGACGTGCGGAAACTTCAGCGCCAGGTCGCATGCCTTGCCCGCTGACCGGGTAGGGTAAGGGTTTCTCAAACCTTCATCAAGGAGAGCGGATCACAGGGCTCTGGCCTCGGATCCCAAGGTCTGAAAGTATACTGAGCAACAAGGTTTAGGGTTTAGGGTTTAGGCCTTCTTCTGAAAGGCACCTCTTTCTCATGCGGGGAGTGGGAATCAGGGTCTTGGCTTCGGTTTTGCCTTGTCGATAGCTCTGCAAGCGTTTCCTCACAGTAAGCGGAAGCGACCCAAAAATGATGGATGTACTAAGTAGGATATCTGTCCTGCAATTACTAACTGCAATTGACTAAGCTTTGGCTTCTCAGGGTAAGGCGTCTAAAACAATATTCTTCAGGTTCTGAAAACAAACAAAAAAAGCAAGACCACTCTGCGACATCTTGGAAGTATGCCCTGCCCTTCTGCAGCTCCAGACTCCCGATCCCCCAAGCCCAAAACAGAAAGTATACAACCCGTAGAAATAAACCTATAAAGCCTTCTTTAACACCCGAAAAAGAATCCAACACCCTTCAACCCCATTTCAAACCCTGAAAGACCCAGACACCCAAACGGAATCCAGAACACAAGCAAACGGGGCCTTGCTCTTGCCCCGGGTGGTAGCGTACACGAGCACATCCCCATCCTTGCCATGGCAAAGGAATAGGCGCCGGCATTGCGTTCAGGATTTAGGGCTAAGAGCGAAAGGGAGAGAGAAGGGCACATGCAGAGATAGGAACATGTTGCGTCCAGGTGTACGTGCACCTGTTCGTCTATGTCCAGATCCTTCGGGTTGAGTTAGGGCTTAGGGTTTAAACATCAGGGTTGAGGATGTAGGGTTCAACGGAACTTCGACTGAAAGATGTAGGAACACATACTTGGAGGCCCAGGGGACTTAGTAAGTAGGTTATAAGTAGGGTTATGACTAAGGTAACTCCAGTTAGGGTACTTATAACCCTACTTATAACCTACTTACTAAGTCCCCTGGGCCTTTAAGTAATGCAACCCTAGAAGAACCCTGCCACTCCAGGCCGAGGCCCCTAACCCAAAACAAACTCTCCTAAGAAAAACCCTAAACCCTAAACCCCGAACCCTAATGCCTAAGCCCTAAATCCTAAACCCTAAACCCTAAACACTAAAACCCTAAACCCTAAACCCCAAACCCTAAACCCGAAATGTTTCCTAAGCCTTCATGTCACTGTGCCCCCCATTCCCTACCCCCTAAACCACCATCCTTTAGCGATCCCGTCCTGGCCCAACCCTCGAAGCCCCAAACCTAAACCCCACACAAACCCGTGCCCTGAACTCGGTGTCGATTTCAACTGTCCCCAAAATTATGTATAACTGTGGCTATACATTTAACCGAATTAAACCATAATGAAACTTAAAAATTACCCCCAAACCGATACCTAGCTTAAAACACAACCCTAAAACCCAATACCCAGCCGAGCCACAACTGACAACCCTCAACTCCCCAAAAAACCCTAAACCCTAAACCCTCAACCCTAAACCCTAAAGAAATGGGGCCAGCAAGGTAGATCCGAGATGGGAGTGGTAGACTCCCCTGAACCCTACACCCGAAACCCGAAATTGTGCGGGTTCCATCCTGCAGGGCTAGGAGCACCCGGCCAGTCCTTAGGAGGGTCTTTGGTTCGGTTTTTTGCCGGGGGTTTGGGGCCTTTTTCCACAGCAGAAACTGTAGAGCTCGGACTCTGGTTTGGGTTTAGGGTTTAGGGTTTAGGGGGCTTCGGGCTTACTTCGGGGGCTTGGGCTTTAGGCTCGGGCTTGAGGTTTCGGGTTAAGTGGTTTGGGTATGAGGTCTGGATCCTGGTAGCGACTTGACGGGGTCTTCTAAAACGTGCTGCTACGGATTCGGGCTCCTCGGGGTCTCAACTTAGAGTTCCGACTTTTAAGGTGTCGGGGGCAGGGTTGAAGAGTTCAGGGTTCAATAGGTTTTAGAGGTTTAGGGTTTAGGGGGATTAGTAAACCCTCCGGGGTTCCTGTTCAGATCCTGATAAAGGGAAGGGCGCTTGTGAATCAGGGGTCTACATTGAGGGAGCTTCTCAGCATGGTCAGACGGCCATCTCAGGATCAGTATCATGAGCCCAGTGCGTAGTGCAGACATGGCCCCTGAAACATACCTGCTGTTGACTATCCACTCGTTCCTCCTTAAAGGCACAACGGCTAGTGCCTGGTCAAGCACCACTACCAAAGTAGCACGAGTACTCATACTGCAGTACTTATTGCCGCTGCCACCCTTCCGACTATTGAAACAGCTTCCTTCTAGCCACACAGCGAACCTCTTAGAGGAACCCGTAAAAGAAACCACATAGGAACCTAAACCCTAAACCCCTAAACCCTGAAACCCCTAAACTCCTAAACCCTAAACCCCCAAACCTCCAAACCCTAAACCCTAAACCCCTAAACCCCTAAACCCCCAAACCCTAAACCCCTAAACCCCTAAACCCCTCAACCCCTATAAACCCTAAACCCCCATTTGAGGAACCAAGAGCCGGGCGAGTATCCCGGCTCCATGGCCAGATCGACGAGCGGCGAGTTCCAGCCGGTGCAAGGCGCGTACCTCCAAACTGAGCAGCTTCTTGGGGCTAAAAAGGGCTTTTTGGGGATGTTAGGGCTAAACAGGGTTTATGGGGCTTTTCTATTTTTCAGAGATTGATAGTGCTTTTTTGTAGGGTTTCGAAAGTTTTATGGCTCATATGGCTTCGGGGTTTTTGTGGCTTTTAGGGTTGAGGGTTTAGGGATCTAGGGGTGTAAGTTCTATAGGGTTGTTGGTTTATAGGGGGTTTAAGGCTGAGAATTTAAGGCTTTAAGGGTTTAGGGGTTTTCCGGGTCTAGGGTTTCGGCCCTTTAGGTATCAGGGCTGAGGGGCAAGCAGAGGCTATGCCCAAATTCGTAGAGCCTGGGTGGAAAGCCGCAGATATTGGCAGGGAGGCTTGAAGTTCGAAGCCCGTGTGTCTAAGACGTAAACCCCAAAAACCAAACCTCCTAAACCCGTGTAGAAACCTATAGGTCTCCCAAAGACGGGAACGGATGCTTCGAGTGGCGCACTGTAGGTCGACCTGGCTTGGAGAGAAAAAGCCGAAAGCGTGGGAGCTGTAGAACAGCACTTGCTGCTGGCCCTGCACAGGGGGTTTAGGGTTTGGGGTCTGTAAGGGGTTTACGGGGTTTACCAACCCGAAGCTCCGAAACCGAACCTCAAACTCGACAACAGCCCTGGGCCCTGCATGCTAACCCCAATACCCGAACCCGAACCACTAACTCCAGGCCCCCTACCGCCCTTCATTTTACAAGACCTACGTTTTCCGGGTTCCTTAGTATGGTGGCGGAGGGTTTTTTTTCGCAAGTCTGGCCCGCCCCGGTTTGCTTTCCTAAGTCTGGCTCGCTCGTTTCGGCTGCAAACACAGCCAACTGATTTGTAGGGTCTTGTTTTGCTTGTTTTGCATCAAGCTATTGGGGAATTACCATTTGCAGGGTCTTGTTTTGCTCGTGTTTTGCATCAAGCTATTGGGGAAATACCATTTGCAGGGTCTTGCTTTGCAAGCTTACGGCTTGCGGGCCATCTTGCCTTCGAGACTCGAGATCTAGCGTGTACGGTCTGGGGATGCGCGTTGACACAACGCCACCCTTCGAATAACTTCGTACTTACTTGGCTGCAACTTCGAAACCCGAATCCGGGTGACAAGAACTCGAAATCTTCCAGTAGCTGGCTTTACTTGGACTGGACAGAATAAAGACGGGAAGATGCACTATGTTAGAACGTGCTGTCTTCAATGCTACCTTCCTTTCCGTTCTTGTTTCTTTTTCATTTAGTGTTTGCTTCTTTGCTTTCTTGCTGTCTTGCTTTCTTTTGTGCGTCCTTGCTTGCCCTTTTTCTTGTCTCATTTTTCTTCTGCTTTCCTTTCTTCTGGATGTGTTCTTCCTTTTTTTCTTTTTGTGTGCTTTCTTTCGCTTTTTCTTGTTGTGGCAGCAAGTTGGACAGCCGTCGCACCGAAGAAGCACGGGAGCCAGAAGCTAGAGGACCAGAGGAGCGCAGGCTTTTGCGCTCAGCCAACAAGCCAAACCGAGCCGAGCCAAGCCAAGCCAAGCCACAGCAACACCGAGCCGACGCCAGCCAAGCCAAGCCAAACCCAAGCCAAGCCAAAGCCAGAGCCAGAGCCAGAGCCAGAGCCAAAGCCAGAGCCAAGCCAAGCCAAACCGAGCCAAGGCAGGCCGCCCCTAGCCAAGCCAAGCCAAAGCCAAGCCGCACCGAAGAAAAAACATCGCAGAGTTAAGCGCGCAAGTCCTAGGCGTGCCAAAAACTTATCGCTTCAACGCATCTATCAGGGTTCTATGAAGGCTCGAAAAGGAGTCTGCTCGGGACTGTTGCAGCGCACAGCACTTACGGCTTCGAACTTGGTGCTGTTGAGATTGGGGTTTAAGCGGTGCCGCGACTACCATAGATCATAAGTCAAAGTCATCAAAGCTACGCGCCCTTGCAGGGTTCAGGGTTTAGGGGTCATCATGGCATATCATGACACCACCACAACCGTCGTAATCTCAGCAACGATCTTTGCAGGTTTGTTTCTGATCTTGTGGAAAAATAGAAGGTTACGCACTGTATGACCACAAACGCCGCAGGGAGATCTGTGCTCATGCCTGACACCTACAGCTACTGCTGCCGACTACCACTACAGCTGCTGCTACTACCACTACAATTACTACAGTACAACTCTGACGACCACGACCACCACCACCACCACCCCAAACGTAACCCGAGCGCGACGCCTGCACCGCACCATTGAGCAAAGCACAAGCAAAACAAGACCGTGCACATTGTAGTTTTTTAACAGCTTGATGCAAAACACAAGCAAAGGGGACCAGGGGACCAGGGACCGGGGGACCAGGGGATCAGGAGACCAGGGGACCAGGAGACCAGGGGACCAGGGGCCAGGGGACCAGGTGGCCAGACCTACCAAGGCCCCCCAAACCGGGCCAGACTTTGGAAAACAAAAACCCGGGACCCTCTCATGGTGGCGGTCTTCGAAAAAATTCTTTGAAGCGGTAGGTTTTTAGAGGTTCAAGTAACCCTGGCACCTAACTCCGAGACCCTAAGCACAAAGACGGGCTCCTAAGCAGTAGCCCAGATTCTAAACCCTAAACCCCAAAGGCCCTGAACCTCAAAAGCACAAAGCCATGCAACCCTAATGTAGGGGCCTCAATAATTAGAATAGGGTTTTGGGGCCCATTATACTCTAATTATAATAAGGAACCCCCAAAATGGTATTGGTAATTATTTAGGCCCCTATATTAAGTAGCCCTTATAGTAACCCTTATAGACCCCTTTAGAAGGAACCCTAAGGAATAGTAAAGGCAACTATGTAGGCCCCTATATTACCCCCGTTTGGTAGGCCTGCCCTCGCACGAGGCCCTTGACACCACCCGGATCTTCGGTGACGCGAACGCGGCCGCGCATGGTGCCTGCGGACTGTCACTCACGGTGCCGGGTTTGGGGGGCTGTGTTTGTCGACTTCTTCAGTAGGACAAACCAGTCGGAGCTCCGGGGGACGAGATAGGAAGTTTCGGGTGTAGGGTATAGGATTTAGGATTAGGTTCAGGATTCATGGTTTAGGTTTTTTGACATTAAAGGCTTTAGGGCTTAGCGCTTACAGATTTCCAAGCCAAACGAAAAAGCCCCTAGCACCACGGCCTCACACAGCAACAGAACTTTAACAACCACAGTTGTTCAGGGTTTAGGGTCCCGGGCTCCAGACAACCCCCAAATCCCAAACCTGAAGACCTAAACCCACGAAGAACCCAAACTGCTGAAATGGACCTGTGGCCAAAGACACTTTGGGGCTTAGGGTTCAACGCCTGGGCCCCCGGCCATTCCGGAAGAAGACAGACAGTCCACCCAAGGAATCTCCAGCCACAAAGAAAGTCTGAGAGCCCCGCCTCAGTCTCATTCGCAGTTTGGTGTCTGGTGAAACTTCCGGGGTGGGATGTCCTATGCTTTACCTTAAGGGCATCGGGATAACGATGTTCCAACTTTCTGGCTTCTACTGTAAACATTTGAGGGTTTAGCTTCAAGGCTGAAGCTCTGGATACTTCGAGACGTTCAGACTTTGAGGCGTTTTGTCACTTCGCTTGAACTATCGGGCTGCTACTTTGGACATATGGGGCGGAGGGGCTCAAACCGCAGTTTATGCTGAAACCTCAGGTCAAAGAGCTAGAGCGAGGCCGGAAAACGTGGGTCAGGGAGGGGGGTTTAGGGTTTGGGGTTTGGGGGTTTGGGGGTTTGGGGGTTTGGGGTTTAGGGTTTAGGGTTAAGGGGTTTAGGTAGGCGCCACCTCGTCAAAATCCTCTCCGCTCATGCCCGCGAGAGGTTCGGGGCTCGCAGCATCAGAAAGTCATCGGTTGAAAAGGCCAATAAGGAGCACTGATGGACAAAGACACTGGTTTAGAAAACAATCAGACAAGCCCGGAAACCTTGAAACATGAGACACCGAGAACGCTACAAGTCGAATCCGTACCAAACCCTCAAACCGGACAAAAAAGCTCCCGAAGTCTCCCAACCCTAAATCCGCTATCACACTGAACTCTAGACCCGAAACCCTGAACCCTGAAAAGAGAGATTCCAAGCTTCAATGACCCTGGAGGACATTGCCGGTGCAGACCAGGCACTCGATTGGGAGGACGACGGTTAGCTTCCGGGCCTGCGCAGTCTGTAGGCATGAGGAGGGCTCACAGTCTGTTTCCCGAAGCAGTGACGAGCAAGCTCAGACTCGAGTTGATGTGATCAGGGAAGACAAGTTTGCTGGCGGCTCTAGGGCAGCAGATCGTAGCAGAAGGAGCAGGAGCAGGAACAGTAGCAGTAGGAGCAGAAGCAGGAGCAGGAGCAGGAGCAGGAGTAGTAGTAGTCGTAGTAGTAGTAGTAGTAGTAGTAGTAGTAGTAGTAGTAGTAGTTAGTAGTTAGTAGTAAGCAGTTGCAAGAGAGATGGTGAGGATGGGCTTGTTCCGTCTCTGTTACAAGTCTTACCATCTTAATCGCATAAACCCTAAAATACCCTAGAACACCTAAATACTCCAAAAACTCAACAAACCCCCAACCCCTCAAAACACCTAACACCCTACAAGCACCAAAACCTTCAGCCCCCAAAATCCTTGAAACATCGCTAAAAAAACGTTTCAAACCCCGAATCCTATGCTATAGTCATCACTAGTAACAGCCAGCACCATCTGCCTCCTCCAGCGCCCCTGGCGACAGCGTGAAGCTCGAGGCCAGACCTTTAATTAGACTTCAGGCTTAGCATAGGACTTAGAGTTTAGGGTTAGGGTTTAGGGTCTAGGGTTCAGAGTTTAGGGTTTATGGTTTTGGGTTTTGGGTTTAGGGTAATATTCTGAGGGGCTGGCTATTGTGTGCCAAAAATAATCTTCAAACTTACAGTAGGGCTATACAAGCCCAAAAGGTTAAAGGTTACCCACTCATCCGCCAAGCTTTGCAGTGTGTATTCTTAGCATGTTATAGTATGGCTTTAACACGCTATAGCATTACGTGTAGTATTTTGTGGCATTACATGTAGTACGTATGGTACGGTAGTGAAACATCCTGTACTCATTCAGATAGACGGATAGATAGGCAGATAGATAGGCAGGTAGATAGACAGGTACATAGATAAACAGATAGACAGATGGATAGATAGATAGATGGATGTGTGTGTGTGTATGTATCTATATACATATATACATAGACACATATGCATGTATATGTATATACACATAAACTTGTATATGTATATGTATATGTATACGTATACGTATACGTCTACGTCTACGTCTACGTCTACGTCTACGTCTATGCATATGCGTATGCGTATGCGTATGCGTATGCGTGTATGCGTATGTGTGTATGTGTGTATGTATATGTATATGTATATGTATATGTATATGTATATGTATATGTATATGTATATGTGTATGTATACATACATACATACATACATACATACATACGCTGCATTGTGGTACCCATAATCGTATTCCATAGTACATGACCTTTCATCGTAGATTCTAGCACAGTATACCATGTTTTCACATACTATAGTATTTTGCATAATGAATTCGGGTTTTTGGCTTCAGTGTTTCTAAGAAAATCGAGCAATTTCTCTGGGCGCTTGATGATAGCAAGGACGGTTGAACATAACGAGCAGAAGCTTAGGGGGGGTGTATGAACTTCGGCTTGGATACGACTCCGAAGCCGTAAGACACAGCTCTGCCACGGAGCTTGTCGTTAGATGGAAGTCAGCCAAGAGCTGCAAAAGCAAAGGCTGCTCTTCGGCTCGTCTTTTGCAACACTCCGTCTCTTCTTCTTGTGCAATATGGGTGCCTTAAACCTTAGAACAGAGGAATTGGGGCTTGCCAACCTGAACTCAAAAAAAATCTTAGGACGCAGCTGGCTGTGACATTGAGAGTTCTAGCCTCCTGTGTCGCAGTTTCGGGCGTCGTGTCGGGGTCCACAGGTTTCGTGTTGACAATGCAGGATTCAGGCAGGGAGTTGAAGCGTGAATGACATGTATGTAGACTTGCTTGCCTTCCATACTTGCTACACCCTTGCTCCCGCAAGCACTGCATGAGATGAAGGAGCAGGAACTGCAAGGATCAGGGAGCACCAAGGACGCCCAAACCATAACAACCCCAAACCCCAACCCCGTATGCATGAAGCTATCAGTCAGTTGCAGCGTAAGCCCTGATGCAAAGCCGTCGTGAGCGAAGTCTGGCACTCAATGCCCGAACATTCCAGGATCCCATAACCCGAAGACAGGCAATAACGATTCTAGCGCAGCCATGAGGTGCAAGACTAGTGGTAACAGCTATGTATCTTTGGAGGCAATGCCAGCACTACTGAAAGTGCGGGCACGAATCTGATGCACAGCAACAGAACAGTCAGACTGTGAACCGCCGACATAACACGTCCAACATGCTCGTTCGGTTCAAAGTTCTACATGTACGACCACTTAATACGATTAATATCCGTTGTGCGAGCAACACTAGTGTCTTCAACATAATCACTGCAGCAAGAAGTGTCTTCGAGATGATGCATATTCCCAAAACACTCCCGAAGCGCCATTTCTAACTGCTGCTGACGGTGCTGACTCCTCTTCTTCCTGTTTATCTTGCAGCTCAATATACTCCGTTCTACTGACAAATTTTCCACAAGCTGAAATACACTACCAGTCGCACGATGCCCGGCACAAAGCCCCGAAGCTCAAAAGCCGCAAGGTTTCGAAAAAGTCACAAAATCCTTCTTGAACCTTCGTCTAATTACTGCGCCGGGCCGATAGTTCGACCCACTAGCTTGAACATGCTACAACACATAGCCCTCCACCCTCTTCCCCATAGACTCCTAACACAAGTCAGGGTTGGGGCCTCCTCCGGAACTAAAAAGTATTATAGTTTTAAAACGGAGTAGAAATTACTCCGCTAGCCTGCGTAGGGTAAATGACACTTCGAGGTACTCCGCTACTCCGCAAGAGCCTTTATGTAAGATGATAGACGACTGGGTCGAAACCTTCGGCCCGGTGATGTATAGAACCCACATAGAATCCTTGTAGAACCTTTATGATTTTTCCAACCCTTTATAGAACTCTGAAACAATCCTCAAAGCTCCAAGAATCACTCCGGGCTCCTTGGGATCTTTCCCCTTCGCCTTGGGCTCCTCCTCTGCCTCGTCTTTGTCCTTCCTTTTTGCAGGGTCGCTTGGGAGGGTTTAGGGTTCAGGGTTTTCCTTTTTTGTAGGGTCGTTTGGGAGGTTGGGGCTCTGAGTTTGGGGTTTAGGGTTTAGGGGTTTTGGGTTCATGAATCGGGGTATAGGGCTTTCAGTTTGGGGTTTGGGGTTTAGGGTTTATGATTCGGGGTTTAGGGCTTTGAGTTTGGGGTTTGGGGTTTAGGGTTTGGGGTTTAGGGTTTGCCGTAGAGTGGCGCACAGTGTAGTTTCGACTGCGTCGTCATATGACGATTGGCCGTTGGAGCCTGATTGTGGATGGCTCTTTCTTTTAACACCACCCCACGCCATCTAAGGCGACCAAATTGCCAGGGGCTCGACCTTGGGACCGAGGAGAACGTGTTCCGGGTACGACGTGGGTGCGGACGTGGGTGCTACCGTACCCATGGCTGTGGAGAGGCGGGCTGGATCGTTCTGCGCCATCGAGGTCCAGGGGCTTAAGCCGCCCACCCACGGAGGTGGGCGGCCTAGGCCTTGAGCTTAGGATTTAGGGTTTAGGGTTTAGGGTTGTTGCTTTGGCGCTTAGGGTTGAGGGTCTAGGGCTGTAAGGGTGCAAGGTTCGACGGGTTTAGGATTTCAGGAAGATTTAGAGTTGATGGATGTTTGATGGATGTTGATGGTATTGTAGGGTGTAAGTGTATGCATTGCCAAACTGCTTGGAGCTGCAGGGGCTTCACAGCTTTGGACTTTTGCCCCGGATAGGATCTGAGCGATCAAAATAGGAACACCCTGGCTTGGCACCTGGGATTCTTCTATATAATGGTAACCCTAAACCCTAAACCGTAATAATGGAGGATTCGGGGCTTGGAGTTTAATGGTGGCTTGAGGGAAACCTGTGCTGTCCGAGTCAGCTCGGATGAGTATACCCTGCTCGCTTTCACGATGCTGAAATTTGTAATCTGGTTTTTTAAGGTATAGGGCACTTCCTTTGCTCTCTGCACTTCCTGGTTACAACTGTACAACTACAAATGTGAACTTGTAACTGCGACTTCGGCTTACACACATGCCTAACTTTCAATACATGGATTGTTGCACAGATACCCCGCAAGTTGTGACAGGAATGACATGACTGAAAATCAAAGTTCGCATCAAAGAAGCTAACCCTCCAGCCCACACCCTGTTCCCTTATTCTCTGAACCAGCGGCGCTTTCCTCTAAGCGCCTTAAGCCGAAACCATGAACCTATGAAGCCTTGTAGCAGTATTTACGCTCAGGGCCGCACCCACCCTCGGCTTTCTGCTTCTTGGCGACGATCTGCGGCACAGCACAAGTTTGTGGGTTAGGATTCACGGTTTTAGGGTAGAGTTCTAGATTCTAGACCCGTAAAACCCTAAACCCTAAACCCTAGGTGTTGGGCTTGAGGTCGGAGGGCTGCGGGCTTTGGGGCCTCGAGCTTCACATGCTGGCCCGCGGTGGGGCGAGCCTTGATGTTGTGCACCCTGATGTTGCCATCATCATCCACGGTGACGATGAAATGGTTCTCCTGCCAGGGTTCTCTGCAAAGCCCCGAAACCGAATACTCTAAACCTTATAAGCCTTGAGCACGAAGGCATGAACCAGAGCATGAAAACATGGTCGCTGTATGTGTATCAGGACGTTTGTGTTCAGGTTTCGGTATGCAAAGGTTCCAGTGCCGGAGCCTCAGAGTTGAGGGCTCGGTGCAGCCTCTGAGCCTGCACCCTGAACTTGTCCCGGGTTTACGGCCAAACTCTTACGATAGAGTTTGCGGCGCGAGAAATGCCTTACCCTTGATGTGCAGAGTATACTTCTGACTATGCAAAGTGTCGTCTTATCATATGCAGTATACTCCTGAGTTAAGGGGTGGGCTCTCTGTCTTCGGAATTTCGAACCATGGGCCGGGTCGGTCACGCCCCGTTTCGGGTTTAGGGGTTTAGGGTTGAGGATGGTTTATTGTTTAGGGTTGAAGACTTCAGTGAAAACCCAATCAGACATTTTCTCACTCCTAAAACCTAAGCCTCTACTGTAAACTCTCAACCCTAGACCGGAACCCCTGCATGCTGGGTCAAAACCGTGATTCAATTTTGGCGTAGGCTCCTCCGATGTTTCATCCTAAGGCCGAAGGGTCCAATTGCATAACAAGCAAGCCCAAAAAACCTCCTGCAGCTAGTACACTATGGCACTTGCGACAACCCACCCTATGAGGTGGTCAGTAATCAAATGGGTGTAGGGCTTAGGGTATAGGGCCGTATAGGGTATCCGCATTATCCGACCCGAGTTCCAAGTACCTGCTTACTGGGTCTTATGGACCCTTGGGGGGAAAGGCCCCTTCTCACATTCTATGAGAGGTTTGTCAGGCTTTGCAGGGTTTTGCATATGCTCTGGGATTGCGGCGTCAGGCGCAGAGTCAACTGTTTAGTCTGCAGGGTTTAGGATTAGGAGCGAGGGTCCGGATTGCTAGTTGAGGCTTTCAGATTTCCTGTTTCAGAGAGTTTTGCGAATCCTCGAACTACGAAGCTGCTTCGTGCTTTCTCGATCATGAAATGGGGAGTTTCAGCAAGTTCGACTCGCAAGCTTGGACTTAACCCTAAACCCTAAGCCGTATGTCGAAGACCTGACAGAAGCTGCTGTGTAATCAGGGAACTCAACACTCTGTAATGTCGGGGCCTGAATAATCAGAATAGCGTTCGGGTTTTTTCATAAGTATGTTAAGGACAATAAGGGTATGTTTGTATTGCTTGTCCCGACCCCGACCCTAAACCAGAACTCGACCGAGTGTCTCTTTCTGCAAGTCCTGGGTCGGAGACATCTCGAGCTGCACGATACTTCGTCCGGCGCCGTGCCTGTCTCATGCCGAGAAGCAGATGTGCACGGTTTAGTTTCGAGCTTAAGGCCTAGAGGGTTGGGGCTTTAGGGTTTTGTAAAGACTGAAGCCCTGCAATGCATGCATGCAACGTGGTCTTCTTCGCTAGCCGGACACAAAACAAGACACGCCCTCTCCCTCCAACTACACGGTGGGCACAAGCGCTGGCACGAATGCGCGCCAGGCACTGCTGTAGTGGCGTCTCCGCCCACCCTCTTCCCTCTCCTCTTCCCCTCCCTTCCTCCTTCTCTCCATCCCTCCCTGGCCTCCCTGGCCTCCATCGCTCCCTGGCCTCCTTTCTCCCTTCCGCTCGCATCCTTTGCCTCTCTCCGCCGCGCGTCTTGTCTTCGACCCTTTCTCTGTTCTCCCTGTTCTCTCTTCCTCTCTTCCTCTCTGTTCTCTCTCGTTCTCTCCTTTTCCCTTCTCTCTTTCTCTTTTGTTGTCTCTGTCCATCTCTCTCTCCCTCTCGCTCTCTCGCTCTCTTTTTGCACAGCAAAACATACATGTACGTATAATTTTGGCGACAACAGTCCTTTCTGATTATACACATAGATGGAAAAATTTCGCTCTCCCTCTGTCTCTTCCTCCCGCGTGCTCGTTCGCACCTCCGAGGTTGCATGACAACGACGATAGTATCACCAAACTAAACTCTCTCGTAGCACAAACCCCTAAAGCCAAAACGCCCCTCGAAAGAGTCGAAATACCAACCCTACACCCCTAGGCACAAAGCCATACCTCTAACCCGCCACTGCCAAATACATGTCAACCGGAAGCGAGGAGAGGGGACCCCAAATCGAACTTGTCTAGAAGGGGCTCATTCTCCAGCGAATAGATCGACAGTTTGGACCTGGCTGCTTGGGATGTCGGGTTTTGGGCTTAGGCTTTGGCTTCAGGGTTTCAGTTGCGGCTTAGGGTTTAAGGGTAGGGTGTGGGGCTCTAGGGCTCCACGGTTTTGGCCTCAGGGTCGCATCAAGGATCCAGGCCGTCGAAGGTTTGGGGCATCAGCTTTGGGGGTGGCAGGTCTGTTGCGGAGGCTGAGGTGGAGTAGGAGCGGGTGCGGGTACACGGGGGCGGGGACCGGGATTAGCAGCAGGACTAGGGCCAGGACTACGACTGCTCTGACGGATGAGAAGAAGTGTACACACCAAGATCCAAACCACACTGCGAGGTTTCGCTAGAGTTAGTTCGGGACGTCGACGATCAGTCTTGCAAGGGTTAGAGGCTTTGGGTTGAGGGGCTTGGACCGGCTTGGATGCAAAGGGACCACCATGTCATGAACATCTTTCAAGCGGATCCTGCGGAATTGAACGAACATTTCAACCTATCGACGATGCAACGGACCAACCAGCCATTCTGGTCCTGCTCGTCAGCAATGTAGGGGCCCAAATAATGCCCGATACAGCTTGGAGGCTCCTTGCTATGATTCTAGTATAGTACACCCCAAAAACCTATTCGAATTATTAAGGCCCTTATCTTATAGAACCGCCTCTTAAGAAAACCCTATTCTAATTATTAAAGGCCCCTATATTAGCAGCTCGCCCAGAAGGAGACTTTGCTCCAAGGGCCGTGAAACGGTCTGCATCAGTCACAACTTGATTGGTCCAGATGCACATGGTAGAATCGCAAAAGTTGGAAACCCAATATCCTCAATCCTTAAGAGTAATGCATAGGGAATCCCGGCAATATTTGTCCTTATTTGGGTTTCCAACTTTCTGGGGTTCATTATAAGTTCTCCGTAGAGAAACCATGCTTGTCGCATGACTCTAAAACAGAAACTCTAAACCCACAACCCGACTCACAAGCTGGACTTGTGTCCCAATTTGTGCTGAAGTAAGGCACGCTTGAGCTATTGCCCCTGAAGGAAACCAAGAAAGACCCGGTTGCCAGCACATAGCGGCCGTAGCGCATGCAGGCTCTGTTTGAATCGATCACCCCGGATTCCCGCGCCATCAGGGGGCGGGCTGCCCAGCGGACATGGGGCTCTGCGCGTGCATCAGCGCCAGAAGCCTGAGCCTCTTTCATGCAGGACCTGGGCAAAGTTTCCGGCGAGTCCAGATTTGCCGGATTCGTTCGCGGAGATTTCACGGGAGTTTGTGTGATGAGAGCAGGGTTTGAGGTCATAATATAGGGGCCTTAAAAAAATCAGAATAAGGTTTTGGCGCCCGTTATACTATGATTATAATCAGGACCCCCAAAAATAGTGATGGTAATTCTGAAGGCCCCTATATCAAATGACCAGAAGGAAGGCCAAGCATTATTGTAGTCAAAGATATGGGGAGTTTCCGAAAATAGAGGACCCCATTATAATTAATCGGATCCTTATTTGAAGGACCCAGAATAAGGCACCCCGAAGTTTCTCCACACTACCTTCTGGCCTTCAAGGAAAGAGGCTCGCGTTCTGATGCCCTTAGGGGACTTAGTAAGTAGGTTATAAGTAGGGTTATAGTTGCGGGCAACTCAGACTTAGGGTACTTATAACTCTACTTATAACCTACTTACTAAGTCCCCTGGGCCTCTAAGTACACTTGATCTGGATTTAGGCTTCGGGGCTTGTGGACACTGCTGAGTCGTTCTGCATGACGGGTCTTGATGTCGTGCAATTTCATACTGCATTGCGTTTATGACGAAGCAGTACGTGGAGGAGAAGAGCTAACGACATGGGCGAGTGACACGTTTATTGAAACCCTAGACCCAAGTCCAAAGTAGCCCTTGCTATTGAACCTGCTTCCTAAACAGCCAACATTGACCCTTAACCAGAAAACCCTCAAACCTTAGGGTTCAGGGTTTAGGGCCGTTCAAAAGGTTAGGACAAGCTCCAAACCCATGGAAGGGCGGAGGTGCGGCCATCCCTGTTGGGAACCATGTTTGCAGACACAGATATTGCAAACAAGCTAGTAACCAGACTTCTGGACAAGCGGCAAGATCCGGGTGAAGACTCAAAGCCCGTTTAGGGTTATGGGCATACACATGTGTGCGTATGTGCATGTACATATGTATATATATATATATACGTATATATGTGTGTATATATGTGTACATATATATATATATAACTCTTTGTATATACATACATACGGAGACTTTAGATACAACAAATGCGTATAGTATGTATGTATATATATATATATATATATACATACATATAAACCTAAACCCTAAACGGCCCTAAACCCTATACCCTAAACCCTCACATCTACGATTAGGGTAAAGAGCTTAGGATTGTTGGCTACATCTTCGAGCACAGTCTGGGACCCGAACTCATCTGTCGCAGCAGGGTACGGTGCTGGAGGCCGACTCCTTAGCGGTTTCGGGTTTAAGCCTACTTGGAGGCCGTGGGGACTTGGTAAGTCGGTAGTAAGTAGGTTTATACTAGGGGCAATTCCACTAAGGGTACTCATAACTTTACTTATGACCTACTTCTTAAGTCCACTGGGCCTCTAAGTACAAGCCCTAAACTCCCACCCTAAACTGCATCCTTATAGTAGATTCTGTAACCCTAGAGCCTCAATAGCCTTACCCCAAAGCCTCAGCCGGCTTCGTAACCTGCTGCCCTGAACCCGAACTCCCTAAGCCTAAGTCCCATTCCTCAGCTTTGAACTTGCGGCACCCACAAGTAGGGAGCTTCCTCTACATGAGCTAATTTAGGGTTTAGGGCCCAGCGTTTAATGCCCATTAGCAAAGTGCAAATACCCGCAAACTTCACTGCTAAGTTTCTGGGCGGTCGACCGTCTAAATGTGCTGGGCTTTGTGTTGAGAGGTTGTCACATCTTGCCATGCAGGCGTTAGGGGCCATATGGTTCGCAAGAGACGAATCATAGGCTGCCTGGTTAAGGGCCTGCGGCTGCAAAACTTCGGGATTCGGGTTTACATCCGGCCAGGGCGCATGCAGTCCATGCCGAGGCCGTCGGAAATGTCCCTAAACTCTAAACCGTGTACGGCCAGCCAGCGCTTACACCTGAACTCTTGACCAAGCAAGGCAGAGCAAAAGCCGACCGATATGAGAATTAACACCGGGAAAGCCTACCGATTCAACAAAGACATCCTAAACCCCTTAGCCCTGAACCCAAAACCCTGACCCCTAAACCGTTTAAGGAACCTAAACATGGAAGTACAAAACCGGGGTCTGGGTTCACGGCGTAGGGATAGATTCAAAGATCCTGAGCGGCTCCAGACAGAACATACTTTGGGGGCCTCGTTCAGAGTTTAGGGGTTTCTGGCTTTAGAGTTTAGGGGCTAGTGTTCACAAGGGCGTTGCTGGGGTGGTTCGGGGTTCTGAAAGTTTGTACATCACTTCCATACTGAGTTGTACAGGGCTTTGGGGTTTAGAGTTCGGAACTGCAGGCTTAAAGTGTACAGGGCATCTGCTTGTAGATGAGATGTGGTTTTGGTGTAGATTGTACTATGCTGAGTATGCTTACATCGACTACATCAGGAAACCCTTGGGAATCGTGCTGTGCCTTTTTCATGCCCTCATAGCATGGGATTGAACATGCCGTCTTGTTGCGAACATGCGATTTTCTAGGTGGATACTGCGAAGCAATGCAAGGCAGGTGCTTCCAAGAGCCTTAGAAGGAGGTGCTTGGGCGACGACACCGTTACCTCGAACATAGAACAACCACGCGATGAGCCCCGAACTACGAAGCGCCTGCTAAGCCCCTTTCAAAACACACCGAGCCCCCCTGCCCGTCGCGGCGCGGATTGAGTTGCCGGGCCCTTCGCTTTGGTAATGCACGCCTTGGCTTCATGGGTTCATGGTGAATGAACCATGTGGCCGGCTTTCTCCAAAACACACGGGGTAGGGAAGGGTACGGCGGAAGGCCTGCAGAGGATTCAGGCCAATCTTTCGTTGCTGACCGGGGGAAGTTCGAAGGAGGCGTCTCTTCTCAGCTCTCCTTCCATACGGGTGGTTGTCAAAATTATGGTCCCAAAAAGGAACCATAATTTTAACAGCCACCCATGCGGATAATGGACAAAACCCTCCATGCCGTTCTTCGTGCCTAAGACTATCGGATAGTTCGGGCTTTGGGTTTAGAGTCAGGGTTCAGACACAGTGCAGTATCGAAACTTGCCCAGTTTCAATAAAACAGGGACCCTAATATGGAGCCCCAAATCAAAGAGTAGGATGCTTGTTCCAAGGACCTGTAAAGCAACACCAAACGGTCGGCGACCCAGGCCCTGATCATGCTGAAGCCAGCACGAGACGCCAGGGTTCAGACTGACTTATATGTTCAGGGCCCAGGGCCCACAGCGCAACTTCTTCAAACCATATTGATAGGCACGAGAAAACCTACAAACACATGCTTAAGCACCTTGTTGAAGCCGATCCGGCCCCGAAAAACCGTTATTAACCCGCATTCCCCAAACCCACAACCCCCAATACGTAAGAACGCCAAAAGGCCCCGATACCTGTAAACACAATAAACCCACCCAAAACCCTAAACCCTAATCCGTACCCCAAACCCTAAACACAAGTTGGAAAACGTCGAAATAAGGCCAAGGCTTCCAGGCCACAGGCCTGGAAGGAGGCGGTCGGGGAGCGCAATTGGACTTTATGCAATCATTTTGAATTTAATTGATCGGCTCATTTACATGTGTACGCACACATGGTCTTCGAGCTGCAAGCTTCCAAGTTCCTACAGCCACCGTAAACACCTGGTATAAGCACTTCTTTTTGGTGGTGACAGGCCTCGACAATCCAAGCCGGATGTTCAAGAGCTACTTCTACAACCAACCGTGGTTCCAAGATCATGGACCCCTCCAAACCCAGACCCTTCAATATCTATATAGGTATAACATGTTGTACATATGCTGTTTTGATATTGTATATATATATATATACATATGTGTTGCATAGTTTCTAGTACCTGCTATACAATATATGTACATACACGGTATATACATATATGTATTTATATTGTATATTCTGTATATATTAAACTATATACTTATGTATTACATATACATACATACATATATATATATATATATTACGCATGTTAACATCATAGTGTGTATATATATATATATATATATATATATATCAAATACTGTACTATACACTATACACTGTTTGTATTCAAGATTGTATGCTATATATATATAACGAAATATATTTTCTAGATGATTACAGATTATACATATTACATACTATACATGAATTATATATTGTATATTATATATTACCTTTTCTGTACTATATATTATAAAATATACATTACGGCTTACATATCATATACTATGCTGCATTTTCAATATTACTTATATCATGAATTCTATATTCTTTGTTCTCTAACTAACATCCTATATTCTATAACCAATACTCTATACTGTTTATTTCATATTCTGTATTACAAGTGATGAACTACATGTTGAATAGTACATATGATGATACATACATATATATATATATAGCAATAACAAGAATAATTTGAATTTATATTGCGTATATTATGTGATACTATATATATACAGTATACATATCTATAAATACATATACACAAATATATGTATATATACATATATATATACACATATATATATACATATACATATATATATATATTATACAGCTCTCAAACTCTACCAAGTGCTGGGGCCCCTGCTGATCCGACGGAGGGCTCATGTACGTTGCTGCCGACTCCACCGCAGGCTGGGGCGTCGGGAACCTGGATTTGGGCCTTCTTGCTTGGGTCTTTGGGGGTCGGCATGGTGGTGCATTCTCCGCGTTTCATCCCGTGTCCCATGTAGAAAAGAGTAAAACTGAGCACTACTTACCAAGCCAGGAGCGATCCGAACCCGACACACGAACCAGGACCGAAGCGGAACCAGTTCAGCCCGACAGGGAAGTTGCTCAAAGCCGAGCCGTCGCCTACCCCCGGCGGGACTCTAGCCGCGAAATGACGAAGACCCCTAGCTGCACAGCGTTTCGTTCAATCGCAAGCCTCCCACAGGGTCAATATGAGCAACAGGTGCCCCACTTCCAGGAAAGGCTTCAGAATCATGACTTCACAGCTCCCTGAACATCGCTATACTGCTGAACTTTAAACTGGAGACTCTGAATCGTAGAGTCTCTCGCTTTGGGCTGAATCACACGTGTATGTACTCCCACAGTAGGGTCCCCTGCTGCACGCTCTCGCCTGCGCTGAACCTGAGAAGCAGCCATATATATATATATATATATATATATATATGTATGTATATACGGCTGACATATACATATTGTGCATGTGTATGTATATATATATACACACACCTACTTGCGCATCGGTTAATATTATTTGTCTGTTTGTCTTTGCATGCACTATGTCACCATGTGCTTTGCTTACCCTGTGCTTGAACTGATTGGAACCGATGCTCATGCCTCAAAACTTACTGTGTTGTTTGCTCTCGGAGCCTACGAAGCAGCTTGAAAGACTTGAGGCCTAATATAGGAGCCTGAATAATTACTGATACGATTTGGGGTTCCTTATTATAGTTACTATATCATCTACCACCAAACCCTATTGCAATTATTAAGGCGTCTATATTGCCCCAAACTGTGGGGACACGCTCTGCATGCTTGGGCCCACACTCCATGCCCGGGCGCCTGACTGGAGAGTTTCGCACAACGAACCACAACTAGAACCCAAAGGGTCCAAGTAATTGTATAGTATAGACTGGGCCCAAACACCTACTATATCGCTCCTTCCTTTACAGAACATGCTGAAAAGTATGACCTCGAGGACGGTGGTGACGACGATGATGAAGAAGAATGATGAAGATTATGATGACTGTGCTGACAGTGATGATGGTCCTGGTGTTCTTGGTGATGATGCTGATGGTGAGTATGAGTATCGTGAGTATGGTCATGATAGCTGAAGGTGATGAAGCTGATGACAATTGGGACGATGACGGTAGTGATGATGTTGATGATGACGATGATGAGGAGCATTGTGATGATGGTGTTAAAAATGATGACGGCGGTGGTGATGATGATGATGATGAATGATGATGATGATGATGATGATGATGATGAATGATGGTGATGATGATGATGATGATGAATGATGATAGGAGTATTGTGTCGTGGTAGTCGTGGCGGTAGTGGTGGTTGCTGGCTGGCTAGGTGGCTGGGTGGCTAGGGTGGTGGGTGGTGTGAGTGGGTGGTCCTGGTGGCGGTGGTCGTGGTGGTCGTGGTGGCGGTGGTGGCGTCGTTGGCGGTGTGGTGGCGGTGCTGGCGATGGTGATGGTTCTAGTCATGGTCGGGTGGTGCGGTAGTGGCGGGGGCGGTGGTGATTCGTGGTGCTGCTTGTTGTCGTTGTTGTTGCTGCTGTTATTGTTGTTGCTACTACTTGTCTCTTGGTGTCATGTCTTACAAGTTAGCTATGTGTTAACGGTCGTTTAAAAACAGCACTAAACCAGCCCATGTCGCAAACATGAACACGCACGGCGCACAGCTTGGATGCGCGGTGCACTGTGCAGCCATGTATATGCATTCAGCAGTCTGAGGCTTGTTGACTCACTCGGGTTTTGGGGTTGTGGGATTTAAAAATTACAAAAAGACGCAGAACAAGCAACCGACACCTTCATTGCAAGACCTGATGAAAGGGTCTGAGGGTCTGGCTCCACAAACGGGGAGGACCCGGTGGATCGTGGCGGGGTTTGGGGCTTTGCCTGAGCTCTGAACAGCCAGGTCCAAGACCGGAAGAAACAGGCTTGACTTTAGCTTCACTGACTTGCAGAGCAGTACCCCAAAGCCCCCAAAACAAAATTCCTAAAAGGGGGGCGGGGGCGCTGGGGGAAGCCGAAAACCCAAAACACCTGAAGCCGCGAAACCCTAACCCCTATGAAGAACCTCAAACTCTAGAGCCCGAAAGCACAACAGCTCAAGAGCTCCAGCTTTTGAGCCCAAGACTTCGGGTTTACGATTTAGGTTTCAGGCCTCCAAACTGTGCTTCTTTCGGGATTTGGAAGGGTCCTCGGAGCGCCCTCTAGAGGGTCCAGAATGATTATAGAAGTCTACGGGGGGGTTTAGGGGCGTTTGGGGCTTCGGGCTGGGGGCTTTGAGGTCTAGGTTTCCAGGGTTCAGCTCTTAAGCGTTTAGGGCTTGGGTTTAGGGTTTAGGGTTTAGGGTTTAGGGTTTAGGGTTTAGGCTCTTAAGCGTTTAGGGCTTGGGTTTAGGGTTTAGGGTTTAGGCTCTCAAGCGTTTAGGGCTTGGGCTCAAACCCTAAACCCTGAACCGATTCAGCGTTTTAGTGCTCGGGGTTTGGTAGTTGAGGGTTTAGGGCTGCTTCTTTCATGCATCACGAGGAACAAGGGTTCTATATTCTATATGAGGGTTCAATATATGGGCTTCTATATCAGGACCATAAGGGTCTAGCTGTTTACAGAACTTCGATCTCAAGGTAGACCCTAAAACTTGATTCTAATTATTGAGGCCCCTATATGGCCATATAATAGACCCTTGTAGCGGCATTCAAACACCCTGACTCTTGCACGTCAGAGTTCACACTTTGAACCCTAAACCTTAAACCCTAAACCCTAAACCGGAGAACGTGCTGCGAGCTTCAGATCAAGAGACAACCGAGGCTTCGGCCCGCCCCCCGACGCAGCTCAAATCTCGCGCGCAGCAGAGCAGCTGACAGCGAAGATGAAGGACGGCTTCGGGTTTACTTGGAGGTTCATGGGTAGTTATAAGTAGGGGTTCTAAGTAGGGTAACTATACTTATAACCCATATTAAGGGACTTATGACCCCACTTATAACTACCCCTGAACCTCCAAGTAGGATGAGTACAAAATCCCTCCCAACCGGAGATCCCAACTCTACCGGGCGTGACAGTTAGCGCCTTGCAGATGCATGCATGACCATGCCCCACTCCCTCAAGCAGCATAGTGCGAGGCTGTGTGTTTTGACCTCGGATTTTTCGTAAATTCACGGCTCAATGCTGTCCGGATGCTAGACTTAGGGTTCAGGGTTTACGGTTTAGGGCTTTCGTCCGGATAGGTTTAGGTCAAGGATTGGCGGTGCATTGGGTGCGAGAGCCCAAGCAGCCCAAATTTCAGAACCCGGATACCACAAAAGCGAAGTACATTGAGATGCGCCCCTTTGGGGATTTGCATTGTAGGAGCATTGAGATGTTTAAGATGAGGTTGTGCATGTTATGTTTACCTGCCGAAATAGCTAGTGTGTGTGTGCGTGTGTGTCTGTCTTTCTGCACGTGTGTGTGTGTGTACTTATAAGTGTATATGCTAGTTAAATTGGAAAGGTAGGCATAAGTCTTAAGTGTAAGTGTGCGTGTATGTGCAGTCGCATGCGCATGCACGAAGTATATATGTATATGTATGCATGCATCCATGCATGCATGTACGCAAGTATGCATGGCATGCATGCGCGCGTGCAGGCAAGCATGCATGCAGGGATAGATGTATGCATGCATGCACTTCTGCATGGATGCATATACGATTGAACAAAGCCAGACTGACTGCCTGCTTGACTGGCTGGATAGCTAGCTGACTACTGACTATTAACTGACTGCTTGATTGACTGACTGGCTGCCTTCCTGCCTGGCTGGCTGGCTGGCTGACTGACTGACTGCCTGACTGACTGACTGAGGTATGGTGCATGCTTGCATGTGAGCAAGTATGGATGCATGAATGCATGCATTCATATGTGCATATGTATGAAGGTATGTGCATATGTGTATGCGAAGACGGGTGCATGAGCACATGTGTGCATGCCATGTATGTATGTGCGTGCATGCATGAGTGCGTGCGTGCGAGCTTGCGTGCGTGCGTGCTTGCGTGGGCTGGCGGGTGCGCGGATGCGCTTTTATGTACGTATGTATGAATATGTGTATGTATGTATGTATGTATGTATGTATGTGTGTATGTACGTACGTACGTGCGTACTTGTGTGTACTATGTGTTCGTGGGTCTGTACTTCATGCATAGATACATACATACATGCATACAGACAGGCATATATACAAAAACATACATATACACATACATGTACAATTAGACATGCATATACATCTGCATATGCATATACTTGTACATAAACATATGCATATACATACACCTGTGTATACACATATATGTAGGGACAAACATAGCTATAATTTGTGTGTGTGTATATATATATGTGTGTGTGTATGTATATATTTTGTATATAAAGGTGTGTGTGTGTGTGTACAGAGTCCTACATATGTATATGTATATATATATACACACACATACATGTACAGATTGCACATGTCATGACAAATTGTATGTTAGATATCATACATAAAAAAATTATGTGTTATACGTATAATATATAAATATGTTAGATGCTATATGGTTTAAGCTATATGTTGTATATTATATACTGCATCCTGCAAATTGCAACTTGTATGATATATATATATATATACATATATATATGTATATACATACATACATACATACATACATATATATATACACAAATAAATGGATCTATGTATGTATGTATATATATATATATATATATTGCATATACAACATGTTGCGTATATTATACACAGATGGTTGTATGTTGAATATATATATATATATATATATTTACACATGCATATACGCATATATTTACGCACATATAGTGTTCTAAGATGGTCTATGGTCAATCCATGGCCTGGCATCATGCCGTATTGCAGCGCGTGAAACCAACTGTGATTGGCAATGACGGTGTAGACAAACCACGGCACACCATGCAGACAGCGAGTCAGAGATTCACATCAAGATTACGCTGTTACAAAAGACATAGATGTTACACATGTGCATGAGGTGTACACCCATACACATACAAGCATGCCAACACATACGTCGCTCTCAGATTACAGCGTCACGCCCCATCCTACATATTGGTGGTTCTCTGAATTAGGTCCCTCTTAGTGTCCTTTTTGTATGGGTAGTGTGCTATTTGGGGATCTAACATGGGACCCGAATTTAGACTACCCATATGCAAACCATTGTAAGCCCATCTCGAGCATGCCCGGCAAATGCTGCGAACGAACCAGATGCCTGAGCGAAGAAAGTGAAGGACTCCATGGCATCGACTACGGAATACGATGCTACGCACGTCTGGGCTTGAGGTAAAGAAATCCAGAAGCGCCAAGCCTGCTGAGACATCGTCATCATGTTTGACCATCGTTGTGCAGCAGGTAGAGTCCCCAATATTAGTGAGCTTACCTTTGGTTCGTAGGGAATGGAGGAATGGGGTACAATTATAACTACTATTACTACCATTCTTCCATTCCCTACTAAGCAAAGGTAGGTGATGTGAGACAGAAGCCTCCCCACGGAAGAGTCTCTCACACCCGGCCACACCCTGCCTCACAGCAAGCATGTAAGAGGGATAGAATCGGAAATTCCCGTAGCCCCACCTGATGATCGAGCGAATAGTCATTCCGAGCATGACCCCTCTAGTACGCTTCTAGCAGCCCGTCGGGCAACTCCTATACTATTGCCCTGCAGTACCCTTAGAATAGCAGTCCTTATCGTAACCCGTATCGTCACGCTAATGTAGGGGCCTCAGTACTTAGAATAGGGTTTGGGGGTACATTATGCTTTAATTATATAAAGGAACCCCCCAAAAATAGTATTGGTAATTATTTAGGCCCCTGTCGTAGAAATTTCGGGTGGTCCCTGAAGTTGCGCCAGCTCAGCTCTGCGTCCACAATCACCAGGAGAGCCGGAACGGAGGTCTCAGGGCAGGTCTTTGGGTCCAGGTCTTCAGTTTAAGGTTCTTTGAAGGGCTCTTTAAAGGGGATCTATAAGGGTTCTATAAAGGGGGGTTCTAGGATTATAGGTCTTCAGGTTAGGGTTTGGAATGTTTGGGTTTCGGGGTTTCGGAGTAGTGTTTAAGGGTTCAGGGCTTAAGGTTTGTCATTTAGGGGCTTCGGGTTTGGGGTTTTGGGTTTGGGGCTCAGAGTTTCGGCTGATGAGAAGTCGGTTCACAAACACTAAGCTGGCTAGCTGCAGTCACACCGATGCTAAACTTGCTTAGTCGTCGTACTAGTAGTATAGGGGCCTTAATAATTAGAAAGGGTTTGGGGGTATAGTATACTATAACTATAATACGGAACCCCCAAAATAGTATTGGTAATTATTAAGGCCCCTATGATAGATGTCGTCGTAGTGGTAGTCTTGGGTCTCAGTAGTCCGACTCCAGGAGGCGTTTATGCGTAGAAATGCGGAAGGTTCAAAAAATCAGGTATCGAAATTACGGTTTAGGGTTAAGGGTCTCCCAACAACTTACAACTTTACAACTGAACCTTAAACCTGGCTGCGTTCAAGAACGCGGCCACTTTAGAAAGCATGGGCTTCGGCTTCCATAAGACTGCCCCTGACCCTCATAGGACCCACATCTTGACAGCCTAGGCCAGGACAATGAACCCTTAAACTGTTCAGGTTTAGGCTTTCGGGTATACGGGTATAGAACCTTAAACCCCAAACCCTAAACCCTGAACCCTAAACCCTTAACCCTGAACCCTAACAAAAAAGCACATAAGCAAAAGTTAGGATAGGGATATCCCATATAAACCCCCTTATAAAGAAGCCCAATAAGGCAGGGAGATCCCCACAAATTGCTTATGCTTACGTGCGTTTTGGGTCCCCAACTTAAGGCAAAAAAAATCGGCCTTTGCCGCCCCAGGAGTGGAGCGCTTGAGCGTGAGAAACGCATGGTGTCGCACCTGGGACTGAAGAGGATACCATAGGGGCCTTACTAATTAGAATAGGGTTCCTTTAAAGGGGTCTATAAGGGTTACTCTAAGGGATCCAGAAGGATAGGATATACCATAGGGGCCTTACTAATTAGAATAGGGTTCCTTTAAAGGGGTCTATAAGGGTTACTCTAAGGGATCCAGAAGGATAGGATATACCATAGGGGCCTGACCAATTAGAATAGGGTTCCTTTAAAGGGGTCTATAAGGGTTACTCTAAGGGATCCAGAAGGATAGGATATACCATAGGGGCCTTACTAATTAGAATAGGGTTCCTTTAAAGGGGTCTATAA